>VZRJ01007105.1:129852-575935 GCA_013397565.1 Ptilonorhynchus violaceus
TAGTGATAAGAACCAGGAATGTAAACACCTTTGAAGAAAACCAAAACACAGTGCCTGGCTTCTCGAGCCAGCTTAAAGACACAGAGTTAATATTTTTTCATTAAGCAGGCGATTGGGATATATAGCGTCATAAAGTCACCCCAAGAGAGTTTGCAAGAGAATTGGCTTTAGTTGTTGTAATTTTCCACCCTGGTCACTTTTAGAGCCAGTAACTTTCTTTGAATGTTCAAAGTGTTGTTCTACTCGTGTTGTTATGCAGACAAGAAAAATAAGTTTCCAAGGCTGTTTTTTAAAAAACAAGAGCTCATTAGATAGCATAAGTTCGTGGGAGCAGACAGTGTTTGTGATAAGCTCAAGAGGAGCTTAGCCCAGGTGCTGTGGGTCAAGGCTGAGGCCTAAGGAGCATTTCTGAGATCATAGTGGAGTGGGGGGATGCACCACCACAGGTTGTGACTGAGATGTATCAGCAGATCCACCTACTGAAATGTTATTTTTCTTCACAAAAAAGGCTCAACAGAGGCAGTGGCACCATGACCACCTCCATTGTGCCCTGGCAAAGGACTCTGCAGCAGCCTTTGCTCTGAGGATGAGAAATGGCTGTGAGTGTGCAGATTAATGCTCTATACATAAATAAGCGGAGGGACACAGAGGTTAGGGCTTGTCTGGTAGTAAGGAAGATTGTTTGAGAGATCAGCACATGACTGAGACGAGGCTTCTCATCACCCTGGAGTCCTTCCAGTCAAAGGTGAGAGATGGATAGTCTGAATTCCCTCCTGGAGGTACTGTCTTGCTAGCCATTGATTACAGAGTGATTTTAAGGCAATAATATTCCAGGCTTTAGAGAGCACAGTCAGGTATCTAACTACCAGTGGGATGAACCTGAGCCTGGGAGGGAAGAAAATTGTCAGTCCAATCTTACCCTTTTGTCTGCTTATTTGCCTGTTTTACAAGGAACCAATATTAGTTGTTCTGTGCTGCAAAACAATCAAAAGTGATGTGCTTATTCTGTCTCAGTTGCTTTAGGTCTTTCTTTTCCTTCCCCTTACTTTTTTTCCCTTCTTTATATTTGTTCACATTATATACGATACAATTTCTTTCATACTCTACTGTTTTTGTATTTAATCTGATTTCCCTGTGATACAAAACTGCTTGAACATTTCTCTCAACATCTTACCTCTAGCAACCTGTCTAGTTGGGCTGATTTTTTGTTGTCTTCTGCACTTTCTATTTCTAGCTCTCTTTTGCTGTTCTATTGTCTATTGTCTTTGTTTATTTTGTTTACTCCACTTCACCAGTTTTATCTGCTCCTCAGTTCAGACCTACAACTCAGATAAAAAAAATTCCTTTTCTTGATTGGGATCATACACATTTACAAATACATGCAGAAAAGGGCGAGTGGCAATTTTATATAATCATGCACTCAAGACCCTTCCGCTGTGATGACCATCACTGCTTCCCAGCTTCAGAGAAAAGAATGTGATGGACATTTTCATCACAACATTTTACTCCTTTCCCCCAAGTCGAGAGAGCACCCAGGGAGACCTGGCAAATTATGTTAAAGTCTCCAGAGCAATGTGAGCCATTCAGCAGGAAGAGATGGCATTTCCCACAGTTAATCACTATTAAGGGGAGCAGAACAATTTCCTCTCCACAAGCCTGCCATCCCAAGGTTAAAGTGTGACTGCAGGACCACTGGATATGGTTAGTTCCCACGACTGAACCGAAGACTTAGCTGACATATGGACAGGGGAGAGGAAAACACGAGTCTTCGGTCCCAGGTGATGTAGATTCTGGGCACCTTCTCCTCCTTGTTCTGGTTTCTTGAGGACAAGCATGCCGCAGGCTCCATCTGGTTCTGTAATAAAGGATAAATTATTAAAATAAATAAAATATTGATGAGATGTTCTATAAAACAGAGAGCCTTTAAAGTATTGATTAAGAATTGAGAAAGTCATAATGAGTTTTATCTGTAGAAATAATTGGGAAATAATTTTTGTGTAGTACCTCTCTTCATGGAGCAGGTTAAAAGCAATATTTAATCCCTGGATTTGACTGTCATCTGTATAGTTTATACATCATCAAACCAATAATTTTTACAAGGTCATTGTGTTGTCCATCCAAGAAACTTGTGACTCCTCATAAGCAGTAACAGAATGAGTTTCACAATAGCATTAAGAAAAAACTAACCACCACTGTAGTAAGGACAGGACCAAGTAGAAAAATCCACTTTCCACATCCTGCAGTGTATGTTTCACCTGATAGCTTTCAAAAACACATAGCATCAACGGAGAAAGATGTATAAAGACAAAAATGCTGATCTTTTAAATAGAAAGCAACTGAATAGTTCTTCCTTAAACAAAGAATCAATACCTATGATTGGGTTTGGATTAACAAGGTATTACCTATTCTAGGTTGCTTCCTCAAAGTCAGCTGAAATGCACATGCTTAGTAATAGCTATAAAACTGCCAAATATACACGGTGATTCTAGCATGCATGCAATCCTTGGAATCTGCTCCTAGTGGGAATCTCATCAGGCTAGTGTGTTTAGGTACGTGCAAAATTGCATCATGTGCTTCCCTCTGTTGGGATACAACTTCTCTGGATCTTCCCTTGTTATGACTTTGTCTCACGGGAGAGCACTGCATTCTCTGACTCAACACCTGCACACACCCTTTCTCAGACTCCCATCATGCAGGCAACTTGGCCTCAGGCTCAGCTATTTGGGACAGCTTGCAATGAAAATCAGTTGTGGCTAGACTCAGTTCTTCCGGTTTTCTTTTAGCCCCTTCTGCACTGTGGGTTCTTGGAGAAAGGCACCTTCAGGGAGTGAGTCAGTCTTACCTAAGATCTAAATCAAAAGGTTGGCACTTCTAGAGGGTGAATCAGACCTTAGCTGGGCTGAATCACTCTGTGCAGCTGTCTATCAATCTGACCAGCTGGCTAAGTCTCCCAACTGTGGCGCCTCTGAACTGCATCCAGACTGGCTTCTTTTGAGCTTGGTTAGCCCCACAGTTAATCAAAACTTCACCTATAAAATCCTGCGTTTCTCCTTTTTGTCTCTCACTCAAAGCTTACTGGTCTGCCTGTGAAGCACTTGACTTCATATATCCCACCATGAATTCCTGATTCTTTACTTTTACTGCTGAGGTTTTTCAGCTGTCTCATCCATCTGCAGAGCCATGAAGGAACTAGTTCTCCTAGGAAGTTTCAATCAAATAATTCTCTTAAGGTATTTCCAGTTGAATAGGTTATTACTTCAGTTAATGACCCACTCTTGCCCTACCTGGTAGATCCATGGCAGGCCCTGTCAATATTTGGTAACTTTCTACATATTGTGGTGATTCCCAAAACAGCTGTTCTTTACTAGGACCCACAAAATAAGCAGAAGCCCAACCTATAACTGATATAAAACTAACTTTCTATGAACCTGATATCACTGCATCCATGCACAACCTGTCAGAATTTACTTCACCCTCTAGTCTTCATAATTAATTAGCACTATCTAGTTATCTGTTAGACCATCTGTTAATAGTGGCATTAAATACCCTCTCTATAAATTGCAATGGGATTTTACATAGGGCAAGGTCTCAGATTTAGAGAAAAGGAGATTTGGAGAAAAGCTGAGGTAATACAACACTTTTGAAATATTTGTGTGGAGATGTCAAGACCCATATAGTAGGATAGGTATGTATAGTTAGGGTTTTCTTTTTTTAGGGTTGCAAAACCTGGGGCACAGATCCACAAAAGTATTTCCACTGCAAACACTGAACATTGCGGTGCCTGGCTTTCAAACCGTTCATTCCTGATTTAACGACACTTCGGAGGGTTGGGTGCTAAGGAACAGAATTCACTAGAGCCAGCATGTTGAGAAAAGAGCTACTTAAATTAGCCAATAGCAGAAAACAACAGGAGGGATGAGTTTTAAATCATGTCTCTCTTGGGGATTGAATGCCTTAATTTGACTTCATGGAGATTAGTTTGCAGGCTGCATTGCCTGTGCAGGGAGGAAAGTGTTTGAAGGCTCTTTAGCAAAGGCATGACGAAGTCCAATCGTTAGAAGACAGGAGAAAAAAAAATCAAACTGGAAGCAAAGTGCATGTTTTAAAGAATCAGGATAATTAACTGCTGAATTAGCTTATCAAGAGATATAACACATTTTCCACCTACTGAGTGGCATCTTGCATTCTGAATTTCTCTGTCAATACCCGAAAGCAACTAAAATGCATGTGTACAGTTCAGGAATTACTGGGTGATAATGTTTGTCAGGAGCTTAGTGCGTATCAACATAATCTACCATCTCCTGTCTTTTAAACAGATTAATCTGCTTTTACCAGGGCTAAATTTGGCCTCACTCCTGTTCCTGAGTGCTCAGTGATGTTTTGATATAGAATAATGTGAGTTAGAGATCATATCAGCTTGTCTTGTCATCTCTCTGAAGACTTTGCAGGATTGTCCTTTATTTTCTGTTCATTAGTATTTTGACCTGGAGTTTTAAATGTCTGAACTGTTTCTATTGTTTCCTCAGCAGTCTTTTAGAGCTCATTACTAGGGCATTTTCAACATATGAATTATCCTTCAAATCCTCTGTTCACCTACATGTCATTTCTTTAAAGTCACACACCCTATGGATCCAGCTCTCCCTCTCTTTTTACTGTTTATTTTTTTGGTTAGAGATACACTAGCCATGGGTAGCCAACCTGCACCTCTTATGCAATTCAAATTTACCTCTCATTCTGGATCTGGGAGCCTGGTCCACATTCATCTTTTGTTGTGCAGTGCCACAACAGGATTCCTGGAAACACTCTATCACTAGCTGTCTGCTCTCCCAGCGTTTTCCCACCATGTCCTCTGCAAAGTCCAAGGAACATGTGCTGCTGACCGTGACCACCTGAAGCTTTGAGTTATGTGATGCAGAAGATCAGGAAAATTAGCCATGCTTGGTGGATGCTGCTTTCCCCATAGTTTAACCAAACTCTCTATGCTGGGGCACGCATTTGGGACAAAATGAAACCCATCAAAACCAACAGCCTGATCTTGGCCAAATTAGATCTTTTAATCTTTCCTGCATGATTGCATAACCTCAGGTGGAAGAAACTTGTAATCACATTGGCTTTTCTCTTCAGTGCATTGCATTGCAGACTCGTAACTCATTTATTCATTCCCACCATCCATCTCTCCCCAGTCAGTTTTTCAAGTATTTCCCTTTCCTCAAAAAAAATTTAGTTGCAGATGAGTTTTCCCCTGTGTGCATTTTCCCAGACTGAATCTAATTTTGTTTTATTTTCAAACTCTATTTCTTTCTCAGCTTTGACAGTTACGGGGCAAGTACAAGAAGCTACATGGAATTAAATGCAATCTACATTACTTTTCTGTTCTCCTTGGGATTTGCAACACCTCCTGGTTTTGTATCACCTGTGAATGTAATTAGCTCAATCTTTATTTTGGATCAGGGTTATAACTCAGTGAAGAAATGGCCATGGTGAGATCTGAATAGATTTAATCCCTCAACTAAGAAATTATTTTAGCAGTAGTGTTTATTTATGTGAGATTCTTAGGTCTGTTTTTATGTCACACAACAACATTTTCTGTGTGAACTGAGAGCAAACTTCATCTTTTTTTTTTTCACTAATTTTGCCTTGAAGTGAGAAGTGATTAGATTTGCAAGCCTGATGCACACCGTAAAATGCTATAATTGTCATTTCTTCTGACTTTGTCATCAGATATGTGCTTTCAACAACATCAGGGCTGTTGCTTTGTTGGTTTTTTTATTTCACCCTGAATGGGAGGGTGGGTGCAATTTCAGTGATGCCAGCAGCTAGTCCTACAGCCATCCCCTGTGACACCAGCTGTGCTAAGCCCTGTGCCCAGTGCAACCAGCAGCCTGCTTTGGCAGAAGTGCTGCTGAGCTGCCGTGTCAGAGCCAGCAGAGGGAGCAAAAAACATTGTGTTCAGGACCAGCATTTAGGGTTTTACTCATTAAGTATCATCTGTTTAAGTGAAAAGTTTTCCTTTTTACTCTCAGAGGGATGTTTTTCTTACTGTTATACGTATACTAGAATTATTAGTCTCACCTACGAACTTCCTGATCTTTCTATAGGGCTGTCCAAACCTTTAAGGATGTTGGATGTAGAAAATTAGAGTCAGCTGCTATGTCCCATCTTTGGTCTGTGGTAGCAACATGAAATGGAAGCAGCGCTGCAGTACCAGTGGTAAATCTTATGTGACAGTTGCTATGGAGCAAAAATACATGGAGATTGGGAAAGATGATGACTGAGCATATTGCAACGTGCAGCACCACATCTTAGGTTCTCTTTGGTGTTCCCTAGGAACTCTGTGTATACCCACAATAATACAAGAGCTGAGCAGTGCTGAAGCACACTGACACTCTATCTCCACACACTTACTAGACTTTCAGTAGCTGGGGACAGGGGCAGCCTGCCAGTGCAGTGCTGCACAATACCAGCAAACTGGGTGGAGGTCCTCTGTTTACACCTGGTCACGCAGACATGACAGCCTGGATTTGATCTTGTGCTCCCTATAGTGCAGGTTGCAGCCATTTTCTTAACATCTTAGCTCTTTGAGCCAAGGGTCACCTTGCTGCCTTACTGTGTAGTGCTGAAGGCAGCAGGGTCCTTATGTCTAACAGGGAAATAATTATTATAATCAAAAGCATCCAATCACCAGCTTGGTTATGTTCACAGGAGGTCAGCCTCTGAGCCTGAGATTCATGATGCTCTTGCTGCTAAGTAAACTCATGTACTCAGTAAAGAGTATATGCCATTTGTTAGTTATCTGCCCTTTGTTCTCCTCATGAGAACCAGTAACTAAAGACTCCTACCCATTACATCACGAGGCAAACACAGATACTGTTTCTCCAAACTTTTCAAAAAGTTCATTAAAGGAACATGAAGTCAAGCCTGGTAAAGTGCAGGATGTGTAGAACCCTACAGCTAATTAACTTTAAGTTTCCTATTTCCCATTCAGAATTCTGGATGCAAATGCTGTGTATATACTTTGCATTTATCTCCTTTCTACTAAATGCCATATGCTATTGATTGGAGCCATAAAAATAACTGGTCTAAACAGAAGTGAACAAGCCCTTGGGATTCCCTCGTCAATGCAATTGCAGAATTTTGTCACAGAATTAAGAAAAGCCAAACATTGGATTAATGAGTTAAGAGGCCATTTTGTGCCTCGATATGTTCATGGTGGAAGGATTACTGGAAGAATTTAGGAAAGCTGACATTGCTTAAAATAAATATGCATTAGAAAGGTATCCAGGAGAAAACCCGGCCTTCTAAATGAATGGAGAAGGATAAGATGTCATAATAATGCAATATTAACAAGGCTGTTTGCTTTCTGGTGACAATTTCCACTGCTCAAATGGATTTCCAAACCTTTAATGAAGTCAGCAAAGATTCTGCAAGGTGACCGGAAGAAGACTTGTGGAACCAAAGCACTGGGTCCAGACTGCAAATTCAGTTACCGAAGACAGGTAAGTGCACATTTGATTACAGATCATCATCATTCACTAGAAAGATTCTTTTCTACTTCTGCAAGGCTCTGCAAAATGGCTCAGAAGAAGGTAGGATGAAGTAGACATCTCTAATTTTAATTTCTCTGGTTTTGTCACTGCTTTTCTGTTTGTCTCAGGATGACCCACTTCTCCTTTGCTGAAGAGGTGTATAAGGTAGAGTATAAAATGAATACTGAAAGGTGCTAAGAGAGAAGAGTGGTAAATGCCAGTCAAGCATGACAGATAGATATTACTGACACAGAAATCGTATGGAATAACCTAGTCCCTGAACAGAGAGACATCAATGAAAATAGCAAATGTTAAGCAAAATCCAAATGTAATAAAACTTTTGGCATTCTTCTTGCATGTGGGCTTTAAAAAAATATGCATATACTCCGCTTTGAGGAAAAGCTACATTAAATATGTCACAACCTTCAGCTTTTCAGAACACATTTAAAGGATGGAATTGAGTGAACATGGTTAAAGTACAGAGTGCTTGGCACAGAAGCATTTGAGGTAGGTTTTTCTTAGGTTCTGAAAATGTGAAATGTGTGAGAAAATAGGAAGATTAACACTTTAAACCCCACAGTTCACCTGAAAAGCAATGTAAAAAATTTTAGTCGTATTATTAATAAAATTGATCTAAGCCAGATCATGAGTAGAAAAAAATCAAATCAATGAGATAAAGATTTCTCCAGCCAGTCTGAACTCTGCATTCATAGGAATCTGGATGGAGAGAGTTGAGGATCAGTGCAATCATCTCTAAAACAGCTAGAAATCTCGATGAGGTAACAGGAAAGAGAATAAATGAGAAATAGCTGTAGCTTTCAATCTTTGCCAAGCAGACCCAAAGCTTGATTCCTAACTTGATCTAGTCCTGGTTACTGCTTAGAGATAAATAACACAGGAGAAATACAATAATAAAATCATAGAATCATAGAATAGTTTGAGTTGGAAGGGACTTTAAAAGACCACCTAGTCCAATGCCCCTGCAATGAGCCGGGACACCTTCAACTCTACCAGGTTGCTCAGAGCCCCATCCAACCTGACCTTGAGTGTTTCCAGGGATGGGGCATCCACCACCTCTCTGAGCAACCTGTTGCAGTTCAGCTCCAGTACACCTTGGAGCTTCTGGATTCAGAAATTACCAGATTCAAAGTCAGCAAATCATTACCTGTGGCCCTGAGTGTGGAACTACATGGCCTGACTGTAGCCATGAGCTCTTGCAGGTGTTCTCGGTTGGTGCCTGTCACCTTTCTGAGCATTGCACTTTGGACTGGTGACAGTGATTTTTAAAAATCTATGGTATTGGGCCACCATGTGGAGTTTAGTGGGATGAGGATTTCATTCACATTGTCTGCATAGTGTTCACAAGACTGACAAGTGCTGAGTAACACTGCTTGAGCTAGCTTTGATAGTGGGTGTTAGAAACTACCTTGCCAAATAAATGCACACTTTTGTGGTGAATGTTTCACACAGATGCATTCAAGCAATGAGAGTCTCACTGCCTGATTCCCCCAGGTACTTTAGTTCCATATTCCCACTGACTTCCCGACAGGAGCCAGGTATTTATGAGAGGACAGGGCTCTCCCTTCCTGCTGTTATGGAATATACAAGGTAGTGTCGTGGTTTGACACTGGCCAAATGCCAGGCAAAGCTGCTCACTCACACTCCCCTGCTTTGCAGGTGGACAGAGGAGAGAAAATTAAACAAAGGGTTCATGAGTTCAGATAAGGACTGGGAGAAAACACTTCAAGGGCAAGACAGGCTTAATGATATAAAATGAATTTATTACTAACAACATCAGAGCAGGAGAATGAGAAGTAAAATAAACCCTCAAACACACCCTTGTCTCCCCCCAACCCCTCCCTCCTTCCCACTGACAGCGCAGAGGAATGGGGTGGGGGTTTTGGTCAGTTCATCACCCAAGATGTTTCTTCAGCTGCTCAGGGAGAGGTGTCATTTCCCTGTGGCACCGTGGGGTCTCTCCCACGGGAGACAGTTCTCCATGAACTTCCCCAGCGTGCAGCACTCCCAAAACTGCTGTGAGTCCATCCCACGGGCAGACAGTCCTCCCAAAGCTGCTGCGATGTGGGTCACTCTGCCACAGGGTGCTGTGCTCCAAGGACAGCTGCTCCAGCCTGGAAGCAAGGCCTCTCTCTCCACTGGGACTTCCTCTGGATCACAGTGTCCTGGTATCCACCTGCTCTGGCGTGGGCACCTCCCTCAAGGGCTGCAGGTGGATCTCTGCATCCCCCGTGGACCCCCATGGGCTGCAGGGGGACAACCTGCCTCACAATGGTCCTCACCATGGTCCTCACCACCGGCTGCAGGGACATCTCGGCTCCGGTTCCTGGAGCACCTCCTCCCCCTCCTTCTGCACTGACCTTGGTGCCTCCATTGTTGTTCCCCTCACATATTCTCACTCGTACTCTGGCTGGAAAACTACCACTGCGTCCCCCAACTTTGTTTTGGTTTCTTCTTCAATCTGTTATCACAGAGGTGTTACCATCATCTCTAATTGGCCCAGCCTTGGCCAGCAGCATGTCCATCATCAGAGCCATCAGGGATTGGCTCTGTTGGGCATGGTGGAAGCTTCCAGCAGCTTCTCACAGAAGCCACCTATGTGGCCCTGCAAAACCAACACAGGTGGAATGGATTTGGCAATGATGGCTTCAAAATTATTTCCTGTGCCCTGTATCCCTAAAACTACTGAGGGTCTTCTTGAGGCTCTTCTCTGTGATAGAGCAGATCTGTGGCTGCTCTTGCCTTCCCAGACAGAAACCACGAGAGAGAGGGAAGAGCTGTAGCACACAGTGAGCCATCCTCACTCCCTGTCATTCAGGCTGGCAAACCCAGTTTCATATGAGCTCCAAGATACTTGTCAGAATGTGTGTTTGGGTATCTAAGACCTGGAAAGCCATTCAGTGCAGGTGAGAACGAGGCTGCAGCGTGACACAGGCTAATCTCTGGATGGGCAAGCAGGCACAGCTCTGGGCTGCAAAGTCTGATTTTTTAATCTAAATTCTTCAGTACCTGAAATACGTCTTTGTATCCCAACACCTATTGCGATACTGGCAGTGATGAATCTTTCCATTTGTTCTCTGATGTGCTATCCCTGCTGGGTGTCACTTTTATGATTATTTTTCTGTGCAAGCTTTTTCTCCTTTCAGCAATAGTTCTCTCACCATGCCAGGCCCTTGGGCTGCCTATGTATGTTGGACAGTTAAAATCCCTGTCACTCTCTTGTTTCTAATCTTCACTCTGGAGTCTCACAACAGCCAAGGAACAGCCCCCATGCTTTAAGCTTTACTACTTGCTTAAAATTCACACAGGGTAAACCTAGTCACAATGAAAGATTTTGTCTTCAAATATATTAAAATATTTAAAGCCACCATTGCTGCTAAACTTCCCAATTTTCTGGAATGTTTAATTTCAGTTGAATGAAATGATTTAAACAGACTGTGCTTTGGGAATGTGGCCCATAAGCTTTTAAAGAATTAGAAATCACTACAAAGCCATGGGCTCTCACAGGGGCGCACACACACACATCAACTCACACACATGCTCAATCAAGCCTGTGCTACCAAGGGAAAGGAAAATTTGAAAAAGCTTTGAAAGTTTGTTCTTGGAGCTGGTAGCAGGTCATGAAAGTGAGGCAAAACAGAAAACCCATGGTAGAGCCTAAAGTACATTTTAAAACCTGCCTCTGATTCCTGCAAGAGGCCCAATGCACATCACCATCCACTGCTCAGCTGCTCTCGCACGACCAAGTACTCTAAAACCAGGAGGAAGCAGAAGGCTACAAGAATTGTTTACCTTAACTAGACTTTCTAATTTCCGTAATTTCTGCTGCTTAGAGAGCCGACCCCTGACTCTTTTTCTTTACCAGGATTCAGTGTCATTATCTCTGTAATTAAAGCAGTTACAGAGGTACATTTGAAATGCAGGTTCTTTCAAATTATTGCTAATGGAAATATTGAGGAGCTCTGTTAGCTTTGATCTCTTATCACACCGTACACAGAGCTCACTCTTGTCTGTCTCTCTCTCCATCTCCCTCTCTAAGCATGGCTGCTCCCAGCATCTCTGTGTGTAATCAGACGTGTCACACCTCCACAGAGGTAAATTGGGTTTATGTAAAAAGAAAAGTTAAATTAAAATTGGTTAGGAATTAATTGTGACTGCCTTGGATTAGTCCATCATATTATCCTATGGTTGACACATCAGGGCAAGATATCAACTAACCCAGTTTTGGAGTGTGAGGGGGAGGGAGCACATTCACACACACCTAAAGAGACAGCAGTAACTTCTTGGAGAGATGTTATTTATTCTTGTGAAGTTGTTATTCTTTTGAAATAGTAAAATGTGTTGCATCAGCTGATCCTTTTAACAGCAGAATCTGCCATTTCATTTATGGAAGGACGCACCACATTGCATCTATGTCAGCAAAAGGACTTTACAAATTGCACACCTGACAAACCCATGTGAACCTAGATAAACTGGTCAACATACCTAAGCCAAGGAGTTAACTATCTCCACTGAAGATAAAAACATCCAAAGCATAGGTTGTAATAAGTAGGCAAAAGAGAAATGATTTTCCATCAAAATGGTTATGAAGAGAAAAAACCCTTATTTTTGACAGTATGGTTCCTGCAAAAGCAAAATATTTTATTCTCATAGGGGCATCTCCTTTCTATGCCATAGCAAGTGTCTTTATGACACACTTTTAATGACAGATGAAAAACTGTCACTTCATGGGGAAATGTAACAGCTCAAGGGAAACACAAATTCACAACTGGATATCAAAATATCTGGTGAAGTAATGATAAAATGAAGATAATAAACAGTCCTTAGGGTGGAAAGTCTTAAAACTTAATATCAGCCTTACTGCTTTAATTTGAACTTCATCTGTTCAATGTACCCCAGTTTGGAAGCTCAGAATCCAGACAGGAAAAAAGTCATAATCCCATGGGTTAAACATATTTTTGAGAGTCTAATCCCTTTGACCTAGTTTGTGTTGTCTTAAATAAGTCACCTTTCCAGGTATCAACTTCCACACCTGAAAAGCAGATTTGATATGCTTGCAGTGACACCACAAGCATGAATTCACTGCCATGTCCCTGGCTCACTCAAGATATCAGTGCCACATAAATACAGAGTTCTGCCTGAAATACTGATGCTACTCTGGTAAAGGCAATGCAAGCCACTTCCTCAGCCTCTTGCATCCATAAGCACCTGAGTCAGAACACAGATTTTAGGGTGGTGGTAACAGCCCTGTACTCAGAGCGACCGACTGCTGGGCAATGATTTAGAAGGACTGTCTCTGTTACAGCTGAAGCACAATCTTCATTGCTTCCAGGTGACTGAATTACCAGAGCATGGTGAGTGGCAGGATTTCAGCACAGAACTTTTCTGTAATTAGTGAGGATATAATAGAAAAAAGCAGCCTTTATTCATGACAGACAATAGGCAGACACTTTTGTTCTAGGGAGAGGATAAGTCTCTCTTTTTTCACATAGGAAAATGACACTTTAGCTGCAGCCTTTAGTCTGGAAACAATAGTCTACAGCAATGAGAAATAAGAAAATGATCTATGCAGACTCTTCAAATTCTCTGCAGCACAAGTGAAATTGTTATATAAAGCTTGGAAAGTGAGACAGGAAGGGGCTACTGGAAAGAGAGAACACAATTTAATGCCATTTAGAACAAATATCAGAGGTCATGTTATAGATATCTCACCTATGTAGTCCTTAGCTACTGATAATCTCTAGCTCTCTAACAGTTGAGTGTGGAGGTACTCACACAGCCCACCTTTGGAAATTTAATTTTGTGTGTATATTGATGGGACTACAAGTTTTGGACTAGTTGTAAAAAGATGTTTAGAAATTTGTAGGTGTACAACAACATTTTGTAAGAGTTTGGTCTTATGGTCTATCTGTTGTGTTGCTGACATTATATCCTGAAGGTATATTTTGCTGACTGTCATTTAAGTACCTGTCATTAATAAATCAACAAAACACTTCAATCCTGATCTGTCTTAACAATTCTTCCCTGCCACAGCAGATGTCTTATGAGTAGGGCATTTATTATAGACAAAAATTACAATCTGTGTAAACCATTAAATCAGGATTAGTCCTTGCAACTGAAGACTTTTTGTCTTTGAAGAAAATCAGTCAATTAAATCTAAATAAACTGAACCACAAAAAGAATGGAACAAATCTCTTACTGAAGTCCAGATGTACATTGATGTAGTTATCCAAATTTAAAAGAATATTATAAACTTTGCTTTGAATCTGACTGAGCTAAACTTGAATGTGACTGTGACAAATTAACTTTGGATACAGTCCCAGAAAAAAGTCAAAATTGAATTAGGATCTCATACCTGATTAAAATGGATTTAATGTCACCCTTGAAAAGAAGAGAAAAAGAGCTGGCCTCTGTGGTTAGCTGAAATAGATGAAGAAGATCCTTATGCATCTATGTGCCTCAGTAACCTCGAGCTAAACTTCTTGGTATTATCAAAATAATGCAGACCAATAGAGTTAGTGAGTGTTCCCCTTTAAGATACCAACTGTGTTATATTCTTGGTTCTCTGTCACATCAGGTCACATGTGATGTTGATCTTGGCCAAGGGGAATAAGTAGAAAGAATGGATGAAATTAGAAAGGGCTAATGACACAACTCATTTTGAGATCAGTTCAGATCAGCTGAGGGGACTGGATCAGCATTTTTTGACCAGAGGCAATCAGGATATCTGCTAGAAGAAGGTAATTAGACATCCTAGAATCATGAGTTGCCCAGCTGGAAGCTAATGAGTTATGGAACCCAAATGAAGGAGAAACATCGCCTAATTAGGCTAAATAGGAATTCCTGGAGGAGCAGGAAAATGTCAAGGAGTAGACAGAAAAACTTCTTCCAGTGCTTTTTAACCAATTTTTAAAAGCAAAATAATTGGGGTTTTTTTAGCATAATTATTTCTACTTTTATTGCAAAATGGAAATCACCTTCTCTTTCTGTTTCCCTCATCTTCTGTGTCCAAGTCAGTGCTCTCTTCTTAACATAAAAGGTCTGTCAGTAGTTTCGCAGTCGGAAAACAGACTGTCTTACCATGGAGGTTTCCTACCCAGGGTATGGAAACAAGAAGGAAAGTATCTCTGGCAGTATCAGCAAAGTATGGCTCTCCTTGAGCACAGAAATTTGAACTTTATTACTGCTGAATGGGTCCCATACTAAACCATGAAAGACTTCCTACTTGGAACTATAATTCTGCCTCCATACTTTATAGTATCTTGGACTACTACCACAGCTGCTCCATCACTATTCACTGCATAAATCTAGACAGCTGTGAAACTTGGAGGAATTTTGATCCAAATCTCCTAAAAAGGAGATCCAAAGGCCCAAATAAATCTTCCAGATTGATTTTTGCATTTGGATGTGGATCAAAATTACCTCCAGTCCATGCATATATTTAGATAAGGAAGCCTAAAGCAGAAGTTTCACTCTTTGGGAATCTATCCATCTGTTCTCAAGCCACAGTTTTTCAGCAGGCAGCGTCATCAATCCATTCCATGCACAGTGGTTACCTGGGCTGTGACTGCATGGGAAGAAAGAGGGGAGCTGAGAACCCTCATACAATGCTGCCAGCGATGCCTTCAGCTGTGTTGTGGTGTTGTGTCAGGCTGAAAGAAGGTTGAGAGACAATGGCAAGAGAGTAGCAGCTGTGTCAACAGACAACACTTGTATTCAAGGATGCTGAGATTTTCAAACTGGTTGCTTAAAGTGAAATATATAAATAAGTGGCCTTGATTCACTTCTTCAGTAGCAGATGTTCCCTCCTATGTTCTCTCTAACTATTTATTTAGTTAGAGTGACTGGAATTAAGAGCTAAAATTCGGTTACTGACTTTTGAGATGCCTAGATTTTCCCTGTAAAAGAGTGTGGTAGGGCAAGGGAGGGCTGTCTGGTATTCTGTGTGTTACAGCTTGTTTCACCAAGACAGGATCAGGGAACAAACTGGATCAGAAGGGACTCTTGGATACTGGCTGATCCAAGACCCTGCTCAAGGAAGAGCTAGTGTCCAAAGCAGAGCAGGGCTAGATCAAACACAAGCCATAAAGGGGTGGATTCTGCTTCCCTTCCCCACAGGCACACATGCATTTCATGCATGCACAGTGCAGTGCTGTGGCCACTGCACTGATTTGCAAGCAGTGGAAGAGAGCTTGAATTTTTCAGTGAAACTTGGTGAACAGCACAGACAAATGGCAAAATGACAAAGCTTGTGTACAAGAGAAGACAAATCCTTTCTCAGATCTGACCTTGCTAAAAACACAGACATAAGGCAGCCCAAACTGTGAGAAATTTCATGCTGTATATACACCTCCATATTACTCTTTAGATATTCTTGACAACAAAGAAAAAAAACAAAACAAAAACCAAACCAAACCAACCAACCAAACAAAAAAAAACAAAACAAAACAAAAAAAAAAAACCCAAAGAAGCTGCCAAGACAGTATTTTGAAATCCACAATGTTCTTGGGGAATGAAGAGGGAGGAAAGGTTAAGAGGGATGAGAGAGAAAACTGAGTTCATAATTCCCTAATAGGTGAAGCCCGTACTAGCAGCCAATACCTTCCTCCAAGAGGTTACAGCCTAACTAGATAAGATGGACTTAGATGGTAGTCCTGGGCTACCCTTTCAGTATTTCCTCCCACTGAGAGAAAATGTTTGGCTTCATGGCTACGCTTGGACAGATATTTTGATGTTTCTGGTTTCTGTTCCACAGGTTCAGGGCTGGAAGAGGTGTGTAATGGATGGCCTACCCATTACATGGTCCCATTGAATAAAGGAAGAAAGGGGTGTTCCTATTTTGTGTTTTACAGTGGGCAAATGGAAACCAAAGGAAAGTCCACAGCCTTTGGCAGACTCAGGTACTCAGCCTATTCTCCTGGATTAGCAGCACAATGACTTACATTCAGGATCAGTCATGTTATCCACTTGGTGGGATAGTATTAAGATAGGGGATACTTGTACTGCTGGGCAGGACTTCCTGTTTGCACTTGTAGGGAAGACCTGCAGTAAATATGAGACCTATATAAGAACTGTTCTGTTAAGAAGGTTTACAAGAGTGATAAGAAACTCCTGATGGAGCCAGTAAAGAGATTTGGTCTGCTCTGTGAATGTGCAAACTCAACAGGCTGTTCTTCCTTATGGGGATGATAGTGATAAAGGCATGAAAGACAAATGTCATTTCTTTCCTCAGGTGGGGTATGCTAAGAAGGAAGAGCAAGGCTCACAGCAATCACCTTTGGTGAGGAAGATATTCTTTTGCGCTTTTTCTTCTTTCTTCTTCCTTGAATTCTCCCTCTAATCTAATATCTCTCTTTTCCCATGGCTTTTCATCTGTTCATCCTTCTTTGTCTCTCTTTCATGCATCTCAGTAACCCCAAATTCACCAAATTCAAACTCTTGAGTGGCCCCATTGCCTCCTCAAGGCCCATGGGCTGAAGCCTGTTTTGCTTGCTCCTCAGCCCACCAAATCCATTCTCTCTCCTGCCTTCACATGTGAGATGTCATCAGTATTTCTTGGATGCCCCAGCCCCCTGTGTGTACAAACCTGTCAATCACACTGACATGGCTCAGTCATAGCGCCCTGTTGGAGTTTCCAAACTGCCGGGAATCCATCCATGAGCAGCAGTGAGAAGAAATGTCAGCCTGGCAGTGGGCTGTTGGAAATCACACGTGGGAAGGAAAAAGTCAAAGCAGAGCTCAGGGCTGGATGACACTGTAGTCTGAACTGCAAAACTGTTCCCACACTCATCCAGCAGGCACCAGCTGTCTCCTGTGGGAGCAGTAACACTTCCACGTCTGCCTGGGCTTATAAACTTATATTTGCCCCACCACCAGTCTGCTAAGTGACTATTTGAACACTATTTGCTCCCTAGGAATCACTGCCTCATATTATGGAGAGGTTCCTAGCTGTCATTTGCCAGATGGGAAGATCATGTAAATTGGGCTTCACCCCATGGATGAACCAGCATTGAGACTGACTTATTAAATATCAACGATGCAGATAAATACCACTCATATTCCAACCTTCAGCCTGCTTAATCTCTTGGTCTGTTCAGCCTGGGGAAGAGGAGACTGAGGGGAGACCTCATCACAGTCTACAACTTCTTCATGAGGGGAAGAGGAGGGGCAAGTACCAATCTCTTCTCTGTGATGACCAGTGACAGGACCAAGGGAGTGGCCTGAAGTTGTTAGGGGAGGTTTAGGTTGGATATTAGAAAAAGGTTCTTCACCTTTGTTGGTCATGCCACTGGAATGGGCTCCTCTGGAAAGTGGTCACAGCACCAGCCTGACAGAGTTCTACAAGCTTTTGGACAACGCTCTTGGGCACAAGGTGTGACTCTTGGAGATGTTCTGTGCAGAGCCAGGAGTTGCACTCGAAGATCGTTGTGAGTCCCTTCCAATTCAGCATATTCTGTGACTATGTGATTCTATAAATGGAAAGACAAATGTCCTTTGCCAAAAGCAAATGGTGATAGGCCAAATGTGGGCCTGCATGATTTTGGGGAAGCGTAGTTGACTTCTACTGCTATCAGATTTGCTGTATGCAGATGATTTCTCTGTCTCACCATGATCAAATGCAGGCATGCCCATAACCACATATTAATTTATCTTCACTAACTCCTTTATGCTACTTCACTATACTCCTGGATATGCCATAAAGGAAAACAAAAAAGCAAAAGAAAAAGAGTGAAAATGCTGTAGAAAGACAGATAAAGGGGGAAGGAAGGCAAGCAATTACAGAAGATGGGAAATATTGGAGCCCATTTTCTCAATGACAAGTTGATTTGGACCCATTTTTGTCAGGACAAAGGCAACAGAAAAGGAAACATGACCTACTAAATTTGAAATAGAACTCTGGAAATTGAATGTCAGTGGGCAGTCAAAACAATAACAGTAAGCAAACATGCAGGGATATCTCTGGATTCATATTAGGTAAAAAAACCCTGGAACTACACACATTTCATATGGCACTCTGTCTCCCTCTCATGGTGTGCCTTTCTTTTTCTAATCAGAGAAATTCACAGACTGGCTGAAGTAAAGGATCCATTGCTTCTAGTATGATGTCCTTGGAAGGATGAGGAGGACCTAGGACTAGTATAGCACTAGCTCAGCAGTCTTGGTTAGCCAACTGAGATGGTACCCCAGGTTATGTCAGATTCAGCAGCATCTGAACTGCATATAGGAGCTGCTGCTAGAGGTGCTCTGAGCAGCACCAGGAGCTATTTGGGTTGTGTGGAGCATGCCTCTTCTTTTTCCATGACCCCTGCAAAGCACTGAAGTCATATTCCTCCTACCGAGCTACAATCACATCTTCGGTTCTCCTATGCCTCAGGATAAGGAAAGAATGATTTTGCACAGCTTTTTACCTTTTTCAGTTAAAGACAGCAAATCATTCCTACTGTTTTTCCATCCTTTCTTTCCCTCTCTGTACTCTACTTTTTTCCTATTCTCTTTCTCTCAGGTGAAGCCTGCTCTTTCATCTTCAGTGTCACAACAAGAATCCAAAGTAAAACCACAGCCAGTGAGCAATGGATGTACAGTACACAGGACAGAGCCTCGTTTCTACATGTACTTGTTCTATTACAAGCTTTATATCAAAGTCTTAAATGCAACCCCATAGGTAAGCCAGTGAATCTGCTGAGCTGAAGATGTAAGGATTATTTCTTACTTCTTTTTTCTTAAGCATACAGACTTCCCACCAGAGTTATTATACACTTTCCCCAGAGTGGTCCTTCTTACAGAAATTTGGGAACAACTTCCACATATTTTGAAAAAGGCCCAGTGAATCTTTGAATTTTATGTTCCATGTGTTAAGGGATAAAGGTATTAATGCAAGTCATTCATGGATTTTGAACATCGAACATTGTTTTTCCACTCTCAATTGAAAAGATGAGCCTAATGTATGCAAAGAGCAGCAACATTTTCCCACTCAAGTCATATGAATATTTAACTGTAAGAGGTTTCTTTTTGCCTAATCTGGAAAAGCAATCACTGGGGGGAAAACCTACAAGGATCTGAGACTCCTGAGCAGGGTCATGTAGTGCATTCCCTCACAGGATAGCCTTCCCACCATGTCTTGAGAATCATCCCTGGAGATGCCAATCTGGGTGCAGGTCTGGGGACAGCCACTTGTGTGCTGAACACAGAGAAACTGAGGTAAGCGTGATGTGGCAGCTTTAGAGTTATCCCAGAGTTGTGCTGAACATGAAGTGACACAGAAAGGTTTATCTGCTGAAAGTGCCAATACTGCATGAAATCTTAGTACTGCTCATGATCTACTGGCTGCGTTCACCGAAACAGTCTGTTCCTAGCTGTGCTGGCCAGTGGAAGTGTGAAAACATGGCCCTCAGCCACCCCTGCTCTTTCACAGAGTTTCTCTTCCTCTTTTTTAATTCCAGTAGATACCTCTGTCATTTCCATCTCCTCCTCCTCAAGCCCTGGAAAAAGGCACAAAGGCTTTGGAAGCATATCCTGTTAGGTGGTGAAGAACAAGACTCAAAATATAAAATGCATTAGAGAGGGTGTGGATTTGGAAACCTTCCCTGCCAGGCCACAAGCTGTTATTGTGAAACAACTCTCAGACCCAGATTTTATTGCTGTTTGATGACACTGACCGTCAATGCTGATGACACGGGAGCTGGTTACTAAGTGGACAAGAAGGAGCAAGGCTATTGCTCTGGACCAAATAACTACAGCTCAGTGGGCTTCAGGGAGCAAGCAAGCTTGCTAAGGTACCAGAGAAGCAAGGAGCTGGTGGCAGTGGCCCACACAGGCATCACATGAAGCCTGCACAGTCCTTGATAAAGTCTGAAAAAAGTACTGTTATGTTTGGCATGTTCTTTTTTTTAACCACAGAAGTTGCCTTTGATTTTCCCTGGGTTTTATACCAGCTGATCTGGTTCAGCTTTGCCACTTCATCTTAATTCTAATTGCCAGCACGTCTTTTGTTATGCTGGCCTCTAATTTAATATACTGTCCCCTGTCTGATGTTAAGTTGCTTATGCCATGCCAGTCTTGTGCCACTCCAGTGTGTGCCGCTGTTTCTGAAGCTCCTCAAGTTCAAGTGCCAGACATAACTGTACTCCAGAGACCTCTGTCACTAAATATCTGTCCCTTTGCTATTCTAGTCCTCTGCCTCTGTCAAACAAAGTTGCTGATTGCACAAAACCATTTTGTGATTTGGTCTAGCATTCAAAATTTTTGATTCTGTAACTGAAAGAAAGAAGGAAACTACAAAGAATGATAGCTTGAAACTAATAAAGGAAATATTCTTTCCAGAACATAGTCTAAGTTATCCTTTGCACCCAGATAAAACATTCAATAACTATGATTTATTTAAAACTGAAATGGAAAATAGGTAAAAACCAAAAATTTTGTTCCACTTGATCTTAAAGCAGTCTTCAAGATCAAAACAAACAAAAACCTAACTTTTTTTTTGAAATGTTGAATTGAAACATTTCAGTTTTACTCATCCTCCCCCTTACATATTTCTTTTATTCATTTTGGCTAAAGCAGTCTGCAAATCCAACCTGGATTTACAAAAAGCTTACATAACTTTCAAACTGCATTTTTAGTTATCAGGTAATTATCCATTTGAGAAATGCCTATGACTCAGGCTTTGTAAAGAAAGGCTAAATAGGAGACACCAAATTCATGTTTATTTATCACAAAAATATTTCCTTGGGATTCTTGGCTATTGTGGTCAGTATGCTACTCTGGGCCTTCTTTACTATTCTGCCTTTACTGGCTACTTCTGGATGAAAGGGAAAGGGAATAATAAGCCTTTTAGTGAATTGGATGTTCTTGTTGCACTTCTTATAGCACATTTGCTTTTGTCTTGAAGACCAGACTCTGTTCTTAGGGTTCCTTGCTGCTTCTGTTTCACAGATCATTACTGTCTTTTATTTGCCTCAGCATTAAAAAATATGAAAGTATCTGATGCCCTTCTTTAAAGGATTAAAAGGAAATAAACTGTGGAATATAATGGAAAAACAGTGTTGGGAAGACAGAAATGTTCAGTTTAAATGTTATGAGTTTAGGCTTTTGATTAAAAACCATCAAAATCTGCAAAAGCAGACAGGATTGGGAAGTGGAATGGAAAAGCAGTGGCTTCCATCCATGGTGTTAGTGGGGAAAGTGGCAGCCGCAGCTGGAAATTCATCCCTAGGAGGTGAGAGAGAACCAATTGCCTGCCATTCCCGTGTGAATGAGCCTTCTGTGTGCAGTGCTGGTGCTGGAAGGCTGTGGTGTCTGCAAGCAGTGTTGGGTATTCTGCAGCAGGGATTTGGGGGCAGTCACTCTCTTGGCAGGGTTAACTCCCACCTGAAGCAAAATGTGAGCTGAGACTACAACAGCATCCTTCTGTAAGGCACAGGAGCACATCTTCTTGAGTATCCCAATCAGTCTTTCCATTGTATGTGTCACATGTACACAAGGATATAGGATATAATGTTTTGTATAGATCTGTTGAAAAACATCTGCAGGTGAAGATAAACCAAAGAGATTTGCATTGGTCTCTGCAACATAGAAGGGTCCCTACCAAAACTAACCAAAGGCCCTGATGGTCCCAGTACTTCTTCATAGTAACAACTAGTGGATGTTAAATAGACGGACCTGGGGTGATTATCACATGAGATTGGGCACAATCAAATCCTCGTAATTGGGTAAGGAGGCTTACATGGTGGATTAAACACAAAAGCCTTTTAATTTGTTGATCTGATTCTAATAACCTCAGAGAGATGTGTGGAGGTCTCCAGAATGGGCAGAATATCTTCTTGGTACCAGCTTACATTCAAACAACTACAGACAGATCTAACGCTGGAGTGGACAAGGCAGTTTGGACATGGTGAAATAGGAGCTGAGCTGTCCCAGAATAATGATCTTACAGAGCCATTACCATTTAACTATTATAAGCTGGGAAGGAGGGCAGAAAGAGGAACTCTCCTTACATCTTATATCTAAAATTATTTCTCTGCCTTGGCAGGGTCAGGAGAGCACAAGATGAAACATATATAAAAGACACTGATGTAAGTTTGTGTCTCTAAAGCCCAGTTTGTGAGGATTTACAAAACAGAAATATGGCCTTTGCAATCCATCTTGTGACAGAATTAAAATAAAGATTTTCAGAGTGACTGTCAAAACCATAAGAGACTGATTAACTGACAAAAATTAGTAGAAATCCATAACAGACCAAACCATGCAAGAACAAAATTATGCTGGGATGCAAATTGATATTTTAGTATAATGGTTGGTCTTCTTTGCAACACTGATTTATGTATTTATTATGTTCCATGTATTTAAGAGCTTGCAAATCCTCTATGCTCATGTAATCAATATAACATATTGATATTTTTTTTCTTGATCAACAAAATGTTCCATTTCCATGTCTAGTCCTGGAAGCAGTGCTTTGGTATAGTTGCCAAACTTAAATCCAGAAGGATGAATAAAGCCCACAAGGGGTAATGGGCTCAGCTGTCAGTGCTGGTGCAGAAAGGTTGACACTGACAACTGTTTTGCTGCTTAATTTTTCCTATCAACAAATGGGAGCTACTTTAGCTCATCTAACCCCCAGCATAATGCAGTGGTTACACAGGTTAATACTCATTACACATTCAAGGAACGTACAGTATACAAAGCTCAGGTCTGGAAGCTTCTGGGAACAGTGTTTGTCTTTCTATTGTGTGGCAGCACAACACACAGCAGCAGCAGAACTCCTGGAACAGGGCTGGGTTGCTAGGCAGTGTGTCCATATAAATATTAAGTCCTAATGATATATCAGCAACATATGTCTCTGCATGTTTAGAATGCATTTGCTTCAGCATGCGCTTAAGTGCTTTTCTGAACTGAGGCCATAAGTGCTAAATGGCAAATCCGAATGGGAAAATGCCACAGGAGAATGGTCTGCAAAGAATAAAATCAAATTGTTCCTGGGAATGATAAACAAGCATATATAAAATGAGCCACAAAACCAGTTGTTATAATGCTGTGAGTGGAGTGCAGATAAAGGATAGAAGTTATAAGCAGTAATGCAGCTTCGCTAAATTCAGTGGATATGAATTTCTTGTCAGCGAGGATTTGCTTTGGTCCAGGCCTCCATTCCGCTAGTAAGAATGATTCAAGACTCACAGGGCATCAGATACCCCACTGCTGAGAGAAACAGCAAAAATCCATCCTTTTCTAAGCTGAGTACAGTATGCAGAGCTGTTAGGATGGGAATCCAAGAATTTAACCAGGATGGTCAGGTATAACTAAGGGGAAGTCCAGAGAGATGAGCCTGGCTGTAGGTCTCATGGATAACTAAATATTGTAGGCAAGGTAAATCCCATCACCACTTTTATTTCCATTAAATGTTACTCTGCCAAGGTGTGGGGATAGAATGGGGGATGCAGAACTGCTGTCCAGAATATAAAAAGGAGGGAAGTAAAAGGCAGCCCCAGATGAAATGGACAAGCAGCAGTGAAAGTGATGTCAGATGCCTCTAACATCACAGGCAAGGACCTGTAGAAATTTCCTACACCAAATCACTCTTCCAAATTTGTGAGCAGAAAACTAAATAATATTAAATTATAGATAATACTGAATTCCTAATATGCATTTTAACCAACTTTCCCTTCCATCTTTTGCTGTCTCTTCCATCTTTGTTTTTCTCCTTTTCATCAAGACTAGAAACTCAGAGGGGTTGCCACTTCTGAAAATTAATCAGAATAGAAAGGAGATCTGATAGAAAAAAAAAGTCTCTTAACACTTACCACCCCCATCCCGTCGTAAGTTTATTCATTGTTCCAGTCTGAAAATTAGTTGCAATATTTAATTGAAGCAAAAAAAAAAAAAATTATAGAGATGACTGAAGTCTCTTCAGGAACCAAAAAATAATCTCTAGAAAGTGGGGTTTTGACAGTGATTGAACCTGGCAAGAAATGAAAAAGCCAAAAGGCTCATAGGAAGTTGTTAACCACATCCTAATTACAGTATAAATCTCTATCACAAGCTTAGTAGGAGGTCAGGAAAAAAAACTCCCAAATGCTTATTCTTTTTGATTAAATACATAGAAAAATAACAAATATCTCATGTTTGTGCTTTTATTGAAGCAGGACAAGGATGTGTAGTGAGAGCAATGAATACCTAAGCAGATGGCAAATAACAGCCAAGGACAGTGCAGTAACTACCTTCAGTAGATTCCTATCCTTGTCCTGCAACATGACCAGATGCCATTATGCACTGTATGCTGTAGAATACCTTGCATGAAGCTGTTAACTTTCTAAATGGGCAAGCAAAAGGCAAGGGAAGAAAAATTGATAATGATAATTGTAGAAGGTCACAACAGCCAGTGACATCACCCATAAATGTGGCCAAAATTCCAAGATCTACTCCTTTAGACCTGTTTCCCTGCCATCCTGCTTGCCTATTGAAGCAAGTGATCAGAGAACAGGTATCAATCTTAGATCTCAGGCCCCTCTGGGTATGAAACAGTGAGAGTGGATGACACACAGTTTTGGAACTGCATCATAAAATCATATGTCAGGAAGGAATGAAAATTCAATGAAATTATAGAATTTGCTCCTATGTTCTGAGTAACAGTCATATTCTAAAATCAGAAAATTATTAGATATTGAAGAGCCTTTTAAAAGAATTTTCAGTTATCAAAAATTAATTTATGATAATTTTACTTCCTAGATAGCAGTGCACTAGAACTTTAACACGGCATCAGCTTTCCATTTTTGTGGAAGGACACAAATTATAGACTGGTCCATCCTTTCTAGCATTTCTGCAGAATGTATGTTTTCCCCAGGGATTAGCAACAGTATCTAGAAAATATGTGATTTCTTCTAATATATTTAACAGAATTTTCTCTTAGATCCACTATGTTATGAATTTATAATTTATAATGCCTAGCATTTATAGCACTAAGATATATTCATTGCATTTTATCTTTGTGTATCTTACACTTGGATCCTACTCAGAAGAAACTTTGAGCTGGAGATGGCTGGTGGTGCAGGGTTCATTCTCTGTCTCACACTAGAAGGCACTGGCAGTGCATTGGTAATTAGTTTTCTTTCTCAAATTCTGCCTTACACACATCCTCAATTCAGTCTAGCTGCTTTCTGCCATTTAGATGGCTTTCCACAACCCTTGCTGATATTTCTATTTCTATTTCTATTTCTACGGAAAGAGTCTTTCTTACTTATTCTATGGCAAATTTCAAGCTGTTTTTTCACATATTTTTCCCTTTTAAAAAAAATTTTAGGCCTCCTTTTCTTTGCCTCTTCTCTCTGCTCTTCTGTACTTGCCTGCCTTCCTTTTCCTTCAAATTTACATGCCTTTATATTCCCTACTCTTTGTGGCCTCTGAATAATCTGTGCTATAATTTTTCTTTCCACTCCTTTTTCCTTTCAGTATCTTTTTATTCCATTTTGTCTTCACCCTTTCTATTGTTTCGTTGTACCCTCTTGTCTCTCAAATGTTTCACCTTTTTCTCCCTACATCATTCATTTGAAGATTTTTACTTTAACTTGTCCCTTTCCCAACACAAGCATGTGTCTCTTCCTTAATTTCCTTAATAACTGAGGTCCCAGACATTCATTTCCCTCTGTCCTCAGCCTCACTGACAGTTTTTGCAACGGGGGAAGACCTTTCTAAATTCCATTGTGGGTTAAAATCCAGTGAAGAATGTCCCACAGAGATTAGTGAGCACTGTTCATGGAGCAGTAGAGGTGCTACGGGCTTCTTGGGGATATCTGTGTAGATCCAGGAGTTAGTCTAGCAGGAAGGGCTGATGCTCAGTGCTGCAGACTAAAATTTTACATTAACAAAACTCTAAGATCCTGTGTGTCATGGTGTCATCCTTTCCATTTTGTCAACAGCAGTGTGTTAGTGCAAGTGTCCTGAAGCATGCGGGTATTATAAATCTTGATATTTTATCCTAACTTGGAAATTTTTAGCCCAATCTGTCTCTTCACCTATTCTTATAAGGGACTTACTCTTCTTTATAGAAAGACACTTTCAGAGCATTCCTGCAGTGGTTGTGAGACTCTCCTCTAAATGACAGACATTATCATTAATGGATAATTAGAACCTAAATACTCTTGCTGCAATTTCATCCTGCATCCCAAGGCATTGCAGGCTATTTTATGAATGATCATGACATCAAAGAATCATTAAGGTTGGAAAAGACCTTTAAGATCTTTGAGTCCAAAGATTAACCCAGCACTGCCAAATCCACCACTAAACCATGTCCTTAAACACCACATCTACACATCTTTTGAAGACTTCCAGGGGTGGTGATTCCATCACTTCACTGGACAGCCTGTTCCAATGCTTGATCACCTTTCCAGTGAAGAAATTTTTACTATTGTCCAATCTAATGACATTTCATTGCGTTCTCGTAGAACATTCTTTGAGTATGCCTACATTACAGAAAAATGGAGACAGTATTATATGCTCAGCTTTCTTTCTACACTACGTAGTATTTTGGAGAGCTCTCTCCTATCTGTGATGGTGTTGGCTGGGATAGACAATTTTCTTCACAGTAGCTGTTATGGGGTTCTGGTTTAGATTTGTGCTGGAAACAGTGTTGATAATTCAGGGATGTTTTAGTTACTGCTGAGCAGTGCTTACACAGAGCCAAGGCCTTTACTCCTCTGCACCACCAGTAAGGAGGCTGGGGGTGCACAAGAAGTTGGGAAAGGACAGAGCCAGGACAGCTGACCCCACTGACCCAAGGGATATTCCATACACGTGGCATCATGCTCAGCATCTACAGCTGAGGGAATAAGAAAGGAGGACATTTGGAGTGAAGGTGTTTGTC
Organism: Ptilonorhynchus violaceus; assembly: GCA_013397565.1. Taxonomy (NCBI): domain Eukaryota; kingdom Metazoa; phylum Chordata; class Aves; order Passeriformes; family Ptilonorhynchidae; genus Ptilonorhynchus; species Ptilonorhynchus violaceus. The sequence continues at coordinate 157,243 of VZRJ01007105.1, forward strand.
TTCTCAAGTCACCATTATGCATGCTGGAGCCCTGCTTTCCCAGGGATGGCTGAACACCTGCCTGCCCACGGAAAGTGGTGAAAAAACTCCTTGTTTTGCTTTCCTTGTGTGTGCATGCCTTTTGGTTTACCTATTTAGCTGTCTTTTCTTCAACCCATGAGTTTTCTCACTTTTGCTCTGCTGATTCTCTTCCCCATCCCACTGGGGAGGAATGATCATGTGGCTGTGTGGGGCTTAGTTGCCAGCTGAAGTTAAACCACATTACCACTTTTCTTCTAGCCAAATTAATGGATCTAGTTCTTTTATGTTTTGTCCCTATTTGAAATATTCTCCTGTTATTCTAATAAGTTTCACTTGCCATTTTCAAAATATTTTTCAATTTCTCCCGTGGCCTCTTTAATTGAAGTGACCAAAAGTAAATGCAGTATTTAAAGTAAGGACATGCTACAGTGCAGGTTGTATACAATGGCATTTTATACAATATTGTCTTTGCTATTCACCATCTCCTTTCCCATGCAGCCAAACATCTTATTTGCTACTTCTTCATGCAGAGCAGATGTCTTCATTGAAAGATCTGTAATGATGCCTAGGACTATTTTCCTAAGAAATAACAGCTTATTCTGAATCCATCAGTATTCATCAGTATTTTAAACTGTTCCTTCCAGTGTTGGTTACCTTGCACTTGTCTAAAATAAATCTAATCTGTTATCGTGTTGCAAATTTCTCTAGTTTGACAGGTCTTAGAATTTCTCCCCTCATTTCCACTGAAAGATTTTGTTTCTCTAGGCAATACTGCAGTTTGCTTTGGTCATCCTCTCTTCCTATCATTTAATATTGTTTAATATTTACACAGTGGGATTGATTCATCATCTGATCAACACCTGATATAAAGGCTTGTTTGAAGATGGTGTGAGAAGTAAACCCATCTTTTCTGCCACCCTAGAGAGCGAAGGAATGTCTGTGGCCACACAAAGAGAGTGCAGCTGCCTCAGGAAGTGTAATTACAGGGCAATTCTCTAATTAATCTCTTCTCTTAATTGAACTGCTCCTGCTTTATCTTCATGAAATCCAGAGCAGCACTGCCCTGGAGCAGCTCTGCTCACCAGGAGCAGATGTCCCTCTGGGCTATGAGTGTGAGGGAGCTGCAGTAACTGCAGTCATGGTCTCTCTGTTTTGCCATTGCCTGAGAGTGTTGACAATCCAGGGTTTCTGATTTTCTCCTGTGATTTTTGGCCCCCAGCAGGACTCTGTCCAACAGCAATTGTCTTCTCATTTTGTCATATGAAGATCAAAACAGGCCAAAAAAACCTTGTAGGAGCTTCTTCCCCAAGATAGTAATTATCCCATTCTCTTTCACTGAGCATTAATAACAAGACAAGAACATACAGAGATGGATTGAGAGCCTGTGGACAGCATAGCCATAAGGCAGGACAGGTCCTGGCTGTCAGGGCCCATCTCACAGCTCCAGCCAGGGAGCAGGACACTGGGGGCAGCCTCAGCCTCAGGCACTGGGCAAAAACCAGAGATCTGGGATGGGCCATGGGCAAGAGTGGGCACTCAAATGGGACACAAAGTTGTGTTTGGGACTAGGTTATGGTACAGTTATCACCTATAAGCACTTGGAGAGTACCCACACAGACTACTGTACATTACTAAATGATAAAAAATTAAAAAATGCATTATTTTATACCAGAGCAAGTTCCTGACACTGGGATTTTTTACACAACAGTTATGGCAGAGGGGAAGTCTTGATGTCCTATTACTTGGCACACTTAAAATTAAGCTGATCAAAACCTCAGCACATACACTGTGGGAAACAGTCCAAGGATACATAGGTAATGCAGTGGATATCAGGGGCTTTCAACCTCTTATTATTAGGAAATTACAGCTTGCATTGCCCAGCAAGAAGAAGTTGCACAGACTCAGTACATGCAATTTAAATATTTCAATTTCATTACACACTCAGGGAACAAACTAAATCCCAACAGGACATCACCATACTGTGCCCATGCCATACACGTAAGGATGTATGAACAGCATGCAGAGTCATGTTCATGGTGAATAAGAAATGGAACAAAAGCCTGTCACTTTTGCTACACTGGCCTTACTGCCAGCCAGAATTACATATTCCACTATTACATTAGACATTTTTACCAGTTTATCCACAAGAAAGAAAAAAAAGATCTCTTGGTGAACTGTTAATTACAAATGGGCTGAAAATACTCGTTATCACTGGAAATATAGAGCAAAACCTTGCCCTGGGACATGCAGGCAAAAATCCTCTTGTCTTCAGAGTGACTTGCAAGCACATATCCAAGGGCAATGATTAGACTATTATTATTTGCTCAAAGAAATAAGCTAGGTAATAATGAAGAAGGACATTCTTAGTGTTTCATCCATAACACTGCAACCTCGAGCCACATATATTTTCAGATTTAACCTGGAATCTTTTACAGCATGTAATTAGCCTGACAAAATACTGTTTCAAGTCTCATTCATTAAGAGATTCCTGAGGGTCTTGGTATTTTGCTTTTAAAAAAAATAAATTATCATTATTTCAGGGAGTACAAACCAACTTTTCAACTGAGAGTAGATCCTGAAAAATGAGAGAAAAGGGAAGGGGGAAGGGAAAGGGAAAGGGAAGGGGGAAGGGAAAGGGAAAGGGAAAGGGAAAGGGAAAGGGAAAGGGAAAGGGAAAAGGAAAAGGAAAGGGAAAGGGAAAGAAAAATACATGCATTGAGATTTGTAAAGTTGAAAAGGCATGTTTGTTTTCATTTGCATATGTGAAATGCACTCTTGAAGTCACATGTGAATCACACAGAGAAACTGGAAGGTTCTTATTACTAGGATGACTTCTTGGGTTCATTTTGGGGGAAGAAGAACCCCACATCTACCTGAAGATTTTATGAATAAGCAATTTCTGGACTAGGCAACTTACTAAGATGTTGAAATATTAATTTAAAACTTTAGGTATCGAGACTTGAGAAATGCAAACTATTTAAAATAGTTTCTAATCCCTGAGTAAACAAGCCTAACTTTTGGAATCTGGGATTGTATTTTCAGAAGTAAGACATCATAAAGCATTTCTGAGGAAGACCTGAGCACTGGTCATCTGGAAAATTGGACCCTTTGAAGCATCTTAAATTGGACATACAATATGATTCTGCATGTTGAAAATTTACTTTTGAAATCCTGGTACAGACATGCTTGAACCTTACACTGCTAAGAATACTAAAGACACTGCAAATACATTAATTTTCAGCAAGTTTCTTCTAGGACAAGTGTTTATAAGGTATTGGTAAAAGATCCATTGGATTTTCATTGTATCATTGATTAAGGGATTAATGTTGATATTAATAGTATCATTAATAATATTAGTCTCCATTTATTTGTTTGGAATAATGTTTTTTGTGTTCTGTCCACGTCTGCTGAACAAGAATGCAAGCAGGCTCTGGCATGCTTTAACATCAGGCCCAGCATTCCTGGCCTTAACTATAAAACTCCTCTTGACTTCAAGGGATGAGGAGACTATTTCTACAGTACACAAAAATATGTCCGACAACAATAGTAGCAGTCATTCCTTCTCTCATCTGTAAGATAAAACGTTCTTCTGTAAAATACTGGGTAATGGTAATGCAGCTTTTGACCTTCATCAGGGAAACTTTCATTGCTGAGTCTTGATCTTGGGTCTGCATGCTCTATTTCCTTTGAGTATGCCTAGATAGTTACTGGGAGCTGTCACCCCAATGACTGCTTTAATCATGAGACAGCTGCACTTCTGCTAATAGCTCTGCCCTGCTGCAGTTCCCTCACATATGGTTTTTCCTACGAGGAATTATTATCAGCAAGAAATCTGGCCTCATTGTCTCAGGTAGATTGCATTTGCCTGTTCAGTTTTCACTGCCATCTTTCAATCTGAATTATTTTTTTGCCTCTTATCTCTTGTTCTGTTGTGTTTAAAAGATTCTAATATCAGTTGCAGGAAAGTCACAACAGAATATTAGATAATCACTAATTACATTTTATGAAACGTCTAAATTACTACAAAATATTTCTCCACTGTGCAACCTACTTAGATTCTAGTTCTGTGAGGATTTACTTATGTGCTAATTTATGCCTGGTGGTTTGAAGTTTCTCAGGAAAAAAAAAAAAAAATCAAGCCTATCTTAAGTATTTCCAGAAGGGCATTGAGAAACAGAGGAACTTCAAATCATTATTATTCATCTTTTTTTTCTTCTTTAACATTAAAAGACCTGATTCCTGAGGGATCAGTTCAAGTACTTGCTTAACTCCAGTTAAGTTGCTGTCAGACCTGTCCTTAGCATATGAAGTAAAGAAGATAGGGACAGCCGTGGTGTCAGTATCAAGTGGCGATACATAGTAGTACAATAAAAATAAAAATATATCCTATGGACAGCAGAAAAACCCAGTGTTTTCATAATTACCTCTCAAGTCTGAGCTTGACAAGAAAATATATTACACAGCTCTTTGTTGAATGCGGAAAAAAGACAGCATTCGCATGAGAAAAACAGTGGAAGCCCCCTGCAGCACCTTCCCATCTTTCTGTCCTCAGATAAAAGAATGTTATCTTGTTAGAGATCGCCAGGTCATATTTCATTTATTAAAAAGCTGATACCAGGCACTGCATAGTAGAAGCCATTTGCAGTAAGTCTTAATAGATGTTTAAATCCTAGGGAAGATGCTAAATCTTCCAGACTTCACTACACTTGACTTGTACAAGAATCCGTACAATGTCTGAAAAGCCTCAACCCCAGATTTTCCAGCTCTGGGTTTTTCCTGTGAAACCCCATGGCTCAGACTGAGACATATTGACAGAACATGAAAATCAAAGAGTAACATACCCATTATCAGCTTTTCAGCAAAATTATTGTTTCTAATTTTCTTCTCTTTTTGCAGTAATAGTTTGGAAAAGTTACTGACTCTCCTTCCCCCTTATGACTTCTGATGTTCTTTTTTCGGTCAACATAACCCATACCTCTCTTTTTATGAGTTTTTCGAGGCAGACCTATCACATACACAAAATAAATGATGAAAATTGATGCGTATGGAAAATCTTCAATAGGCACTAGAATTGTGTGACACTTCAAATGCTCTGTTCCTGAATAACCCCATCTTGATTCCTGGATAGAGGTGTTCCTCAGACATCAGGCAGATGAGAGCATGAGTATAGTAAGGGATTCCAAATCCAAAGAGTATTTTGAATCTTAAAACCATTGAAATGTCTGAAGCTATTTCATCACAACAACCTCTTGAATTTCTCAATTTCTTGATTTCCCCCCCAGTTTTACCGAACTAAGATAATGAAAAGGAAAGTTTTCCCTCAGGCTGCTGCTGAGGTTGTTTTCACACCTCCCATTCCTGATGAAGTGCTCATGAAGCTTATCATGAGCCATTGCCGTTTATAGCTTGATTTTACTCTGCCATAAAATGTGAGGCTTTAGGCTGTGCCTATAAATGGCAGGAGAAGCTCAGCTGTCCACTGTGCCAACCCACAGCAGAAACCTTGGCAGCCCTTCCGGTGTTACTGACAAACAGAGAGTTCCTCATCATTTTGTTTTGCGGAGAAAAGCTAGAAAAGATAATGTCAGTGTACCTCAAAGACTCCAAGAACCTAAATTCACTCAAAAGGTAGAAAAAGCAAATCGGGATCTATAAGGTAACCATGTCATTTCAGTGTGTATTTTTTTAATTTACAGGACTGGCAGCTGGAGTTAGAGTTTGCATATGAGACTGACTGACTGACTTCACAGACACAGGAGAATCCACTGTTTCTGGGGTTTGGCTGGTACATACCTGGCAGGACTCTGCACAGACAGAGCCACTGTTTCCTTTGGGCAGGTGAGGACTCCTAAGACTCGCTGTTTTCCTGGGGCTGAGCTCACACAGCGACAAGCTGGCTTGCAGTGCCAGCAGTCATGAAGACAGCACTAGGGGAGGTTTTTCTTCCAGTGGTAGCGAAGTGCATTGGCTCACATTCCTGCTGTCCCTGTGGGGTGGTTATAAAGCACTTTCGTGCTTTGTTTCTGGTTCAGACAGCCCTTGGCATCGATGTGAGCACCCTCCAGGGCAGGATGAGCTGCTGTGCCCCCCTTCTCACATGCACACCAGCGTGTGAGTCAGTCAGGGTAATGAGTAACATGGCATTAGCTGTATCTGTGGGAAAAGTCAGCTGCCTTTCCAGAGGGAGTTTCCCAGGGTTTTCTTCATTTTAAATGCAAGCACTAATGCATAAAAGGAAGTGGTAGGGAGAGCAAAACTAAACATCAATGCACAGTGCTGAATATAAGAGAGGGAGCTGTGGAGAACGCCTTTAAACCTGGAAGATTAAGACCCTTAGAATAAGAGTAATTTCATGGTGGAAAACCTATTTTATTGTACGTTCTGTTGAGAGGAGTAAAATTGCATTGCACAGTTTTCATTGCACAGTTAGGGACTAGTAGCCCTTACACACTGTACAGCCTATGGGATTGGAGAGGAAAAGGTGCTTTCTTTTCTCTGAGGTTTTGGAAAATAATTTTGAAACAAATTTACAAGAATGGGACTTCATGGTATCAATCACATTTCTCCAAAACAGATGTGTGCCAGCAGAAAGCTGGCTATCTAAAAGGCTAGAAGAGGTCACAAAGACATATACCTTATATAGATTTGCAGATCAAATATATAATGAATCTTGTCCACAGAATCATTAGATATTATGAAGCAGGTTTGAGATGTCTTTTCTGGCAACTTAATTTTCAAGCCTTAGGGATCATGTGAGCATTCTTTGATGACCATAATGACTTGTTAAAGGATTGGCTTTTTAAGGAAACGTGAGTGAAATCTGTGTCCATCAGACTCTTTGCTTGCCTCACTCTCTTGACCAAGCTGGCTGATGCCACCAAAATCAGCAGAAGGGCACAATATCTTGAAGTTCCAAAGGTCTGACAAGTTTCACAAAAATTGACAGCTGAGAAAAAAAGGAAGCCTCAAATTAAGACTGTCACTGAGGCAAAAGCTTCAGCACAACACAACAGTCTTCAGCATCGGCTGAAGTAACCACAATAGTTGAAGAATATAAAGTTATAGACCTGAAGTTAGGTCACATGGGAGGGAGTTGGGGCTGGGCAGAGGAGTAGCTGAGACAATTGTGGTAGGTGCAGGCAGAGAGATGAACAGATGTAGGATGTAAGTAAATAGAAACCCAGTCATTATTAGTTCTGCTGTTATCATAACTGCTTTCCTTTTAACACAAATTAGAATTCCAAATAGTCACAAACATGCAGGAGCTGCAGAATAAAGTAAGACACCAGGTTTCACAACCTTTGTGATAAGAATCAAGAGATCTGCTAATATTGCAGCACTAGAGCTCATTCTTACATTCCCACATGGTCAACCAGATGCTGAATCGTAATACTGACCTCTTTAAAAGCACTTTTTATAAGCAGTCCCTATGCTTGGTGTAAGGACCTCATTAAAGAAAACACAGTTTACTAACATGAGGGTTCATTGGAAGTTAGATTTGTCAGCAGAAACAGGCCACCTGCTTGTAATCTGTGACCCAAATACATGTTATCTTTTGGAGATGAGGGAAAGGACAAACTAAAATGCCAGTGATGTGTAAGAGGCATCTCAGATACACTCAAAATTGAGTTCCTGGCATCCAAAATATTTAGGGCAGAATGTTTTAGAATAAGAGGTATCTATTGTTTTCTTTCCTAAGATCGATCCCACTTCTGGAGGACTCGTTGCTGCTTTGATTGAAAATTAATATGTTGATACAAAATCCCACAGAGTATATGTTTTTCACCTTCTACTGATCTCACATATCTACCAAATATTTCTGATCAGCCTGGGAAGAGAGTCAGCTGCTTATAATGCAGGGAGGATCTCTCAGACATAATCCTAGTTTTTCAGACTCCTGGTAGAAGTGATTTTTTCCCTAGTAAGTTGTGAGTTTCTCCCTCCCCCCCACCTCCAGTAGCAGTAGAGGTGGTGGCGCAGGCCCCTGAGCGAAACTGAGCCCAGCGGAGCAGCATCACGACCCGGCTTGGATGACCTACCTTCCAGGGGGTTTGTTTGTCGTTGGTTTTCGTTGTTTTGGGCTGTGGGGGAACACGGTGAGCTGCAGGAGCCCCTTGCCATCTTGTCTTTGTTCCCAATGGCCATGTGGTGTGGCATGTGGGAAGGGCTGCCATCTTGTCTTTGTTCCCGACGGCCATGTAGTGTGGCACACAAGATCGTCACCATAGCCCTTTTGTTCCTGGCAGCTACGTGGTGTGGCGTCTGGGAACGGCTGCCACAGTGCCTTTGTTCCTGGCAGCCACGTGGTGTTGTGGCGTGTGGGAACAGTTGCCACAGTGCCTTTGTTCCTGGCAGCCATGTTGCACAGTGTTTGGGAACGGTCGCCATCTTACCTTTGTCTGGGGAAGCCATATGGAGGCAATCTGTGGGCTGCATCCGCCATCTTCATTTTGTTCCTGGTGGTGAACACCTTTTCAGGGGTAAAACATTTTCTCTTCTTGTATGCTTTTGTTATTAATATTGCAGTTCTCATTGTATGTTTCTTATTTCATTGCTTTGTGCTTTCAGTAAAGTGTTATCTCAACCCACAGTCTCTGCTTTTTTCCCTCCCTTACCAGAAGGGGTAGGGGAAGGGGAGTGGCTTATTTGGAATTTAATTTCCTACTGGTGTTAAACCACTACACATGCACACACACAAACTTCTGTCTGTGTGCCTTTTTGGCAATACTAAGTGCTTCTTTGTCTTCAGACAAACTGGCTTGCACTTTGTTTTGGTGTACCATAATCCAAACCTGTCTACCCTCATCCTGCTTATGCCTTCCCAGTACTGAAGATCATGACTATGTCTAAAGGCAGAGATGTCCTCTGTATTGAAGTAGAAGTGTAGCTGATCAAGTTATTACTTGCCCATCCTTTTTTGTACTATTTATTATTGAATTGACCATCTTCCAGGCATTATTTCTCCCTCAGCTCCCGGAGCTGTGCCAATAGCCCGCACTACCTTCGGTCACAATTCAGGCTAAACTAGCTGATTTCATACTGAAGCAGACTATGAACACTCATACAGCCTCATAATGCAGGTTGGTTGCAAAGACAGGCAGAGGCCCATAATGGATAGCTGGTAGGCAGAAAAATCATGATCCTCTACAAGCTATTATCAAGGGGATTGTATGTCTATATCATTGTACATATATTATAGATAGTCACGGAGACTAAGGCCAGAACAACAAAGTATTTTAAAGAGAAGCAAAGCTCCAATCTATCTGTTAAATCACAACCTGTGTGGCTTCCTTAAAGACACACAGGGAATCTGTGATGGAGCAGGAAATTGAATTAAGCTTCCAAGGAAGCAAGTCTAAATTGTATTTTTTTTCAAAGTTGGAAGTCAAGTTAGAAAAACAATTTGCAACTAAGCACTGCACAGCAGTGGAATAGGAAAGAAAAGTTTCAGTTTATTTAAAGTATAGCAACTTGTGTGAACCGCAGGTGTTAGAGATTAACACTTTAATGGGAGCCACATGCATTGCATCCTTGATGTCTGACTCTAAACTCAGGTTAAGAGAGAAAATTATTTTGACATCTAAAGAGGACATGATGTTCTTTCTGAATATAGATCAAGCTGTCTGTGACATGTAAATGAAACTCTTCTGAGTAATTTTTTTTTAAAGAAATGTGATCAAAGAGAAAAGGTAGAGAATTTTTCATGCTTATGTGCTATCCTGGGAGTCCAGTTCTAATTACAGAGTCTCTTTGGACAATGGCAATGTTTTAATCTTGTTTTGCTGAAACACTTGAGCATGTACTTAGGTAAGGTTGTTTTCAAAACAGCATATAAGTAATACTCAGATCACAATGCTTTTCCCTGGTGCTGACTGTAATTTCCATTCATTGATTCTGCCAACCCTGTCTGCTCTAGTTTTTGGAAGATGTTTACGTATATATTCATATACTTTACCATTAGTGTACACTGTTTTTCCCCTTGTCTGCTTAAATGTGTGCCACAAACCTCCTGTATGTCTAATGAAATATTTCTAAACTGGCTTCAGACTGCTTCTATGAATTCCAATTTTTCTATTTTTCTTTTTGGTCTGTTCTTTCATTTAAAGAAAAATCATTCTGCACTCTGAAGTTTTGTGTTGGAGACAGTTATCCTAAACTTTATAAGGAAGCAGAAGACAACGTGCCAGGCAAATGGACCCAGACTCCACTTTCTTTCAACAAACAGGACATCCCCTTAATGGCACTGCCACTTCACAGAATCACAGAATCATAGAATCATGGAATTGTTTAGACTGGAAAACAGCTCTAAGATCATGGAGTCCAACCATTAACCAATCACTGCCAAGTAAACCATGTCTCTTAGTGACACATCTACATGTTTTGAACACTTCCAGAGATGGTCTCAGCCTCTACAAACCTCTGCAATGCTGTGTAATGTTCTGTCTCTGTGCACCCTCTCCCTTTCATGTCAGAATGGTTTGCTTTCCATCTTTAGCTTCCGTGGTAACATGCCTCTTCTTCTCAGTGTCAAGCTCTGTCTCATGCTATTGCACAGGCTGTCCTCTCATTATTTGCTATTTGGTCTTAGCCATGCCTTTTTCCCCATATTGCAACAATCTGTAACTGCACGGAAGTGATGGACTCAGATGCTCACATCTGTACTTGCTCTGCATTCTCTCTTTGTCTTATGCAAATCCCTCTATAATCAGCATTTATGTGTTTTCCCTTGTCTGCACAAAGCAAGTATTTATGTACACAGAAACCACATGAAGGAAATTTGACAAAGATTTTGTATATATTCACTAATTCAATTTCACATGAAACAGAGTGCAAGAAGTAGCAACATGGGAAGCTTTGTTTTGAAGAGGTCTTGTAACTTTTCCATTCGTAGTTTAGTGGTACCATCCTTGGGAATGTGTCCTTGATTCAGAACGCCATGCATAGAGAGCGATACCTGGTTTTGTGTTACTTCATGGAGGAGAGGATGGAGCATGGAGAAATTCCAGAATTGGTGAGACAGAAATGCTTGATTAGATAGGTACATTTCAGGTGATGCAGAAAAAGAAGTGTCTGTGTGCTGTTCTTGTGAGCCTTGATGCTGTGGTTGTTCTATGAGTTGTTCTATGAGGCTTCTAATTCCTGAAGCATTCTATGGCTTTCTTTTTCTTTTCTGCCCTACTTACAAGGGAGCTACAAAAGCTCCCACAGGATATTCCAGATGTTCTGAAACATAAATGCAGAAGGATGTACAACATTCAACATTTAACAAAGATTTGTTTTGCCTTCTAATTTCTGTTTAAAGAAGCAACAAACCCTTAAAACAAGGCTGCCATGCTCATTATTCTCTGCTTTCCCCAAGGCACATGCTGTGTGGGTGGGAAAAATTACACCTCATAGTCTGATGCTGGCTACTTTCTTTCTCTGACTTAGCCTGCCTCCATCCTTATCTAGGGTTCTAACAGACTGAGGTGATAAATCAGGTGCAACAGTCCTGCCAGCAGCTTTACCCTGGAAATCTAGATTGGGTGGCAAGGAGATAGAAAGAGTTTGTGGAGAAAGCGCCAGTGATCATGGAGATTTCAATAATAGACTCCTTATTCTGTGTGGGAGAAGTGCCTTCCAGATTTGATACAATGTGCCATTGTGCACCCTCAGTCGTTGCCAGCACATGAAAGCAATATCACCATGGCATAAAACACCTTCCATTCAAAGCATCTAAAAACACTGGCAAATGCAGAGATTATGATTTACTCTCTCTTCTCTTTGTTCCCTTGACAGCCTGGTAAGTGCATAGCTGTGCTCATCACATTCAGGGCAGTCTGACCCACTCATGCTAAATCAGTTGATGATACCTTCTCCCAGGTAACAAGTGACAGGACAAGAAAATGGCCTCATGTTGCACCAGGGGAGGTTTAGTTGGATATTAGGAAAAATTCCTTCACTGAAAGGGTGGTCAAGTATTGAAACAGACTGCCCAGGGATGTGATGGAATCACCATCCCTTGGAAATACTCAAAATATTCAAAATATTCAAAATATTCACAATTCTAATTGTGGCACTTGGGGACATGGTTTAGTGGTGAAGATAGCAGTCTTAGATTAACGGTTGGACTTCATGATTTTGGAGGTCTTTTCCAGCCTTAACACTTCAATGACATAGTGGAGAACAAAAGAGGTCAAGGCCTCAGTCTGTCCATGAAATTGAGGGCTCTGCTAATGTTTGCAACAACTTTGTAACGTGAAAGATCAAGAATAGGAATATTTGTCACTAGGCATAGATAGACATGCATATGGAATCAGAAAATGTTCCTTTACCACTGGCAGGTTTAAGCCCCTTCTTTGGACTTTCAAAACAGGAGAAGGTATTCATCAGGTTTACATCCTATGCTCTCCTCTTCAGATGAAGAGGGCATGGACTGCCTCAGATACACACCTGGGATTTATTTAACATTCTGCTGCAGTTATGCACATCCTCTTCTTTTACTTTCTGAATCTGCAAACAGGCAAGTTTGGGAGGTGGACACTATTATATAAAAGACCAAGGATAACTTCTGTGAATCTGTGTCTCACTTACAGGAGACAGACTCTACAAGGAAACAGCTAGGGAAGGCCAGCAGATATCACCAATCCTAAATGTTCTTTGAATATCTTGCAGCGAGGTTTCCTTTTATTTGCCTTTCTGGCATTTAGATTTCATATGCATAATTTTTTTCTTCTCTTGTTTGAAAGCTAGGTAAGAGGACAAGAAACCCAGAGTGTGAGACTCGAAATCTTGAAAGTGGTTGGTGCAATATTCAGCCTTAATGTCACTCTTTTGTCTGGGGACAAGGCAGCTTTCATGCAAAAAAACCCCCCCCCCCCCCAACCCCCAAACAAACAACAACAACAACAAAACCCACAAACAAAGAAACTCCAAACCAAATGAAACAAAAAACCCCAACAACAACAAAACCGAAAAACAAAAACAAAACCCAGATACCAGGAGAAATGTGTCTGATAGGAGAATTAGAAGCAAGGAGCCTCAGGATAGCCATCATTTCTGAAGAATTTGGTTCTTGTTCCTGCTTGGCTCAAGCAAAATCAATGTGAGGATTTTGTCCCAATTCCAATTAGTCCACATCATGGATCAGTATATCTGGAAAGTCCCAAAAAGATCTGAGCAGTTATTTCAGGAGGCTGAGCAGCCCCTATTTCTGTTCAGTTAAATGTCAGCTGAGCATACCTGGCACTGTACAAGAATTGCTTCCCTGAAAAAGATGAAGGCTGACTCTGACAGAGAAGTAGAGGGTGAGAATGGAGAATTGCAAGCTGCTGAATCTCTTAAATGTTCCTGAGAATCATTAAAAATAAGGGTGACCGAGGAATGTAAATGCAAAAGACGCCTAGGTCAAAACTTCAAATGTGATTTTGGTGCAGCATCTCTAGCTACACTGGTTGGGTATAGTCTGAAACAGAAGAATTTGAAAAGTATTTACAACATCCCAAAGGTATTTTGACATCTGTTCATTTGGGTGTTTCAGTTTTGCACTGAAGGTATAAGGGCAGAATAATTCCTGCTTGAACTTTGCTCACTGGAAAAGTAAAATCATTGCTTTTGCCAATAACAAAGAGAATAACTTTGAAGAAGTCCTGGCCAAGTTCGTACCAAAGGTGCTGAACTCTTCTCTTTGAAGAGATACCATGTAGCAAAGATCATTTTGTACCGCATGCTGACGTTTCATCCAAATTAACTTGAACTGGCGTTCTGCCTCAAAAGCTGAAAAATATTAAACCTGATACTCTGCTTGTTTGTTCTCCATTCAGAATGTCTACAGCTACCCCTTTTGTGACTTCCCTGTTGCTGCTCGGTTTCCACATATGTTGCTTAGATGTCCTTTCTAACTGTTCTCAAAATCTCTGCTGGCCCCCAAGTGACTCCTACACTGTGACTCATGGGCCTCTTTCATCAGGAGACAAACTAATGGTCTCCTTCAACACATGCTGGATGCGTTCTGCACAGCTCCAGGGTTTCTGCTGCTGCTAATGAGATTTTTCTGGAGGGTTGTGAAAGATCATTAAGGAGTGGTTTCTGAAAGCCCAATATTAGTTTTTCAGTGTTTAAACAGGGGTGCCTCCTCACTGCTCAATGCTACTAATGGCAGAATTGTTGCTTTGGTAGCAGGGTGGTCAAGGATCAGCTCACTGGTGTCAACACTGAGGTCCATCTGCAAAACTGGGTGTTTTTGAACACTTGCAGTGATGAAAAAAGGAGCAATACTTGCTGGCTTATAGCAAGGTGAGTTGTGGAGCTGAGTAGTAAGTGAAAGACTTGTCACAAGCTAATGGTATAAAATGGCTGAACCTAGAGGGAATTCCTACCTCAGTTAGGTATCCAGTCGAGTGAAGAGAACAGAGAAAATTATGAGAGATACTTACTTTGAGAGAAGTCCCTGTCCTTGAAGACAAATAGGATGGTACTAGGTGGTGGGTTGAGGAAAATGAAAACCATCAGGAAATAGCGTGTTGTCTACTGATTTTGGGGTTGGTTAAGGAATGGGAATCATGGGGAAGAAGACACCAAGATAGGAACTGTGGATAGGGCTAGAAGAGTTGTGGGGCAGAGGACACAGAAGAGTTTAGGGAAGAAAAAGGGAAAAGCTTCCTGAGATGCTATTTTTTAGTAGTGTCAAAAAGGATTCAAGAAGATTGTGGATAAATACTTGACCGAGGGAAAATGTACATGTTGTGCAGAGTGACAGAAAAATGCATGATTAAGCATTCTTCAGCTGGTATAGACAACATCCTTTACTCACAGTTCAGAGCTGGCAAAGTCCTTAGGTTTCCCTACTAGCTGCTTTGGAAGATAACATGACAACCCTTAATTCAGGGACCTGGAAATGCTGAGATACAGGGTTTAAATACCACTGAGGTAGCTGAAAAATTGAAGAAAGTCAATGGACTACTGTTTTCAAGACTTCCCTTAATTTGGAAAGGAGAAAGGCTGAAAGGCATCACTGATGGGGAATGCTTCATAGATTTTGCAAGAGCAGAAGAAAAGATGATCCTGATGGGGACACTGTGCCTTTAAAAGGACCCTGGTAGGGAAAAAATGCATTTGAGTTTAAGGGAAAGGTTAGGTTCTGACATGCTGATCTATTAAGCTTCAGAACCAGGTACGCAGGTCACAGAGCTTTCCCGGAACAGTGGCAGAACTGTCCAAAGGCTTGGTGCCAAGGGATTTCTGAATACCACATCTGAAACAAAGCAAAGATGTGTCCTTCTTTGTGAAGTGCAGCAGGTAAAATCACTGCAGAGCTAAAACACTGAGATCGTATACAAAAGCTACAAGAAGTTTGAATTCTGCTCTGCTTTACACAAAGTGGTGGGCAAAAGCTGATAAAATTTACATGGTTGCTATATTTTTGACATCTTGTCTGTTGTCAAACATTTAATGCTTCTAAAATTTTAGTTGAAGAGGTGGCTAATTATTAAACTATAACAAAGATGTATATTTTCTGATATTAAAAATAAAATTAATAACTGTAGGTTTTACCTAAAACTACACAAAACAGGTGAAAGATTTCTAGAGGATCCAGGGTCAGAGAGCTATTTTTACAGTTTCTGGGAATTAATGATGTTCCTGTTAGGATACCAGATGGTAATTATCTAATAACAGGGATAAATGTATGAACAGTCATACTGGCAATGGCAGGCAGGCAGAATGGTTACACATGAGGATGTCTTTAAGGCACAGAGAAGCTCTGAGCATAGGTTGAAGTTGAAGGATCCCAAATCTCCCATCATTATTGGTCTTGAGACTGTTTTCTCTCCTTCTGCAAAGCCAAACTCTCCTGGAAGGGCTTTAAACTCAGGTGAGCAGAACTGCTGACAGAAAGGCTATACTTACATCTGCCAAGGGAGGAGTAAGTCTCTTCTTTGGGATTTACATCTGCACGTAAAGCAAATTTCCATTAGAATGGAAACATGTTCCATCACTTAGAGATCTTTTTTCTTGCTGACATCAAATATTTTCTTGTCTGCTTGCTGTGTCCACTCTGTTTCTGGCCTGAATTTCTCAGGGCACTTACATTTGCCTACATTTAATTCTTGCCTTAGGGTATGGTTTTGGCAAACTGTCAGTTGGCATGTGTTGGGAAGTCAGGGCATTTCCCTGGGAAACATACTCTCCAGTAAAATCTGTTCCACACTGATAACATTTAGATCTGAAGAAAAACAGCAGAAAAGTATGGCCAAGGGCCTTTGGCAACTTCAGAGAGAGGCAGAGTTCCTACATACAGCTGCTCAAAAGAGCTTAAATTAGCTAGAAAAGAGGGAGCCTTTCTGGAAGCCTTTAGCCTTGGAAGAAAGCTAAAGCAGTAAGATATGCACAGGTAGTTTGAAATCATCACCTGCAAGCCTGCAAGGAGAAAAAAGGTAGAAAGTGAGACAGGTGCCATGGGGAAACTCATCTTTAGCCTGGGTACATGAATCAGCAATTTGAGAGTAGGGATGCAAATATAAAGGGGCAAAGAGGGGGACTAGAGAAGCTGAATTGTTTGGGTACCCTTTCTATACCTCCACGGGTGAGCAAAGCTGAGTCTGCCTTCAGCAAGTCTTCCTGTGAGTGGTAGATCAAAGGCTCTCTAGTTATCCATGAAACTTTCCGGATTGGTTTCTAAAGGTGTGAAGGTCAATTGACTTTTCCTCTTCAGAAACGACACCCTTCATGTTTCTCTCCTGTCTGAGTACTAACAGTATCTTTCTCTTCTTCAAGACTATCAACAGCAGTTTAAATGAGCTTAAAATATTTCAGACGAGTGTTCCTCTGGTAATTTAGCTGAAATCAACCAGAGTTCAAAAGTTAGAAATGCTACTTGCATGGAGAGAATAAACAAGTTGACATGCCGAGAGTGATTGCATAAGTATGGCTGTTTTCTCACTTCAGAAAGCAGCCTAAAAGCTGTTTGTTGGCAGATGAAAGACAGACAGTGATTGTCACCATTGGTGCTCAGGATGAAATCCTGGAAACAGTAAATGTGGCTACTAGAATAAGAAGTCTACGACAAGACATAACCTGTTTCTTTCACCAGTGCAGGACACAGCTTGCAGGGGTGAGATACGTGATTCCTAAGGTCACATAGAAACACAAAATGATTACAAGAAGTTACAGATATTGTTTTCCAGTAGAAAATTAGAGAAAGGGGCTAAAGATACCTTTATCCAGGGGTCAAAATCAGAGATACTGAAGAAACACGACTGATGTTTTCTGTCTTCACCTCTGAAATAGCCTTCGTTTCACTCGCTGCCCTTTCATCACCAGCTTAACTGTGTTTCTCTGTTCCCTGTGTTTAGATATTGCAAATATTTGAGAATCTGATGGGGCTCTGTGAGTAGGGAGCTCAACTGAAGATACTATGCACAATTTATTTTTTCTCAGATTAAAGTATTTAATTAAAGTCTCTTAAGGGAAAGGCTGTGTGTATTTCCAGTCCAAACTGCTTGTCAGATGAATAGTTAAGCTTATATTTTAGGCCTATGGTGGTTAATGGGTAAAACTCATTGGAAGCAAAATTTAGCCCATGGCTAAATGGCAGTAGGAGTGAGAATTACATGCCTGAAAAATCATTACTTTTGTGCTTATGATAAACATACAAATTCTTTAGAACTCCTCAACTAAATCGATATCCAGTCATCCTGTATCTTCATGATAATTGATCTGGAGAAAATAAGACCTTCCTTCCCAATATGCTGACCTTTTCCTTAAAGATACAGATAGTTCAAAAATAAGAAAAATAAGAAAATAAGAATAAGAACAAATTCTGGTTTTTTGAGGCTGGTTGATTTTGCAAGATTCAGCTTAACCATTCTGCAATATATGGGAGCTTATTGAGTTATTTCTGAATACAGTTTATAAGTTGTAGCTAAAATGGTATTTTGTAAGGGTATTGTTGAAAACACCATGTAATTTGAAAGGCTGAAAAGTTCAAGGAGCTAAGCTGGTAAAGTCATTGTTCCAGGGAGAAGAAAATGAAAAATGTGTAATAAATCTGAACCATCTCTTCCAGACTGAAGCTGGTCCCAAAAGTCCTATGCCCATTGCCCAGAAGTGGCACTCAATTCCCTATGATCGCTTTTCCTAAGGCTTTGCACAGCAGTGTGGGGAGTGGATGCTCATTTTGAGGGCAGCCAAATTACTTCTAAACTGCATCTTGGGGCCTTTCTCTCAATGAAAGCATTTTAGCAGTTCATGGGACTGGTCTTCCCCATGGCCTGTGGATGGGGCTCACTGCCCAGGCATCGCCAGCCTGCCACGTCTCTCAGCGCCTTTGCAGAGATTGTTGCTTTTCTCCGGGGAGTGAGTTGAATGTTGCTAATGTTTCTTTCCCTCAAAGAGCACAAGAGTGAACCCCTTGGGCAGTGGGAGCCAGATGCCCATGTCTGTTAGCAGTCTACAACAGCACGAGGCCTGGCTGTGCACATGTACAGCCATAGACTGCTGGCTTTTGAATGGAAAATATAACAAAGGCAATGGGAAGACAGAACAGGCTGGCTAAAGGGGCATCATCCTATTACTCTAGACTTCAAGGAACTTATCAAAATCAAGTGTGTGTTACAATTGTGTAAGCATAGAGTGCGTGAATTCACATTATGCAGACATAGAAATACGTCAGCTGCACAAATGATCTTATGAGTCTCTGTAACTGCTAGGCAACTGTCTGGATGGCGAAGGCCCTCGCATGTGTCTGAATTTTGCCCAGGGGACCACAGACTGACTAATGAACTTGTCAGTAAGGCTGGCAGTGCTTTAGAAATACAGCAGAGTGAGAGTTCCTATCCAGAATGCTGTAATGAGAGTGTTTTTTGTTGGGTGGATAATACCTGTGTGGATCACTCCTTTTATTTCCTTGTCCTTTGCAGCCTTTCGTGTTGATCAAAAATCTTGTATCTCCAAAATTGCCCATCAGACAGGCCCTATTAGCTTTTTTCTCTTCCAAAGTCACTTTATGGATGAAGACAGTTCAGGCTGCATTGGGGGTTCAGTGTAGATCTTTCACCTTGAAAATTGCTTTAGCTGATGTCGGTTGCTGCATTTCAAATCGAGTGTCATGTTCTCAGTCTTGTCTGTAAGTTTTACACCATACTTCCCTCCCATGCCCAGGGTAAGCCCATGAATCCTGGTCTCCAATATCCTCCTGCTGCCTAGCAAATGATCATTTATTTTACTACTCATGAGACAAATCTCTATTTAGCAGCTGCTTCCTGGTAAAAGCAACTGTTTTGTCAGCAGTTCAATGACAGAAGCCTCTTCTTGGGACCAAAGTCTTTGACTTAAACATTTTAAAAGACCTATTCTGAAGACAGTGGAAATTCTATTGTACGTAACATAACTCATACATAACTCATGTGGCCTATTTCCCTATGAGGGGGGGAGAGCAAAGCAAAATTAGTTTATTAAATACAGATTATGAGAAAAAGTAGACTCTGTAAGGAAGCACTGGAGCTGGCAGGTATCTAGTCATTGCCATTCAATAGAGGCACCCTATGTTTTCAACACTGCTGGCAGGTTCAAATGTCCAGTGGTATCTTAATCATAGGCGTCAGTGGGCAGCCACTAGTAAGGGAAGGCAGATGGCACTGCAAAGCCTGTCTCTGTTTGAAGCTAGAACGAAGCCGAATCCCTGCTCAGAAAAGCTATTTATTCTGTGTTCATTATGGGACTGAACCACAAAGCTCTACCCCTGGGTCCCTGTTGCTGCCTGAAATCAGTGTGCCACCAGGGGAAGTCGTGTCTCTCACGACTACTGTCATCTCGACCGGCACACTGCAAATTGAACCAGGGAATCACTGCCCCTAGAGCCATAAGTTATCACAGCTGGTGTTGGTGCATCAGCACCGTGCAGGTCCGTGTCCAGAGAGGAGCTGCGCGGTCTGTAATCCCCCTCTGAGCCAGGGGCTGCAGAATCTACAAGGAAATGTTTTATTTCACACAGTGTCACGGAAGCTGGGAAAATAGCTGGGAAAAGGTCAGCTCTGAAAAGATGCTTTTACAGACTCAGCTTGCAAATGTTGAAGAAACTGCACAGTCTGAGGCACTGAATTGTCAGAAGTTCCGTATGTACTTCTAAAGGTACTGCCTCTGTGGGAGGTGTGTGTTTGTTCAGCTGGTCACTGCACAGCCTGCAGCATGTTTGAACTCCTGGTCTGAAGTGTCCTGCAGACCCCTGGATAGAGGGACTGCACTAGGAAACGTCAGTCCTGTCTAAAATAAGATAAAAAAGGAGGTACTGTGGAAGATATTATGATGAAAAATAGAGTGTTTTCTGTCTCATTACAAAATACAGGTAAAAATAAAATTCAGCCCTTTTAGTCTTTCTGCATCTCTGACTGACAGCCAGGTATGAACTCATGTCACTTGTCTCACCGCTTAAAAAATGCAAAACAAAGACAACTTCCACATTTATATAGTTCAGTTCATTAAAATCCATGGTTCATAATGGTTAAATTTGGCCCTAAAAACTGGTTGTCCTAAGAAGTCTGCTGTAAGTAATAATGCATTTGTGTTCACATTACTTATTTTAAAATGTATATGGGATTGGTGGGTTTTCATTGTGAAGCTTTTTCCAATGAAAAGTGGTTTTGGACCCAAACAAGGACTTTTCTTTCTGAATAAATTTAATAATAATAATAATACTGAAATTTTTATTGTTTTTCAAAAGGAAAAAAGGGGAGATAACTTTCTGGCAATAAAATATCTGTTTCTTTATAAATTTATTTGATCTTAATTTCAAAAATTGAATGTATGTATTTTTTTCTGTAGAGATCTTCAATAATGGTGTTTTGGGTTTTGTTTTCTTTTTGTTTCTAAAATATGCCTGTGTAGAAACTTTAAAAGTCCTATTAAATGGGTATTATTCTTTCTATGCTTTGAACAGAATACAATTGCTGGCTCTTTTGTTTCATTAATTCCCCATACAAATATACATTGTACCCAATTTAGGTTCGTGAAAGACACAGGGATTAGAAATCTATTTAGCCTGACTAAATCCTTTGGAAGTTTAAAATGGAAAATATTATCACAGTTTGAGTGTTAAATCTACCAAAATTTTGTGTAACCGGTTAATTATTTGCTTGAGAGGATCCCTAAATCTTTTTGTGAAAGCAGGGAG
Organism: Ptilonorhynchus violaceus; assembly: GCA_013397565.1. Classification (NCBI taxonomy): domain Eukaryota; kingdom Metazoa; phylum Chordata; class Aves; order Passeriformes; family Ptilonorhynchidae; genus Ptilonorhynchus; species Ptilonorhynchus violaceus. The sequence goes on from VZRJ01007105.1 coordinate 178,409, forward strand.
CTTTGGCAATGATGCAATGCCCAAACCAGAGAGGCAAGCACACATTGTCATCCAGAGTGGGGGAAAAGGCAAAGCAGCTGAGAAATTTTGAAGGTTTTTTTGTTAGAAAGGCTTTGCTGAGAGGACAGGTACACCAATGTAATTAAAAGGAATGCCTCAAGAAGAGGGAATTAAGGAAAAATTCCACGGAAGTGATCAAGTACAAACCCTTGGTATGAAAAATGTGTCTAAAGAACAGGTAAAAAGTGTCTCCAGAAAAAGTGAAAGGGAAGAGGGAAGCAGTGGTTTGTGAGCTGGTGCACAGCCAAATGGCAGGAGTGGGTGAGCAGATAAACTGACTGTTTGCTTCCTCCTACCTCCAACGCAGCAGGACTGTGATGCATCCCACTGTAGTTACAAGAGTGTGTCCAAAGGCCTCTGTCATCCAAAGGTTTCATTTCCTGACAACAAGAACCTGCAAAACTGTGATGTTTTGGACAGGCTGCTGAGGCCAGGAAGTAATGTTATATTGTGATGGGAGCATTAAACCATGGTGCTAACTTTGCAGGAAGAGGTGGGAAAGGGTAGATCCTTTTCAAAATAATAACTCTGTGCTGCTAATATGTAAATAGGATGGCTAAATTTTCTGCTCATCTGACTCTGTAAAATGCTCTCTATGACTCCTCAGTCAGAAAAAATATTTATCTAAAATGTGATCGCAAGGAATCCCAGAGAGCCCAGGTTTGAGAAGTAACCACTCAAATGTCTTCAACTGAGTTAAGGTTGTTTGGCACTATTACGGTTTTAGATGATCTTACAGATTTTATTTTTTAAAGTGACTGTTTTCTTCTATCTGAAATGGAGCCTTAATACCTAATTTTAATTTACTGTGGCTGCCTGGATGTGTCCAGCAGCAAGGTGGGGGTCAAGCAGACTCTAAAAGAAGGGTCTTCTTTGGTCAGATGGTAAAGGGCATGGGTGTGGAAGCCAAAAGACAGAAGAAAGAGCAGAAGGATGAAAGACTATTTAGAATAAGAGGTGTGAAGACATCTCAGCTATTTACCTATCTGTCACAGCACACCTCCCAGTCACCTCTGCAGGACCACATGATGTCTAAAATATGTGAAGCAAAAGCAATTATCCTGTCTTAGTGGCTCCAGCTTTTTATAGAAGTCAGTTTGAAGCATTTTCTGTTCAAAATTAAATTAGAAGCAGGCTTTTCAAAACAGCTGAACTACTGAAAGTCTCAATATGATGTTTCCACACACATGCATGTGTTTTCGGCATGCAGCTGGCATTATTCCCAGCCTTCCTGAAACGAATGGCCTACTTCTGGGTATTTTTCCCTTCAGAATCCCATCTCAGATCACTGTAGTGTTTTGAATTTCCAATCAATTTTCCTTCTTTTTTTTTTTTTTTAGGTTGGATTTTGAATTTATAATACAGGCAGGTATTCAAGAAACAAAAAATTTTACATGCTGAGGGGAATGATGGATTGAGCCAGCATGGGATGTTGTTTTTGAAACTGGGGAATGTCTTAATGTAATACAACAAGTTTTGATAGGGATAAGATCCTTATTACATATCTTTCATCAGAAGGCAAGGAATTGTATAAGGAAGAGTGGAGGAAAGTAAGGAAATACATCACTATCTTCTCTGTATGTGCTTTTCAGCTCTATGTACTGTGTAGTTCTGTGTCTATGTAACTATCAAACTGCATGCTCAGAAATATAGACTGACAGCAATACATACCCTACAACTCTTTTTCTTCTCTCTCACTTCTGGGATGATGGGAGGATTTCAGGCATGTGAAGGCCTCCTTGAAAAAACTAAATGAAGCACCAGGGTATTGTTTTTGAGATGGAAATGCACCCAGCAGCAGGTAGAAACCCAAACTCCTTTGCTCTCCAGTTTCCATCACAGGAAAACAGTTCTGCATTCAGGATGTGCTTGAGTACTAGCATGACACAAGTCTGATGTATTTCAAGCTTATAATTTTGATTTTAAAGTGGTTTTTTTTCATTCCTATATGTTTTTCCCCCCTCTCTGTTTGGCAGATGATGATTCTTTTCAGGGTTGTGAAGGGTCATCAGTATTCCTGATTGTTAGACAGGAGAGATATCACACTGCCATGCAGCCAAAACCTCCATACATGTGGCTTGGTTTATGGATTGCTGTTATTTGAAAGAAAATAATTTGCAAGCCCTTTATTTTTCAGTTGCATCGCTGCAGATGCAAAAAAATGGATGCAGTAGGATTTCCTCTTTGCCCCTTTGCTGAGGCAGAGTAAAAATATTCTCCCCTTTTTCCTCTTCCCACCCCTGCCCAAGATTCACAGCCCAGATCTCGGACTAAGTAGGTACCTAACAGAAACTGTTAATGTTTTAACTGATAATGGGGTTTGTTGACCAAAGAGTTTATTAAACAAAACATGTCCTGCTTGACAATAGTTTTTAAATAAACATACAGTGCATGACAATCTTCCACATTTCTGAAATATTTGTGAAAGTTTAGCAGAAAAATGTGGAAAGTCACCATGTATTCCTTTTTTTAACCTACTGGGGCTGAACCAGAAAGGCAGGGAGAGGACAGGAAAGGGAGGATACTTGCTCTTTCTCTACAATCTAGAAGTCACCACTGATGGAGGTAATTACTGGGAGACATTTTCTGCCTTCTCCACAATTGAAGGTATTAAAATCAGGCATCAGTCCTTGAGGGGATGCTAGCAAGGAATAAAAACTGACCTTTGGATTGAGGCCTCTATAAATGGCAGTTTGTGATCACATGATGTACATTGTTTAAAGTTTTGTGTATGTCTCCAGAGGCTGCAAGAATTTGACATTTCTTGTAGTGATGAGTGAGCCTTCCAAAGTGGATTATACAAAGTACAATATTTCAGGCTAATTTTGAGCACTGTGTTTACTTTGGAAGCTCTTTAAATCCACTCTAAAATAGTTAAACTAGAGCTGTCTGATGAAGCATTTTAGGCTTTCTGAAACAGAATTACATGAGAAATTGCCTTTACAAAAATGTTTCACACTGCACAGAGTAGAAATACTTGCTCACTGCAGAAGGAGGAAACAAAAGCAATTTCATAGTTCAGCCAGCACATATGTAGATGCTTTTCCTTAGCCCCTTCTTTCAGGAGAGGTCATCTCAGGAATTCAGCATCACTTTCTAAGTGAGAATCCTAGAAAAACAGAGCATTTCTGGTTACAGTGTTACACTGCCAACAACGACTGATAGCTCAACCAGTCACTAAACCAGGAACTCCAGGTGAAGGCACTTGGACTGCTGAGCTTCCTTGACAGCTCAGAAGAATTGTTTCTTTCCATTTCCAAGTTGTATAACTCTTTCCTTTTATTCCTTTTCTCCCTCCTCTACCCTTCCTATCAATAAAGGCTAAGCGAATCCCTCACTGAAAATGTTAGGAAATGAAAGAAAGGTAATAATGTAGCTCAGCTATCGACTTTTCCAAATTGTTTCCTTTTCTTTAGGATGCCCCTACTGTATCTGATCCCAGCTCCTAGGCTGTGTTGGCACTGTGAGGTGGGTAAGAGCACTGCATGGACATGGGAAGGAGTGCTGTCTGTATGTGCCTGTTGGTCTGTGTGGTGATCAGGATTGGTGCTGGCTGCATAGCAGTGGGGCAGAGACCAGGGCAGCTGGTGCTGCACACCAGGAGCCAGGGGTACAGGCAAAGGCTTTATGCATAAAACCCACCCAGTGCCTCCCAGCTGTCAGGCAGGCTTTTGTCTGTGCTGACAGCCTGTCCCTTCCATGAGCATCAAATTAATTCCAGCACTAAAATAAATCTCAGATCGAGCCGTGGCTGATAAAGAATCCACAGCATGTCCTTGTTACCTTCTACGTGCGTCTGTCTCCTGTCTCTGCTAGAAGGGCTCCTTAACCAGCTCTCCATGAGCAAACAGATGGGAAGCAAGCAAATCTAGCAGTCATCTTTCCCTCTGGTGCCTCAACCACTCTAGACTGTGACACATGGAGGCTCCCAATGGTGGGATTTACATAACAATTTAATTTTAAAGAAAGAGGACGTGTATGTTTCTGGCAGTTGTGTAATTAGTGTAGTTCCTCAGCAGACCCACCGCCGTTCCTTACGCTTCTTACTGAGAAAGTTAGAAAAGACAGACAGGTTGTAGCAGACAGTGGTTTTCTAGGGTGGAAGTCAAAGCCCTTGCTGGAGTGGCTCATCCAAAATACGACTTGAGCTTCATTCTCTGCCTTCAATCTTACGTGTCCTTTGATTCCCACACAAAGGACTTGGTTGTGCCCTAAGGACAAGCCCAGGCAGCAAGGATATAAATGAGGAATGCGATCAGGGGGCTCTTACTTGTGGGTTGGCAACATATTGATCATACTTACATGCAGTTCTCTTTTAAGTTGTATTAATTGTGTTTTCATCTCCAAGTTTTATGCTTCTATGGTATAGATATCATAAATAGAAATACTTCAGAAAAATTGCAGCAAACATTGAGAGAGGAGAAGGAAAGTTCTTGCATAATTTAAAAATTCTTCTATTTTTTTCTATTCTTTATGCCAGGAATGTTGAGGAATGCTGAACAGGATGGGAAAGGTCTCCATTTCAACCCTTGCAGGAGGGCAAGAGAACAATGAGAATAAGAGCAATAAGGCAAAAAAAGCATTTACCCTAATTCTGAGAAATCGCCTGAAAAACAAGAGTTACATCTTTGCTTTCAGCCTGCAGTGGATTTACCTTCTCTGAAGTCACGGTGATGAGTCCTGACGAGCACCAATCCCCTTGGAGAAGAGTAAACATTTTGTACTTCAGAGACTCGTGGCCATGGAAGACAAGGTACGCTGAATGCTATTAGTTCTCTGCCTCTCACCCTGGACTGACTGATGGTGAAGTGCTTTGCTGGCCTGGAACGACCACGGGTAACAAACAAATACACCTGCATTCAATCCACTTGGTCCTGAGAAATTCTTTTGGGGAGGCTGAAAACAGGAGTGTCCCAATGTGTAAATGTTTTCATTGTATTTCAAGCTGACAAAACCTCCTTTATTTACACCCAAGTCATGGTTCAGACTATCCCTAAATGTCCTTGACTATCTCGTTCCATTGGAAGAATTATAGGATGGAGGGTAAAGTTTGTCTACAGGTGAGCCAGGTTTCTCTCTGCTGTTCCTGCTTTCATGCTTTTTTCTTCCCCTTTTTTTTTTTTTAATTGAATTCTATGGTGAGACTGTGTGCCTCTCTGCCTCTTTAATCTTCCACTTTGAATTCATTTGCAATGTGATATATCGAGTTTGTGTTTCAGGAGGTGTCGGTGGGACCATGATAATGCATCTCAAATGGTAAAAGTCTGCATCGTAATTGATTACCCACGTTCCTCTTTGGCTACGTCCCCTGCCACAAATTCAGCATAAGGGGGCACGGGGAGAAGGGACTGGGGCTGGGGAGAGGCAAGGGAAGGGAAGGGAAGGGAAGGGAGAAGGCGCTGAAGAGTTTTAAAAGGATTTGTGTTAATGCCTTCAAGACGTCCCTATGTGATGTTTCTCAGTGAAAAGGAGATTAGATTGAAGAGAGGATAGCCACTATTAATCCTCTTCTATCCATTCCCACAATGGGTATTAACATATGAACAAAACACAAACAAACTTGCAGAGGACTTTTTTTTGTTTTCTTTTTTTCCTTTCACTGCATGTCAAGAACAGCACTGAAGATCGGAGTCTTTGGTCTCATTTTTCCCCGGAGGGTAGTAGTCAAGGGGGAATGAATGCTGGACTGTGATTCTCTCAGGTTCCCTCTGCAGCTGCAGACCTTTCGGCCCAGAGATGTAATCGTAGCCAGGCAGAATGAGCCTGCCTCCTTCCAGCAAGGTTGAAGGTAAAGGGCAGTGACTTAGGGTCTGTGTTTCCTTTAAGAGACACCATGCGATTCTAACTTTGTCGTTAACACGAATCTTCTGGGTTTCTTATAAAATTTTTGTTAGGAAGAAATCTTCTTTGCATTCACTCAGTGTCAGCGTGAATGCTAAGGAGTTTTTCCAGTCAGCCAGAGCCAGGTGTGCTGTGAGTCATTTCAATTCTAGTTTGTCCATCTGGCCTATTGTCTCACCCCTTTATTAATGCGTATCTGGCTTATTTACGTGCTAGGAAGAAAGGGAAGCACTCGTGACTAGTAACTGGTTCCCTCCTCATACCCTGGTTGGACAATAATAAGTATCTTCAGGCCTTGCATGAAATGACTTTAGAGAGCTCTTGTACTCTTGCTGTCTAATGCATCTTCCCCACAGCAAGAATATATGTCTTAATGTAGGTCACTGTGCACACCTTTTCTGAGGTAGCAGACTGGCAGTGAATAGGGGAGCAAGCCAAGAGGACAGTGGACTGGGGAAAGAGTCTTTCTTCATTCATCCTCTTATTTTTTTCCCTATTGATAAAAGTCAAAAGAAAGGGAAATTCATGAAAAATTAATGCAAGATGCAAGCCTGATCTTTAAATAGTCTCTGGCTTAATATGGACATTCTGACTCTTGGTGGCAAGTTCCTTATGTTCTGCTGGTATTAACCTTTGGGGAAGACGGAAGTTATGAAAATCAGATTTCTATAGTAACTTTTATCATAAGGTACTGAAGTGATTCATCAGTACTGGTCTAACCTTGGAATAACCTTCTGGATCAGTTAGTTACCAGTTCTCCTCTTTTACATACAGAAAAGCAGTGTTGCAGAGCATTGAAGCAACTTTCCCAAAGTAGTTTGTAGCCTGTTGCATAACTCAGGACCAAGGCACAGGTCTCTAGGCTCCAAAACTGGTGCTTTGAGCACAGGGCCACACTCCTTAAGGCAGCCCACTGCCAGACAAAGGGACAAGTGGGACTTTATTCCTCATCTCAAGTCAGCACTGTAGCAGCAGAGAACCTCTGCTTCCTTTGCTTTTGGTCAAGCCTTTTTTCCTGCAGGGAAATAAATAATCCATTTGCTGTTTCTGCCTGACATATCATCTAACATGCACAGCTCAGACATCTAAAAGAGAGATGACCAGAAATAGAATCTGTTTTAATATATAATTGTCCAATTTCTTTCAAGATTCCAGAAAAAAAATACACCCTACACACAGGAACTTTAACTAGGTTTCATAGGCAACATCTGTCATTTTCAAGCAGAAGATTGATAAAGTCTGTCATCAACTTTATCCATGGTCTTTCTCAAATATGTTTTTATTCTCTACCTCAGTATCTGATTTTGAGCTTTCTGTCAGTCTCCAGACCAGACTGTTCAACATGGGATGGCAACTACTAGCAAAGCCTATGGATATGCCATTCCTCCTGTGGAGCATGTGAAGATTAGAGCATCTCAGGGGTTGTTCCAGGCCACTAGTCCTAGCCCTCCTCTGCTCCTGCTCTCTAGTAGGGGCTGTGGGGTGTGAGGGAAACGTGGATAGCCTCAACACACCGACTTCTGCAGGCTGGCCTCCAGCTGCTCCTTTGGTTGTTTGCAACCTTGCCTGAACTCACTGGTTAGCTCAAGCACATAATAAGAATCCATTCCCTCACAATAAACTACAGTGATTTTATTGCCACATCTGTGTTGGGCAATTCTTCATCATGCAAGTACCAGCTGAGCCTTGAAACCCAAGCCTTTTTTACTGTAGGCAGTGGTGTTCTTTCAGAGACCAGGCAGCTAAGGCCTGTTCTCCAGAAACAAAGCAGAAAACCACTCACAACACCAAATAGCATCCTGACGGAAAGAAAATGAGGGCCCGGTATTCCACCTTCTTTGGCATTTTACCTTGACAAACCTCATGGCACACAAAACAGCCTTCCCAAAGGTCCCAGGGCTCTTGGAAAGATTGGCAGACTGGACTTGCTGTAATTATTTGGGGTTATTCTAGCATGTATGCACAATTCTCACTTCTTCCCTTTGTCCTGTCAGAGCTTTTATCTCCTCCTTGTTTAATCAGGTATAGTTACCACTTTGCTCCACAGAGCTCAGATATATTTCCTTTCAGGTGCAGCTTTAGTGAACAATAAATTTGACTCCAGTCACCCATAACACTCTTAACCGATTTAAGCTCTCTCTTCCCTAAATTCAGGGGCTACTCAAGGAAAAACTCTCCTCCATATTCCCCCTCTCTCCCAAACCGAGGTCTCTTCCACACTGATTGATTCACCATCACCTCTCACATCCCAGCTGGAGCTGAAAAGCTCCACCTGCTGCTATTACTCAGCAGTAATTGCACTGCACTTTTGTGCAAGCTTCAAGCATTCATCATCAGGATGACTCAATAACGCAGTCCTGCATTGATGAAAGGCCTTAGAGCCTCCATTTCTCTTGCACATGCAATAGCCACCTTCTGGATAAACTCTGGTGTGTGTTGGGGGGATAGAAGAATGATGAATAATTTACTTTCATGATGAATAATTTACTTACCAAAATTTCTCGTCTCCTCTCCTCCTTATTCTTAGGCTGTCTGAGAACCAATCCTTGCAGGCATACATTATTCCCTGGATATTTCCTGTGAGCGATGTTGCATGTGTAGCTCATCCTTGGGCAGTTCCCTGGAGAGCATTCAAAACCAAAGCTGTGTGATGGATGTGTGTAGTCCAGGCTGCAAGCCAGGACCTTGGTGCCTCCCAGGAGACCCAAATCCTTTGTGCCTGTCTGCTGCTGGCTATGCGTGTTGGGGCCCTTTGGCTGGGCTTGAGCTCTCAGCATGGCTACACTCCTGCCCAGGCTTCCACCTGATGTGCTCCAACTCCTTCCCAGCTGCAGCCCCATCACTGGCCAGGCACACAGGGAAATCCCCTCCTGCACCTCCTCATTTGACTAAAAGGAGCCAAAGGACTAGATGTCACCAGTCATTGATCCCTGTCAGGGGCACACAAGAGGGTGGGAGAGAGCTGGTGGTGAACTGTCCAGTTGTTTCTCTCCAAAGCCATTTCCCCTGCGGCTGCAGGACTGACTGTGCCCAAGTGGTGTGGAGGGATTCACAGAAATATTGACTTGTTTTTGGCAGGGGTATTTCTCTGCCTGTGCTGGGCAAGTATAACTCTGGGATGAAGGTCTCTAGAGAGCTCAAAATTCACTTTTCATAACCATTATGTAATATTCCCTTGCAGCTGTCTGGCAGAACATTTCTGCTAACTAAATCACCAGAACAGATCTGGAAAGCAAGCAGAACATATACCTGCAGGGTCATACAACATTTATTTACCACTTGCAGGGTTCTTTCATTTTGTTGTGGAATACTATTTATGCAGCTTTGAGAAGGTGCAACAGCCATGTCAGGAGACAAACCTAAAGTCAAGAAAACCAGCACCACTCTTGGCACTCTGATGAGCTCTGTCTGTAGCATTCCAGCAGCTCCTCCAGTGCCTTGGGTCACTGTGGCCCTGGACTGCAGAGGCATTTCTGGCTGCTGGGGGGTGATGAATGTGAGCACGTTGGTGGATGAGGAGTGTCAGATGTTATGGTGGATTTGCTGAACAGGCTTTCTTCCTTCACTCCAGTGGGTTTTCTTTGATCTCCCTTGTGCATGTTATGAAATGCGTTCCTATGTATTTTTAGACACCTACACCTACACACGTATATACCTAAAAGGATCTCTGTGTATATATCCATCTATATATAGCACCATACTGATGATCATTACCAGTTTGGGGGGGGGAGTTACAAATCCAAAGTACAGCAGACATGCATGCTTGTGCCAGTGGGACTGCATCAAAGCTGGCTGAGGATATAAACAGGCTTCTTTTTCCCCCGAAGTATCAACACTTTGAAAACTCAGCCTGTTTGGCAACTGATATAAAATAAAAAGAAAAAAGGAGAGTTGCCAAATCTTTCAGTTTGAGAAAGTTTAAAGATTTTTTTCCCCCTTTCAAATTTAAAAATGTAATTGAAAATGTGGTAAATTTTACCTCCTTTAGTTGGGGTGAACTATTGTTCAGTGAACACTGAAGTATTTCTGCCCCAGACTTTGTGGCATTCTTGGAAGCTATTTGGTCTGGAGCTTTAAAGGTGTTGTACATCAAATGTGCCTGAAGACACAGACAAGTGTACATAGTTCTAAAAAATAAAACTAAATGTCAATATCCATTGTTAGGTACCAAAGCGCCTTTACAAACCTGGCCCGTATTTCCTCTGTAGGTGGGTGTCACAGGTGTTAAAGTAACTAATGATTCATTGTATAGGTAATCATTGGGACACACACTTGATTGATCATGCCTACTCCAGAACTCCTCAGAGACCTGGTCCTGATTTCCAGGGAGAGAAAAAACCTCATCCTTCAGTCCTCCAGTTTTCCAGTTTTATGCACTTTAATTGCTAAATCAAATAATTAAGTAGAAGCATAACATAAAATAAATATTAACCCAATTTATTTTAATTTACTTTGATATAAACAAAAACAATTAATCGAATTATCAGGTTAATTAAGCCATTCTTAATAAATCAACAACCTTGCAAGCTTTATCTAACACACTGGAGGACAGCAGTTAGCTGCCAGGCATAAGCACAACATAGCACTATCAGCACTAGCTGGAACTTCCTATTCCATTCTGAATGCCAGATATAGCAAGGTGTCAGTCACTGCCAGATCAGAGGTGATAGTGGTGTTCATTAAGATAGTCTGTTCAAATTACAGATGGTCAGACAGTAGCCAGTATCTCTGCTTTGCCAAGGGAGGTGACACAAAAACATCCTGGTGTGTGTCAAAATGACGCAGCTTGTTACATTCAAAATTCAAATGGAAATGTACTGAGAAATGCTTTCAGGATTAATCATATAACATTCCCAATCTAAAATTTCATGCATGCATGATTCTAGAAAGTGACTATTTTACTTAGGGATGCTTTAGATATGCAGAATCTATTAGTTAGCTGCCATTAATAGGAAAATCCCTGCATTATCTGCAAACACACACATGTGCACACACGCAGAGAAAGCAGCATCAAGTGTCAGAAGTCCTCTTTTACTGATGCTAGGACTATCCTTCTAAGAAAAGGATCACAAAAAGACAACCCCTCAAAGGTTTTTTTTGTTTAGGCAATATAGTTTCTGTGACTTTCCTCTGAGAGTTTCAGGAAGCTAACACATTGTTCAGAAAATTACTTAGTGGTTTTCTTGAACTACCTGCTTAATAGTGATAATTTTTCTTAACCGGATTAACCAGATGTCAGGTCTGATGATCCTGGGTATTTCAGCACATCTGCCCACTTTTTGTGGCTGCCTGGGAAGGTAGAGGGAACATGAAGTTCTTTAGGGGTGGTGGTTATGTGGTAGCAGCAGGGAGAACCAGTTTCAGTGGCTAGGAAACAGAAACACAGGTTTTTGATTTTTTCAGAAGGGATGATGGGCCTCATCTCACTTCTTCCTAACTTCTGCTCACCAGTTTCTTGGCACGTTGAAATGAGATGCTTCTGAATTCACCAGCGTTGCTTGGTGGTATATCTTGCCTCTCCCTGTAAAAGACAATCCCATATCATTACAGGGGAAATAAAAATCCATCCCATCAGACAGAGAATTTATAGATCTTTTAATATTTCAGACCATGGCTCAATGGATAGACACCACTTATTCTATTCTACAAAAGCCCCAGCTCAAAAATTACTTGGAAGTACAGAGCTAGCAAAATGCTCATGCTAAAGATAGTAATTCTGTCAACTCCACACAGCAGTTGCTAATCTGGAAAGACCCACAGAACTGCTACTTGGCAATTCAGTGCTCATTTCATTTTTGATTCACATTTTGATGTTTCACATTTTGATCCAGGCAAATTTAAGAGCAAATATCACCATTTGTCACCAAAAAACCATGGGAGTTTCCCTGTACAAACTTTGGTTTTTAATCAAAGTTCTCTAGGCACAGACATGTTTTTGCTTCTCAATACAGCCTGCAGAACAGGCCTGATCCCAGTTAGGTCCACTTACTCTAACTGGCTTAAAATGTGTATTAAAAACTAATAATAATAACTAATTAATAGCTCAGGTTTTATTGTAAAGGGGCAGTATTTCCCAGCAAAAGACAGAAACTCCTGGAAAAGGCAAATGTGTGAATTGTGGAGGAGTTATGTATGATGGTGGCTTCTGACACTTTCTAAGACAGACCACTTGAATTTGAAGTCATATAATTCTTAGTGGTGGTGGTGTTGTTGCCAATTTTGTTGTTCTTGCTGTTGTTATTATCACTGTTGCTCTCTGTGCTTGGAAAGCCCTGCAGGGCTATCAGGGGGTAAGACCTGCATGTGGGTTTAACAGGTACTTGCAGGCACTCTGAAATGGTGAAACTGAGATTTCTGAATTCCAGTTGCAGGTGTGCGGAAAGGGGCTGTCTCAAGACTTCACACTTCATTGCCACAATCGAATTTGTCTGTCTTAATCCACCTCTGTGTTCCCAATTCAGTGCTTCCAGGTTTTCCCTTTTCTGATCAAGCACTGGAACAGGCTACTCGGGGCATATGATTCTATTGGCAAAACCTTGTGCAAATAACAGAATGTCCTGCTCTTCTCATTAATGACATTGGGGACCCACTGGGTCTTTGCCCCACGAAAGATAAACCCGACTCGTGACAGAACAGGGCTTAGTTGATTCATTTGAGAGGCTACAATGCATCTTCTCTACATCTTGATGCAGCTGTTACATCAAGAGGCAGAAAATAATTGGAGGCACATTCCCCAGCACAAGAAATGCTACTGCTGGGAGCAAACTAGGAAAACTGCACACAGCAGGGACGGGGCAGGGGGATTGCAGAGGGCATGCAAAGATCACCTGGGCTTTTCCTGGCAGTGCTGCAGGTGGTCACAGTTAACAAAAAGCAATGTCCCTCTGCAATACGAAGATCATCTGGACTCAACTCTGTTGAGTTTTCTTCAGCATTATCTCCAGTTTTTTCTTCTGTTCCTGGCTGCCCTTGGTGCACTGCAGGGTCTTAAGGTGACGACTTTCTTGTCGTGTGAAACCTTCCCAGTCTGATTGTGAGGCTGGTCAGGTTCCTCCTGCTTCCTCCCACCCTGGAAATACTTGTTCATCAAGAGGAAGCACCTTCCTATATGCATTACAGCTCCTGATTGACAGGCCGGGCAGAAAGCGTAAGTTGTAATGTTGAAGTGAGGTTGACAGGAATAAACTAGCAGTCTGATTTTTTTGCTTTGCTACTGTGTTAAGAGATAAATTGATCTGGGTTCTCAATTGTTTTAGCTATGCAAAGAGAAGGACTTCAGTGTTTTCCCACAGTATGGAGTTGAAGCAGGTAGAATGAGGTTCCACTAGCCAGCATCTGCAGAAGGATATAAGATACATATGCAGAGAAGATGAACAAGGTTTTAAAGACTAAGAATCTTTTAAAAAGAGCCTTTGGGAAGATTAGTGTATGTGTACTTGAGCCCTTACCCCAGCCAAGGGGAAGGAGTGACAGTAATTTATGATTAGTTTGAAACCTTTATCTGCAGCCAAAGTTTCGCTTACAGTTTAAGACTAGAAAGGATATGCAGTGATTAAAGGCCAAGACTAGGAATCCAGGACTCCAGGGTCCTACATTCATCTATACAGAATTACATTAATTTAGGGTGTATTCTTTAGTCTCCCAATACATCTCTCTCCTTCTGCATCCCCTTTCCCATTAAAACAGTTTCCTTTCTGCCACCATTGTCTGAATTACTTATGCCTTCCTCTGGTGGCTCTGCTTAAAAATATATTAAAGCCTGGAAAGCGCCCAGAAAAAGGGAAAAGAAAAACCTGATGGCAAGGTCTGGATAAACCGTGGTATTGAAAAAGCTCATACTCTGAATATCAACCCCCTGTATCATTCTTGAAGTTCTTCTAAGTGATTAGAATTAGTCTCTTGGACTTTGAAGTCCAAAAGAAGCTGTTTTGTATGACACCTTTTGTATGGACTTTGCAGGGTCCAGGAGCCACCTAAAAAATGTCAGTGAGAGCTAAGCTACTTCTGCAACTACATGGGTGTAGGCAAAGAACGTGTATGAAGGCAAGGGGAGAAGAGTTGGGTTCTTGCCTGCATGGAGGTGGTAGCAGGGGAATACTTAGCTGAAGGGAGAGCACCATGTGCAGGATCTACTGAGGTATGTCTCTAGTGGGGCTGCTGTGCCCTCACATGACCCACAGCCTTGGAGGAGGAACCATCACTGAAAGTCTGTGTACCCAGCTTTTGCCATCAGAGGGAATGCTTCAAGGAAAGAAACCTTGGTGTGATGGTCTTCCTGTGACCCGACAATGATGCCCTCCACATTACCTCTTCTTACAAAGAGCTTTCTAAAAGGATCTTTTCACCTTGTAGACTCTTAACTCATTCACCAGACTTGTCTCACAGCCCCTTCCTAGTCTTACACCAACACAGTGCATTCTCTGTTCCTTCCCTAGCCCTTTCTACCTTTGGACCATATCTTGGAGACAGAGGAACATGAGTGGGGGCTGACCTTGACATCTGGAGATGGGTAGAGGTAGTGAAGAGTGCTGGTCATATTCTACTTCCTCAGTGGAAGGTGGACAGCTGAGAAGTGTGGGAGCAACGTTCTTTCAGTCTGCCCATGCTCTGGGATAGAGCATACAGGAAAACATGTATAGCTTTACCTAGTGGGCTCCACAGAAAGACCCCTAAAGATCCTGACCAATTTTAGTTGGACAAAAAAGGTAGTTGCTTAAAGTATGTGAGAAGATAAACTTCTCCTTCCTCCCCCCTCAGCTGAACATGAAAAAGTGCCTTTAAATAATTCTGTCTGCCTCAGTTTTTTAGAATTTTTTTTTTCCAATTTATAAATAAGCCTCATTTCCCAGTTGCATGAATGCTCTTGATTCTGGGTAGAGAGTAGAGAACTGGGATACTTATCCAGGCACTGCCAATTCTCTCTTTCTCTGTATGACATCGCAGACAGGGAGGATAATAATTACATGTGAAGTGAGGCAGAGAAAGTGAACAATGAACCTGAGGATAGTGCTGACTAAATAGAAGAAAGAAAGGAAAGAAAAAGAGTGGAGTGGTGGATCATGCTCAGGTGAGCAGGGATGGGATAGGGCAGATCTCTGCACACCTCCAGAGACCTTTGCACAAGCAACATATCTAAGCAATACTGTGAATGCTTCTCCTGTTACCAACACATTGATTTCCACTTGACAGGGAAATTGGGCATCAGAGTTTAAATGAAATGGAGTCCTGCTGTTTCCATGGTAATCTCCCATGTCAATCAGAATAATGGAGGGCACATTGTGATTTGTATAAAAGTAAACAAAATAAGGCTGCTGCAAAGGCAGTGGGTTACCTTTTCCATTCAGACTAAAAATCCCTTATGTTCTCATCATAGACTCTCTCCTTCCCCACCTCTGCTTTGTCAGAGAAACCCTACATACAGCCTTTATTTCAGTTGACTGGACCCCACAGAGAGCCTTATTCCTGGATAAACAGTATTAAATACATGACAAATAAATTACAGGATGGATAACTTAACCCTGTATAACAAACTACATGTTCCTTTGATGTATCCAGCTTTTCTGTATCAGTTTTACGGTTTTCCCATGACCTATAATTGGTCTTCATCTCTAGTTACAGGCACCTTTTGTGGCTCAGTTAAGACAGTGTTTTGATATTTCATGTCCTATCCTTCCACCTTCCCAAGGAGATCAGTCTACTCCCGAAGATGAAATCTTTAGGTGTGAAAAAGGAGCAACCAAATATCAGCTTAGCATGTCGTTCCCATTGCAGCCTGTCAGTGGAAGTGGAAAGGTTTGTCTCTGTTGGGCAGCACGGACGAGGAGAGCTTTGGGTTTGTTTTTCCTGTTTGCATCAGCACCAGCTACCTCACCTGACGGAACATCATGCTCTATCACACCAAACATTAGCAATTTATTACCTCCCGAGCACTTGAAGTAGTTTGCATAAATATTTGTGCAACACAAGCTTACCACGGCGTGAGTTATTTCCTACCTCAAGCACAGAGACAACCTAGAGCAGGCATTAGCCCGCCTGGAGCTCTGTGTTCCTGCAGTTGGATCACTTCCATCCCTGAAGCAGCTTCCACCACATTGTATAGGGTAGGAATTCTCAGCAAAGATCTGAAACTGCAGCTGCCTCAAAGTTGTCCTTCCAGCCATACAGCAAAATCTCATTTCCCAGAAGCAGAATCCTGGGTTTGCTCTGACAGTGACAGCAGCTCTTCCTTCCTTCCTTCTGGCCTGGAACATAAGCAGGGATCACATTTGTGTTCTCAGGCTCGATTCAAAGTCACAGAAGAGGAAAAAAATTCAGATTTACTCCTTTTTAAGCTTATATGTATAAGGGAGCTACAAACCTAGTTGCTTCTTTCCCAGCCCATTTTATCATCTAAGCAGCATCAAGTTGGCTTGCAACCAAACACTGTGATTTTACCACTATGGTCATAGATTTCAGCAAATTTGTTTTCCCTAGACAAAGAGAGACAGGCTAATAAATGCAGATGAAAGATAAAATGCAGCAGAAAGTGAAGGGATAGGAAAAAAGAATGAGTACTCTTGTCAGAGTGTGGTGATGAATGGGTAGCTATTATTTTCAGACTCAGGCATGTACTGGGAATTGACTTTGGACAAGTTGAAGTTGCAGGTCAAGGTCAATACCTGAGTCAAGCTTATGATTCAAAGTCTGGGTCATGTTTCTTCCTCACTCTTCACAGCTGACCCCTCTAAAAACAGGGGCAATAGAGCAAAACTAGATATTAATATTTCAGCTTAGTAATTAGGGCTGTTTTTTAAGGGATTCACACACATTAAAACTGTAAGAAACAAAGTGAGGCTATACCTTAATGAGAAGGGTGTACAACTGCCCACCAATGATTTACCAGGGCTGGTCCCGAACATCATTGTCCTAGGAATGTGTTATAGCTGGAAAAGAGAAAGCTAAAAGCAACATTGAGAGCAAAATACTGTGTTGCTGGTGATTTATAACCATCAAAGTATTTCTACTGCATGGGCACCAGTGTTGGGGGACGATTGATGTAAGGTTGAATACAAAAGTCCCGGGCTTATGCTTCAGCTTTTAACCTCACCAGCAACTCAGACTAAGCTCTTCATGGTAACTTTCAGCCATGGAGTTCTCTTGGAATAAAATATTTTAAAAGTTCAAGGAAATGATAGACAGAAAATGAATAAGAACTAAGATAAACCATCCTCTGCTGTCTGCTAACTTATCCTGTTTTATGCATTTCATCATATTGGAAAAAAACCTGTTGGCTATTTTACAGTACTCTACATCTTGAACTGAGGTCACTAAAAAGAAATGCTCCACCTGCAATGAACTGTCCACAGCATGATTTTAAGACTCTCTCAGAGTTTCATGATAGCAATCCACAGTCCTAAATCCATCTCAATTTCTGCTGACTTGATGCATCTACATGAATGATCTTGCTATCACAAGAACTATCTGAACCCGTATCCACGGAAAAAAAATTGAGCATAACTTTCAAGTTTTCGCCTTCCATTTAAAACAGTTTGAACAAACAAATGACACTGAAGATTCCCCTGTATTTGCAGAGGGAGTAGGCTAAGCTGCTCAAAAGTTTACAAGTCTGAAGAAAATTTTCAGAGGAGTGAAGGAAATGTGTGTATATTTGTGAAATGAGAAAAAGACTAAATGAAAGCCTAATAAACTCCCAAAGGGAACAGGAAAAGAAAAGATGTTAATGCAATTACTGTTGATAACATTTTGAAAGAGTATGTGTGTGCGTATATGTGAGAGAGAGAGAGAGAGAGAGAGATTAGTACATCGTCTTGGAATCCTTAATTACAGGCATGTTAATTACACAACAAAGCTATCCTCTTATAATGAAAGAAATGAACAAATATCAGAAGTGTTGTTCCATTTAATCCAAAAAATGAGCTGCTGAGATCCAAAGTTGTGTGATGTAAATCTGGAAGAACTCCAAAGAAGCCAAGGGAGTTACCCAGTCTGCAGCATAAGACAGCAGAGATGTGATGCAGTAAGGAAATGCACAAAGTACCGTCTGATCTCCCTCTCAGAAGGAGAGAGGCCGTAAGGTTGGTTCCCTTTGGTCCCTGCACATGACTGAATGCTGATTAATGTGTGGTTTAACTAATGATGGTCCTTTGCTTGGATCCTTGGCCCCTTCTTAATGGATTGTTGAGTGAGAGACCTTTACAGAGGTTATTATTCTTCTGTTCATTGTAAACCAGAGGTAATTAGGATGATGGGATCACTTCTATGTTATGTCAACATAGATGAATCAAAAAAGTAAATGTTTCACTCAGACATGTTAGGCTATTAATTAGGCTGCTGTTGCCTACACATGTCTGATTATGTTTAACTTGCTCATAAGACTTGTGCTCCAGACCCTTCACCAGCTCCATTGCCCTTCTCTGGACATGCTCCAGCACCTCGAAGTCCTTCTTGTAGTGAGGGGTCAAAAACTCAATACAGGATTTGAGGTGTGGCCTCACCAGTGCCCAGTACAGGAGGATGATTACTGCCCTGGTCTTGCTGGCCACACTATTGCTGATCCAGGCCAGGATGCCATTGGCAAAATAACAGGAAAGGGATCAACTGTATCTTTTACGTTCTCTTCAGTTTTTAGCAGAGCTGGATAAGGTTGCCATTTTGCTGCATACTGGTCATAAGCAAGCCTTATCTGAAGTTTTCTTCACATTCAGAGCCACAACAGAGTAAAAGAGACTTTTCTGTACTTCAGAGAAGTTCTTGGGCAAATATGCCCTCATTTCCTTTAGATCCAGCTTCTTAGAACTCATACAAAGCCTTAGCATGGGGTGGCCAGATTTTGTTGAACGTTTCTTTCCCTTAAGGGTTTGTTCTTCCCCTGATGAGCTCTTGTGACTCCCACTGACACTAATGGAAAGCAATGCATGCCTGCAGGAGAGATCTGCCCCCCCCTCAGCGAGAAAGGAGAAAGTGGATTTATCAGAGAGGGATGGAGAAGGAACAGAAGGAAAAGCAAGGCTTTGAAAGCTGTCTAATTATAGGCTGGTGCTTTAACTGCTCCACCAGCCAGTGCGTGTACTGAGCATTTGGCACTGTACAGCTTTGTTTTTCTTGGTGAGAGAGGAGCATTTGATTGGTGAACATGTGGGGAACAGACCGAAGAGAAAAGCCCACCCCACTGATGAAATGTATGGCTGCTGAAGGGAATTCAGTGGAGCATTAGCAGCAACGAGGCCGATGCTGCAGCTCTTGTTGTGGGTGGGTGCGCATCCCTTTCCCAGGTAGCAGTCTTGACTTCCATTAGACCGAGTGAGCATGAAGTACAGGAGTTTCCATA
This sequence comes from Ptilonorhynchus violaceus, assembly GCA_013397565.1. NCBI lineage: Eukaryota > Metazoa > Chordata > Aves > Passeriformes > Ptilonorhynchidae > Ptilonorhynchus > Ptilonorhynchus violaceus. The sequence continues at coordinate 197,637 of VZRJ01007105.1, forward strand.
AAGGAACCTGTAGGGTTCTATGGTGATAATTTATGATGAATTTTGTCCCTAAGGAGGCAACGTTACTGCACAGGGAAGGACTTTGCCTTCCTCCACAGGTGGCCTAAACAGGAGATTCATGTAAAACTCCGAGGCATCCTAGCTCCTAGTCAATAATAGATTCACTCATGACTTTTGTTATGGGAGATCCAAATTCAGTTTTCATGGGCAACTCATTAGGAGGATAAGGATGGTTGTATATAAAAATAGAAGAAGAAATAAATTATTAAGAGTGAGACTGCCAAGCATAAAGCACTGCTGTGTAACGCACCTGAATGTTCACGCATATGTGCCCACCCACAGTGCTATGGTGATCCATTCTTCCAGGTCATACCTGAGTGGTGAAGAAGTGGTTGTGTCCACTTCCAGGAGCCCTCTCTCCCAACCAATTTTATTGTAGACATAACCTCCACATAACAGAGTGCAGAGTCAGAAAACTCTGCAGATGTGTCTTTTCTTGCCTTTAAGTAAATAAATCATTCTCCCCCTCATCCTCTTCTGTATAACTCTATAACCAATTTCAGCTTGACTAAAATGCACATCAGTTCAAAGAATAGCAGTTTAAAAGCAGCATCTTAAAATAGATTTCATTTTCATTTCAGTGCTGGTGCTAATCCTCCTTACTGGTTTCTGCCTGAGTCTCAGTCAGACCTGTCCCCCCTCCCTGTGCATCTGTTTAACCTCTTCGCTGCCAGCCACAATTGCAAAGTGGTCTTTCAAGTGGTTTTCTTGGCTACTTAGGCAAGGACAGTTCACTCCATGCAGAAAGGACCCAAAATTGGCCAGCGGGGAAGAAAAGGGTAAAGAAGCCATTTTTAAGATTGCAGCTATGTGTCAGCTCATTCCCCTGCTTGCAACGACCCAGAAGGAGAAAGAAGAAACTCCTAAATCTGATGATGCAGCTGTTTGAGCCAATTTGGCCATAAACCCAGCGAGAACTTCAAATGGTGCATTCATTTCCACTGTAGAGGCAGAAGAATAACAAATGTGCATATTACAGTAAAGGTTGCATCTGACATCTCCTGGGAGGTTGCTGAGCTCACATGCTTGACCTGGCATGGGTTTGTCTACCTGAATTTGCACAGCAAAACCCGGAAAACATGAATCCTAGGAGAGGTACCTCACAGTGTGCCAGTGTTCAGGTCCATATTGAGGTTCTCACATCTCAGAGGATCGGAAGAACCTAATAATACAGTGACTCCACATTCAGTAAAAGATGTTCTAAATCTTTTGGAGGGCAAGGCTAGTCTGCTCCTATGTGACTGAAAAGACAGAAAAGCCTGAGGAACATGTGCAGGGTGCTGAGGGGCATCTGCAAGAGACTGCCCCCATCCCTGTGCCAGCAAGGCAGAGCTACTCACTTCTTCCACCTCTCTAAAGGTGACTACAAAATGCATAGAAAAAAGCAAACTTCATGAACTTGGGAATTTGTTTCCAGTGGAAGATGCTGTCTTAATAGCTCTGGAGAATTATTTACCTACAGTGGGTAGTAAAATCTACTGTCTTCTCTTATTTCATTGCCTGTCAGAGGGCAAGTGGGAAATTAAATCCCTGGAGCCAATGCAGTATCTGGCCTCCCTATTAAAGTAAATGCAGTAAAAATATTTTCTCATTGCATTTAAGAAGGTCAAAAAAGCAAAATCAATTCTGTAGATAGATATAATAGGGGTTTTTTCTTTGGCATTGTTATGGTCTGAAGATAACACAGGAGGGAAAGGCGTGCATGAGAGAACTCAGGACCCTGAGGAGAGAGTGTTCTGAATTACCTCCGCAATTTTTTATTTCTCCTGCATGTTTGATGCTCTGTGCAGGTTCCCTTCACTGTGTGTGACTCCCGTGGAAAATCCCAATAGAGTTCAGCTCCACAATGGTGGGGATTGCTGTGATGCATATCATCTTTGGTCTTCTAAGCACCGGATGAGGAGCTACCGATTCTTTGCATGCAGTGATGCGGTTATGAAAATACTCTATTTCCATCTGCCAATTTTCCACTTTTATGGCTGGCTCAAAGAATTTCAAGCCTGCTGACTGTTCTGCTTTGTGACAAAGTATTATACACTGAATTTCCACTATCTGCATTAACGGGATGTGCAAGTACTACATGTAAATAGCAGGTGCCAGCCTGGAGACACCTCTCCTTTGAAATTTCAAAGAGCTACTTTTGTGGCTCTAAGATGGTTTTAGAATCTTCTCAAATGCTGGGTTTTGGGGTTGGTTTGTTGGGGTTTTTTTCAGCAAAGAAAGCTATTTCTGCATCCACTCATTTAAGTCCCCCTCCTTTTGCTTTCTGGAAGATAGAGCAATTCTAGCTGGATTGCTATGTACAAACTCAAAGTAGTGATGGTGTAGCTTTCTTATGCACTCTCTGGGGCTGTCAGGGGTCACTTTGCACTGTTAGCAGCTTGTCTTTTTCCGGCAAGGCTTTCCAGGAAGACAAGTTCACTACAGAAAACTGGGAAATCTGGAGGAGTTGCTGGAACAGATGTCAGAACAACGCTTGAAGAGCTTTTCTCCATAGGGAATCTATCTTCAGGACTTGAAATAGTTCTTTAAGAATTTAGGAATGCCTTTAGCCTCTCCTTATTTCAGTTTTTTGTTGATGTTGTATGCCAAGAAGGCTATATTCTTAAATCATGTAAATTTAATGCTATCCAAGAGCCTCGTGGGCTTTAACCATTCTCAGGGGTAAACACAGGAACCTGCTGTACAGTGAACAGCTAAGCAGTTTGTCCTCACACCTGCCTCTGCACATCCTTGTCTCAGTGCTGGTCATCACCCCACCTTCCTCTGGGATTTAAAAGAAATCAAGTGGGCAGGTGAAGAATAAACCATGGGTTGCAATTAAAGATCAAGACATTTACCAAATTAACAGACATGCTTCAACCATCATTTGCTCTCCTATGGCAGCAAACATGTGTGAGAGCATATTCTTACTGTACAGCTGTCACACACATGGGTCTAGGAGAATCTTTGCTCCCTCTCTTTCTTTACCTATGCCAGAATGGTGTTCTGCTGTTATTCCACTCTTGATTGTGCCCTGTAGGTTGCAACATTGATTGAACTGTGCATATGCAGACTTGTTTCGTATCCATGCTCTTCGTCAAGGTGAGAGAAGCACATGAATCTAATATATATACTGTAAAATGTACATTTGGAAACTAATCCTGGGTTGGATTTTTTTTTTTTAGGAAAAGAAGTCCATTTTCAGATGTAGTCATGGGCCAATCCAGATGGTAAAATTGGCCCATTTTCATTAAAGTCAATAGTACTACAACAGTTTGAAAGAGGTAGAGACGTGACTCTATAGAGTCAAGAGGTTAAAGAAAAGATCTGTCCAAGCAGTTTGTAAAAAACAGATGTAGGAGACTAAATAATTACCCAGTACATCTTACTAATGTAGGGTTGTTCTTGGTTCATTAACTAAGACTTTATTCAAGTAGTTCCAAATGACAGGGTTTCTACCATTTTCCTCATCATTTCCTCACAATTAAAACAAAAAAATCATAATGTCCCTGATCTTCAGTACAGGCTCAATTTCCTATCTGTTTCTGCTGGAGCGTACTAATGATAAAGAGACCTTGAGCTTTACGAGGGATCTTGCATCTCTTTTCAGATATTTCCTACCCTCAAGAACTTCAGAAGAACTGTTCTTTTCACTCTCACTATATCATACAGTTCTGTCATGGTTGGGACAGACTTTCCAAGTCTAGTACTAAGTGAAGGAAACAAATTCTGAAAGTGAGTGTTGTATCCCTTTATTGAAAGGCGGTTTCTGAAACAGAGAACAGATGCTAGACCATCTTCTGAGCTAACCTGGGCAGCAGCAAAAGTACTCTATTAACAGCACCAGACCTGGTCCCACTACAGGGTGCTTCCCTCTTCACCCTGAGTACCTTTGGGTCCATCAGCATTCTTAAGTGCCCTCCTTGCCAGCATGCCTATCTCACCCACAGTCCACTGTCCCTTCTAAGGTTCACTTGGCATTAGCATTACTGTTTCGCTGATTTCTAGTTTCCGATACATTTCCAGCATCCCAGATGATTCCCTGCACTACCATCATCACCTGAATTTCCCTGAGTCAGATCTAATCGTGTTGTGATTGCTTGGCTATTCTTCTCATTCTTCCTCAACAAATACTGAGGCTCCTAATCCCACAGCAATAAGGAAGGAAAGCAAACAAAACCATATTCAATGAAGCTTCTTTCCCAAAGCTTAGGAACATGCTTGGAGATGTCTCAATTCCCTTTTCCAGCTTTATAAACTGCTAGACATAGTTATTATCTTCTCAGAGCTGAATCTATTGCGAAGCTATGGAAACTGCTTTTAAAATTTGCCCTGGCTGTGCTACCCTGCCTCCCTTCCTTTCCTGACCCTTCATACACACCAGGAGCTGAAGAAGGAGGTGATGATGGGTGGTGAGCATAGGGAAAACTGCCCCTGGCTCTCTGCCAGCTGCTATTCAGAAAGCACTGCCAGTGTCTCCCACCATTCCCCTCTGTCACTGCTTATCCTCTCTGGTGTTTATAACCCGTGTGCCTTCGAAAGGTGAAGATTTGAGAAGGTGAGAGATTCTCTACCACTGGAGGTACAGTATGGGGCTGATTTTGGTTAAAGACCCAGTAAAAGTGAGCTGGGGACCCAATCCACCAAAGCACATGCGGCTTATATTTGCTGCAGTCTTAAATATGAGTGAAAGACAAAAAGCAAGACTCTATTACAGTCCTCATTTCTCTTCTAATGTTGGTTGTAAATGTTTATCATGTAGCTCAATGCACCTTGTCAGCAAGAAGAGAAAACCAAATAAACCAAAGGAAGGTTTTATTAATGTCTCTGATCAGAATGGGCTTATGGTAGTAAAAGGACCCAGACATAGAGCCTCGTTTCAGCTAAAAATAAGTTATTATGTAAGACAGGTGAGAGGAATATTTATACAAATGGAAGTGCAAGGGAAGAAAGATGGAGGGAAGGCTCTAGTCTTGATCAGGCATGTGAAGGTGTGGAGAGAAACAATGACTCTGGGAAATACAAGACTTCTGGGAAAGTGAATTCTCTTTTACAGTAGGATGGTTCTTTTCTTCTAGGCTTTGAAGCAACTTCCTTCTTTTTTTTGACTGTAGTCTATCATCCCAGTTTAAACAACATGAGTACTTTGCCCTGTGCATTGTGATGCTGTCATTTGATAGATCCAGATGAGACTCAGGAGGTGACAGCATTGCTTTCAGCTCTGTCACTGGCCTGCAGGTTGACTTGGCCAAGTCATGTAATCAATATTTGTCTTATTTACCTGCCTGAAAGTGAGGCTAGTGGGAATAATGTACCCTTTTTTTAGCTTGCACTGGGTACTCCTGGTAAAAATATTGGATTCAAGTTTGTATAGAAAGGACTAGAGATACCCGGTCACTTATATTCAAGTATTTATTTTAATGTAGCTAAGCCGATAGAGTGATTCCTCTTTGTCCTGATCACTTGAAGGAGCATTTAAAAATAATCCTGTAGATTACAGAAAAGGACTATTCATATCGTGCCTTCAGGGGCGTCTCAATCTTTGCTGCCCTGCTCTGTTGAGGTTTAGCGGATTGCAAGCATAAGGCTGCATCTTTGACAAGGCAACAAAACGTTGAAACCACCATGGAGCACAGCATAGTGTAGCTCAGAAGTGCCCACACTGGCTTTGACACTCATTCCAGTAGGAGTTCTACTTGATCTAATTTTCCCTGCCTTTTTAACATGAGCACAGCTAATGCCCCTGAAATTTTTCCAATACTTGCACTTCGAGATTTTGTTCAGTGCCCTTGGCATTTCCCAAGCACACCAGATGTTCTGCAGCTCTGAATGGTTATATTTACATTGTATTTTCATCCTAGACTTGAGCCCTGGGCTTTGGCTTAACACACTCTGCTATTTTGCTCAAGCTGGTCTCAGCTTTTGTGAAGCAGTTCAGATCCTCCTGCCTGAGTGTGGAAGGAGCCTCACCTTGTGTCCTCTCTTCCCTTTCTACCCCATGCACACCCTCATTTGCTGAAGCAGGGCTGACCTGAGAGGCTTAGGCTGACTGTGCAAGGGCAGGGCACTCAAGCCTGGTCTGAAGTTGTGAACGGGAGCTAAATCAGAGGTCTGACCACAGCCTGCAATGTGGGGTAGCTGTCACTGCAAGGCTTTTTTGGCAGCTGCTACACAGAAGGGGCCAGTCAAGAACAGGGCCTTTTCCAGGCAAACGTACTCCCATAAGCATATTGGTCCTGGAAATAGAAACCAAAGGCAGAATGGCTTGGGATTGTTTTCCTTTCCTTCTACAATGTGCCTCTCCTTCTCTCTCTCTCTCTCTCTCTCTCTCTCAGGTGACTGCTATTTCTCTTTGCAATGCCATGCAAGAGCAGCCCACATGCTGGGCATCAAATGGAGATTATATGGATTCACATCTCAGTAATTTATCTTTTGCTGGCTTGTTTGAGACTCAAGGTACCAATCTGGTTGTTAATACCTCAGGTACTACTAAATTTGAAGTGACTCTGAGGAATAGCTACACGGATTCATAAAGCTTTTTACCTAGCCTCAGCTTCAATATAGATGGATGTTTTTATTTCTTTATTCCTCCCTGTAAAAATTGTAGAGTATGTAAGTGGACGCCTAGTCATACTTTTTGAGTTGTCTGTCTGGGATCTGTCCCATTCCTCAAAGGCTTGACACCTGCAGAAAAGTAAACGCAATTCAGTATGGATTTTGTGCTTAGTCTTGATGCTACTGGGCAAAAAAAAAGAATTCAAGACTACACATTACCAAACTCGATATTCATTTCAGTTGGTGTTATTATGAGAAGCCCAGAGCTAAACAGTCCAGTTTTAATATTAGAAGCAGCATTTCATCACCTCATTTGTGCAGTCACCATCCAAACACATATTCCCAGTCTTAAAAACGGTTGGAAGGGGGAGGGGAGTGATTTGGTTTAGACACCAACAAAAAGTATGTAACGAAACTAACCTTCAGAGCTGGTGAAAGATGGTGGCACCAAAACTGTGATCATTTGGTGTCTGAATCACCTATCTAGATGTGGACATAAAGTGCCTTGTTTAGGCAGCTGCTCTCCCATTGTTGCAACAGAGGTCCAACCAGGGCACACGGGGAAACTGAAATTTCACTACCCTTGTTTGACAGTCTGTAGCTGATGGCTTTAAACAGTCCTAAATCCTGCCATATAAAAATACTCTTTAAAGGATGCTTGAGAGTGTGAGGAAACTAAAACTTTGTGGGCTTTTTTTTATTTCCTGGCTCTTTCCCAGCGGTAGTTATAGGCACTGAGTGTGTATGCAGGCACACAGTCATATGCTTTCCCCTTAAAACGAGGGAATAAAAAGTATGGGAAGGTCTTGTGGTGCATGAAAACTGAAAAAGTAAAACCAAAACAAAAAAGGAAAGGAAAGGAAAGGAAAGGAAAGGAAAGGAAAGGAAAGGAAAGGAAAGGAAAGGAAAGGAAAGGAAAGGAAAGGAAAGGAAAGGAAAGGAAAGGAAGGAAAAGAACAGAACAGAAAAGAAAAGAAAAGAAAAGAAAAGAAAAGAAAAGAAAAGAAAAGAAAAGAAAAGAAAAGAAAAGAAAAGGAAAAAGAAAAGAAAAGAGAAAAGAAAAAAAAGAAAAAAGAAAAGCAAAGAAAAGCAAAGAAAAGCAAAGCAAAGAAAAGCAAAGAAAAAAGGAAAGGAAAGGAAAGGAAAGGAAAGGAAAGGAAAGGAAAGGAAAGGAAAGGAAAGGAAAGGAAAGGAAAGGAAAGGAAAGGAAAGGAAAAGGAAAAGGAAAAGGAAAAGGAAAAGGAAAAGAGAAAAGAAAATGCTTTTAATAACAGCAGGGCTGTATTTTCTTCATTGCTTACAGCTTGGAATTCAGTGAAACAGGGACTGAAATAACTGCTAAAGGATGAGGCACAGTTTTGTCTGCTTTGCTACTAGGTCATTTTTTGGGTGCAGGTAGATGGGACGGGGGTGGCTTGTCCTGATCACAGATTCCTGGATTTCCTTTGCTGAAAATGATTAGTTGCAGTCCTGGAATGTTGTCTGGACCAGGAATACTGGAGGTGAGGGATGTCTCCATATCTGTTACCAGCCTGGTTTTGCTTGTTGTGTCCTTTTCCAAACAGATAACTCTTCACACTTTGGGTATGGACCAAAGTCTGACCCGAAGAAGGGTGGGTTTAGGTATGTGCTGAGTGCTTTCCCTAGTTAGAGCTGGAACAACTAGCAGATCACACTCTGTAAAGCAACAATATCTGAAAAATTGCCTAGATCCTTAATTACTGATGTTCCAGTGGGAACTTCTTTTACCTTGGCTGAGTTTTCTGACCTGAGAGACTTTTTACAAGAGCATGTATTGATAGGACAAAGGGGAATGGTTTCAAACTGAAAAAGAGTAGGTTTAAATTAGTTATTAGGAAGAAATTCCTTGCTGTGAGGGTGGTGAGGCATTGGAACAGGTTGTTCAGAGAAATTGTGGATGCCTTGTCCCTGGAAGTGTTCAAGGCCAGGCTGGATGGGGCTTTGAGAAACCTGGTCCGGTGGAAGGTGTCCTGGCCCATGGCAGGGAATTGGATCTAGATGGTCTCTTCCAACCCAAACCATTCTATGATTGCATGATAACTAGTCAGCAGAAATCTATGAGCAAGGAGACCCCCACCACATCCACTGCTAGTTCAGGGAAGACTTTCCACATTCTCCCTAAGGCCACAGCCAGCAGTTGAATGGCTTCAGCTGCACAGCTGCTACAGCAAAGCTACCACAACTTTAGGCACTTAACTGGATGACCAAAGTTGTCCAAGGCTTCCTTCTTTGGCAAAGGACAGAGGTAGGCATCTCCAGCTGTGGTTTGTATATAAGCAGACAGGACCACAGAGGGAAATGGGTGCAAGCAGCACTCCTGACTGCAGAACACAGCAGCTCTGCTCCTGCGCCTGCTGACAGATGCATTTGGGGAGGATAAATCCAGCCCCAACAGCAGATTAGCTCAGAGTTGGGGGCATATTGTAATTCTCTGAGGGCACTGCTGTGTAGATTTCCTTTCCTGAGGCTATTTAACAGAGGCTTCATTATGGGAGGAGATGATACAGGGCCATGTAATTTCAAAGGAGAACAAAGCTTGCTGTAGAGGTGTGAGCAGAATCCTGGCAGCTATCTAGAGTCAGACTGATTAGATAACATTTCTCAGACAGTTTTCATTAGAAAAGAGGTCTTTGTATTAAGTTCATTTTTAGTTTTTGCAAAATCATAAGAAGTTCTGTGGAATTCCCACAGGAGAAAACATTTTTAAAACAAAAATGGATTTAGGATCCCATTTCAAAATTTCAGTTTGAAACTGGAAAATTGTATCTGTACTGCTTTTCTATGCAGTTTTCATAGTTCTGTTTTGTGTATGCCTTCTTGCATGAGATCACTGTTGAAATGTTCTCATTTTAAGTTTTGCACAATAAAGCAATCTCTTAGATATTAATGAAGCAGGGTTTTAATCCAATTCATAAACAGAGCTAAGATACTCTAATTAGCTGAATGTGATTGCTCTTAATAATTGAAAGCAGACAAATACCAGGATATTTCAATGACCACTTGCTGTCATACTTTGATGTACCATCAGCAGTAGGAACAAATGTTGTATGGTCTTATTGTAAAATAATTTTTTGAAACCCACATAAAATTCAGAATTATTTGTGAAAGCCAGGTAAGAAATATTGGAAGATCTTTTAAAAAAATTATTTTTGAAAGTCCAATTATTTTTCTCTTTTTTTCCTGGAATTCTACTTCCATATTTGAAATTGAGCTCACGAATAAGTAACCCACAGTAAGTGATGGTTTAAAATGATACTACCCCAGCTGTATTGTTTCTATGGGTCGAGATAACCAGCCTCAGAGTAAGGTTCAAAAAACTTAGTGCAATCCCCTTATTTACTTTCTCTAAATGGGATGTGTAACTAAAGGTGCTAGGCTTGAAAAAGAAGGGGCCAAGACAGGGTCTCATTTTGCATCCTGTCATTCAGTCTGTCTCAGAAGCAGTGACCAGCAGCAGGGTAAAATGGCAAACAGCTGGAGGCAGAGCATTTTGTCCTGTCCTGGATGCTCATCTGTCCCTGCCTGGTAGTCTGCATCCCATAGCATCTGCACACAGACCTCATCCTGCCTTTGTTTTAATTCCCCCTTTTCTAAAGAATGTAAGTAATAATGCAACTACCTACCTCAAAGCAGTGCAGGAATTAATTAATGTTAGTAAAGTCCTTTGAAGATAAGATCTAAGTATTATTATCAATAATTTACCTGCAATTTGCTCTGTGCCTTAAAAGACAGAAATAATTTACCATGAAATTATGTGATACTACCTAGGGCTATATTAAGGTCTTGAATGGATGTGAAGAGCTTACATTACTGTTAATGTAAACTACTACACAGAGGTGCCAAAAGGCAGAACTGGGCTTTATGTAAATACCCAGCCAGGACCTCATTATATCACACAGAATTAGTACTTATAGGATACAAAGGTCTTATGAATTATAAGTTACCCATTTCCTGGAATATATACAGACGTGCAGATCTGCAGAGACAGACTCTTTAAGAAAGGTAAAAATTATTTTGTTATATGCATCTAAAGATAATAAAAGAAAATATTTGGAGATTTATTGGTCCAAGAGGCAACATATGAGGTTTTCCTTGGTTTCCTCAGACTGACACAATAACCCCCATTGCATAACCTATCTCCCATTGTTTACCTCATTCATTATCCTAGTAAGATACTTAAGCATAATCTCCATCAGAAATACTTGCTTTGCTGTAGAAGTGAAGGTTTAAGCTTCAGGAGAACTAGATTCAGTGCCAAGACACCCATGAACAGAAGTGGAGAGACCAAAAGACCCATGACAGCTCCTCCTGTCAGAGGAACCAGGGAGCAGAGAGACACATATTCCCCTCACATCCTTGGTATTTAGGAGAGAAAATAGGCAGCTCTGGCAACGTTCCAGTCCCTCCTGCACCTCCAGAGCAGAGAGCTGTGCATGACTCCTGTACCCCTGCTCAGCTATGACCCATGCTACAATAACTTGTCATGGAGTCAACTTTCCTTTGTGTGATAAATGATGATGAGCCACCAGCAACACTTCATGAATCTCTCCTTTAAACCTTTTCCAGGGATCAAGGCACATTTTACTTCTATAGTTTATGAAGACATACCCAGAGGTATCGAAGGGGAGAGAAATATACCCATTTGAATAGAGGATTCTTGGCAGCCGCCACAGCCATGAGACAAAACAAGTTGACTCTGATGTCAGCGGAGAATATCTTCTCTCCCAGTCTGAGGGCCAGGCTTTGGGCAAAGTTTATGCACAGAGCATAGCAAGCAGCATGAGGAAGACTTAATATGTTTTAATAGATGATAAGCTCTGTCCAAGTTTTCATCACATCTGTGAGATAACACTTCCAGATGCCTTATCAAATTTATGTCTCCAAGGTTAACAAAAGGTAATTCTAATGAGGATGAAATGGCGGAGATGATGAACTCTAGCTGCTGAAGAGGTGAGAATATAAATAATTTTCTTGTGAGCAAGTCTTTACAGTGAGAAGTGGCGGTGTTGGTGTAACAGCACCACAACAAGGAGCTGGAATGGATACTCTAAAGGTACCATGATGTAAACCAAGTATCTCCAATCCTTGGTGACAATGGGGTCCTGCTTTTTCCTGTCTGGAGGAGGAGTTATCCTCTCTCATTGTTTGCTTAACAGGCCAAAGCAGTGGAAAAACCTTTTCTGTTTGTAGTCTGCAGACTTCTGCACCTGAGCAACTGAATCGTGATGGAGAATTTAGGTCAAGCTAAGCAGATACAGCTTAAGGACCTGACAACTGTTCTTAAACTGTATCTGCTCCAGCATTTGGCTGTGAGTGGTAACATGAAGTTACCCTCTCACAGAAGTATAGCTTATGTGATAGGAGACTACAAAAAAGTATCATGCCATCTCCTAAAATAAGAATAGTATTACAGCTGTTTCACACAGTCATTAGTTAACATTTACAGGGATTATGAAGCAAGTTTTCTATTACAGAATTAACAATTGTCATTAATGCCATGCTACTCAGGGCTTTCATAGCTCAACCTTGGGATGAGCACAGATCAAAATGCTCAGGAGAAAGTTAATTTACAATTAACAATACTATGTTTGTACATATTATTTGTGCAGTTCCAGTTTTAAGCAGGAGAAAGCAGTGGTGCTTAAAGCAATCCATGACTTCTTTGTCTGCCTCTCAGAAAATATTCTGAGAAATGGAATTTCCTCAAAAACACCAACAATCAACTTCTTCCACCCAATTCAGAGTATGGATGTGAAATTGGTCTAACCCAGGAATATACCCACATAATGACAGTGGGAAGTCAGTCCCTGTTTTCGTTCTGTGTTCCACTTTGTGTAGATACTAAAAATTCATTAGGAAAGGTGAGTTGGAAACTTGGCCATAAAAGATCATTAAATATCAAAGATGGACATTTTGTTTCCTCATCTGCATCAGGACAAAACTTCTGGCTTTTGGCTCTGTCTCTGGCTGTGACCTATAGTCCTGCCCTTAGGCTTAGGAAACCTTCCTGACAAAAATTTCATAGAGACGCTGATGTTTTTACAACGCAATCTTCTGTTGGAATAAACAAATATTTTTTTGTAAATCCTCTTTTTTTTCTTTTTTTTTTGGCAAAAACAGGTAGTTTGAGACAGTTCCAAATTTAAAGCTTGCTGTAGAATATTATCCAGCCTCTTTTCTTTGTCACCCATGGTCTTCATTCCTCATCTTTATTCAGTGGTTACTGGCCTTTTCGATTTTGCCGAGACGGTGCATCTCTCCATTTCTAGAACCATACTCAGAGCTCAGAGATACCACAGGTGTCAATTGCCTTTGTTGTTTCTGAAATCCACATGCAGCCATTTGGCGACCACGCCGGGCAGACTTAGGTGCTACTGGGTTGCAGGTATTTCTTCAACTGTTAACACTTATGGCTACGCTACCATGCATTGCTCAGGTCAAGTATTAACTGTATTTTCAAAGAGTTCTTTGCATGTTGGCTCAGGTAAGACAGGCACTGGCTAATAAAAGAGATATTTTTGTTGTATTTTGTTGTATTTGTAGCAAATTACAGTAGCGGGTGTCACTGGAGTTGAATGTGCACACCCAAGACTGACCAGTTCAGCTGATACTGTAGGCATACTTTTAGATACCTCTTGCACTAAACTGACCTATACTGACATTTGTGATTTGTTTTCAGTAATATTTGCCTGTGTAGCAGAATCTGTCTGGTGAGTGAACCATGGTCTCAGTCATTCACACTTCCATTACATTGCACTGGATCTCAGCCACCTCATAGGTTGAGCTCTTAGCTACAGAGGCTGCTGTCAGCCCTTCAGATTGGTCTCCACCCTTTCCAGCAAATTCCCAGAGTCAATTGAATCAACTGTCTTCTGGTATTACCTTAAGTGTCATGGGTCCAGGATGCTCAACATTTATCAGAGAAAGGAACACAGAAATCTCCGTCATAGCAGAGGGCAATAAGTCTCTACACGGTAGTATGTGGCCTACTTTTCAAATGCTGAAGTTGATGTGGAAGTGAAAACTAAAGCTTAGACATATATGAGAAAAAGAAGAATTAAGGCACCACGATGAGAAATCTGTTACTCAGACCCACGATGCAAAATCTGAAGGGAGAGAAAATGTTCTTTGCAAGAGGAAGTGACAGCAAAGTAAAACTGTTCTCAGACCCAGACGAAGGACTTTTGGAGGCTTCTTTGTTCTTACTGTACTAACATTTCTGATGTGTTGAATCTGATTTGCAATTTACTTCCATTATAAAGTTTTACTGTCACCTCTATGTCCAAACTCAGTCTTCTCAAATGTTTCATTATGTCTCAGTCTTTCTTATATTGAAACATTTGCTGTCAGGGACATAACTTGGTTTGTCACTACATGATTGGTATTCATGGCAGCCATCTCTGAAGTTGTCTTGAGCAATCAACCTCATGCAAGCAGTGATACTGGCTAGGCTGGAATTCTCAAGTTGTTCCATGGATGCAGGTGTCTTGGGGACTGCTGGCATGGGATGGAATAGAAATAGCAAAGTCTTGTTCCAGCTGTTTTACTAGGTGTGGCTGGGCTTGTATGTTGAACTGATTACACTTCTATAGGTGTAGATATTTCCTCTGGATACATTAAAGAATTAAAAACGGACCTTCCATTACAGAACAAACATATTTCTACATAATTCAGATGGTACCATGACATCTTTTGAGCAGGGTGACCCTCTGGGGAGTGTTCATGTTCATATGTTTAGCTCTGATCTTCTTGATTTTCATATAAGGGTAGCTTTTCAGTAATTAGGGTAAAATACTCTCTAGATACATCTGAGCTTTCTGCTATTGTTAACTGAACTATTGGAGAGGAGTCTTGCTTAAGCTGTAATAGTGCTATATTTGTGTTAACAGAACAGGGACATAAAAAAAAAGAAATTAAGATAAAATAAGCCCATAAGTAATTGTAAAGCCTGTGGCTTGCTTCATAAGTTGTGCAATTGTAATAAATAGTATTGTGCTGTGACAAAAGTGAATGCAAAATAATATCATCGCAGGACCTGCAATGAATCATTTATTGAGAAGATAACTGTGGGTTCGGAAAGGAATTCTATGTCTTCTTTAAACAGATGAGTATGATTACTGCTATTATTATCATGGGACTCTAATGCTCCTAAAGACTGTGACTGATGTGTTGGAGACTTCTACCCAAGAGAGGGTCTGGGAGGTTGTATTCTTCTGTTGTTTATTTACAAAGGATACCAGTAGGTGGAAGTCTACACAGAAATTGTATGCCAGGGTTTGGCTGGTGTTTTAATTTTCAGCCTAGAAAATCAAAAGTTTTCAAATCTGTGAGGTAAGTGAGAGCAATCCCACTTCTACGGAAATCTGACTTCTGCTGGGGAGGGGAAACAAAAAGTCGTTCATAGCATCTGCTGAATAAGGAGCTTCCAGTTTCCCAGTTCCTTGTCAGCTCCACTTCTGCTGCAATCCAGCATCTCTAAAGCCCAGGACCAATGAAAGTCTAAATGCCTTGTGACAGGCAGGAGGTGGGGACCTGGGAACTTTGAAGCTTGTAAACTCAGTACCTGACAGGGTCTGGGCTTTCCATCCCTCATCAGCCTGCCAGGGGAGTGAACTGTCAAGCAGGGGGGAGTCCAAAAAATGGGGCTTCTTGTCCTCCAGCTGGAAACGCAGGCTGGTAGGGGGCCAGGCAAAGTTTCCAGTCAGGTTTCGAAGCCGGTCAGTGGTTTCACAGCAACTTCATTGCAATTAAACCTTCTCAAAGAAGAATTTTTTTTTTGATGAATAAGCTGTTCTTCTGCAGGAAGGAAAAACCAAACTAAGCAGAGAATTCCCAATTAGCTACAATAATAGGCCTTTTGCTCACTGAGTGTGGCACTTGAAGAAATTATTTTCCAGAAAGCAGAATCATGGGGGTGAGAGAATGAGTCTGTCTATTGGTAGGTAATAGGTAACCAACAAGTTACTGATGGCTGCCTTGGAAATACGCATTGATGGTGCTTTGGTATCAGTGCAGCCAGGGTTTTGTACTGAAGATGTAGTAGGCAAAAATGCCTGTGCTGATGGTATGGCTTCTGCTGAAGTGATTGTCCTGCTCATCCCTGCTCCACCCTTGTGCCTCTCCAGCTCTCCTCCAAACCATGAGCAACCTGATTCAGCTCAAAAAACTTATAGAAGGGTAGTTACCTTCTTTTCTTCTCAATGTGTTTCCCTCCATCATTAGGATAGCCTCAGAATTTGGAAGCTGGGGTAGGGGAGGAAGGGAAAACAGGCAAGGGGAAAGCAGGATCTGTTTTCTAGTTCCCTTTCCCACGGCCAGTAAGCCCTCCAAGCCGTATCCCTTATGGCTAGTCATGCATAGATGGATCAGACTGTCTGTGTGCAGAGTCTGTGCTTCAACACGAATTTCTAAACCTGTTTTCAGGTTTCTTCTTTAAAATTAATCTTTCCTTGCCAGTTCTTCTCAACGTACTTTACTTGTTATGATTGTCTTCATAATTCTTGGAAAAGCTGTAGGATAGAGATTACAGACAGTCCTGTAACGCAGAGGTTACAGGCAGGTCCTATTTTCACAAGTCTCAGTCCTATCTGAGGATTCTCTCGAGTACCATTGTTGACTCTGGTAGAATTACATTATGATAAAAGGTAGATGAATGGCACACGGAAGTTATATCCTATGGCAGTCTGTTGACAGCAATGAGAGGTTTGTCAATAGGAAACCAATGGACTTTCTTGAAGACCACTGACACAGGAAACCCATGGATTATAGAATTTTTCCCATTAATCTCATTTTTCTACAACACAGATAATTTAGTCTATCTCAGCTCAGATGGCAAGATTCAATTTTTCACCACCACCATAAAAGTTGAGTAAACCTGAGTTGTTCTTTGACTGAGAGCAAGCCAGACCCTTTATAATTTTGTTCTTTTTTGTGTGTGTGTGACCATGAGACTGAATATGTCATCAGTAACATCAGCCCTAGAACTAGACAGATTTTGTTTGTTAAATCAGTCTGAGAGCAGTTTGATTGAGTTTGGGACTGTAGTTAATAGACCCTGCACTGCACGACTGTTTAGGTGATGCTGCTTTTCTTCACGATTAGTAATTTTTTTTCTTTTTAAATGCCCCAGTGTTTCAATTCCCCTCTAGCTGATTCTAATTGCTTCAAAACTGGTTGGAACTTATCAAAATTGGGACTATCAGTGCTGGCAGAATTAAGAATCATTTGGAATAACCAGTTTGCATTATATCCTTTTCACATTATGAAAAAGGGGCTGAGAAATGAGAATCAGGAGAAGAAAAAATATTGTTCTTATTGCAGCCAGAGAACTGCCTTATACAAAGATTCTACCCTGGCAGAAGCATAGCCACAAGAGTTAGTAGTTTTAAATATATCATTACATTTTCTAGGATGTACCAAAGGGCAATTACAGTTCTAGTCTTTATCAGCTCGAGCTTTGTCTGAACAAAAGGTGCCTGAGGAAGGAAGCCTTGTATGCTGCATGGATAGCACTGAACACATCTTGAAAAAACAGAAGGAAGTCACAGAATCACAAAGTGGGAGATGCTGGAAGAGATCTCTGGAGGTCATTTAGTCCAACCCCACCAGCCACTCTTCCCCCAGCCTGCAGCGCTGCCTGGGGTTGTTGTGACCCAAGTGCAGGACCTGGCACTTCACCTTGTTGAAGCTCATACAATTGGCCTTGGCCCATTGATCCAGCCTGTCCAAATCCTTGTGCAGAGCCTTCCTGCCCTCCAACAGATCAACACTCCCACTGAACTCGGTGTTACCCACAAACTTATTGACAATGCAACTGAATCCCTACCAACTGGATTTAACTTCACTCACCACCACTCTTTGGGCTCAGCCATCCAGACAGTTTTTGATCTGTCCCTTAATCATCTTTGTGGCCCTTTATTGAACTCTCTCCAGTGTATTCATGTCTCTCTTGTATTGGACAGAAGTAACAGAAAGGATGCAGCCCTCCAGGTGTGGCCTCACTAGTGCNCCAAATCCTTGTGCAGAGCCTTCCTGCCCTCCAACAGATCAACACTCCCACTGAACTCGGTGTTACCCACAAACTTATTGACAATGCAACTGAATCCCTACCAACTGGATTTAACTTCACTCACCACCACTCTTTGGGCTCAGCCATCCAGACAGTTTTTGATCTGTCCCTTAATCATCTTTGTGGCCCTTTATTGAACTCTCTCCAGTGTATTCATGTCTCTCTTGTATTGGACAGAAGTAACAGAAAGGATGCAGCCCTCCAGGTGTGGCCTCACTAGTGCTGAGCAGAGGGGAAGGATCACCTCCCTCAATCTGCTGTCAAAGCTCGTCAAATGATTTTTGGGAAAACCTGTTGTTTTTCATCAAATCCAAACTCCTCTGGTTGTCATGTTATGTGTGAATCTTAGCTATAACACAAAAAGCTGTCACATATGTTGAGATAAACCCTGAAGAAGAAACCTGAAGAACTCAAGAGCCAGACAGCAAAATAAAGGAACAAAAACATCACATTATTTTTCACTTTAAAAATCTTAGGGTGTTTTTAATACAATCAGACTTCCCAAGACTTCAAGGTTGCTTGAATTTGGCAATATCAAGTTCATAACAGTGCAGGAAACATTTTTTTTGATGGAGTATGAAATCATACCCGGAATCTCACTCTCACCCAAACTACTTCCTAAAAAGATTTGCATTATGGTAGGAATACTATGACTCCAAGCAGTAGGACAGAGGAGCAGTTTGGCTTTTTTTTCACCAGACGCTTCACCGAAACAACATGGTCTCCACTTTAGAAACCTGTGTGAGGTAATGACTAACCTGTGTGTTAGTAATGACTATTTGTTTGGAATCAGCAAGTGATTTTGTACTAATTCCTGAGGTTTCAGGAGAACAGTGAATTTTATGCTAAATTTATTCATAGACTAGATGTACCTTTTTACAAAGTGCATAATAATTCTGATTTGTGTGTTCAGATAATACCATCTGCTCAGACTTGCAAAGGAAAAGACAGGCTCTACTCCTGTATCTCTAGGGAGGACCTCTGCCTCCTGCATTTTTTTTATTTAATTCATTTGAGTGAAGGGGGAGTATGGAGAAAAGAGGTTATCAGTTTGTATAGCAGTTCTAAAATATTGAAGATAATTCAATCGACTTTTGCTTGATGCAGTTACAAGGCAGTTCAGTTAAAAAAAAAGGCACACCAACAAGAAAAAAAAAAAGTAAGCCAAAACTGATAGGAAACATTTGTCTCCTGGACAGACTGTGAAATCTAGTGTAATAATTTTATTTTTTTTAATTATCACAGGTATTCCCAAGCTTTGGCAGTAAGAGACGCCCTTTTACAGTGACATGATGTGTAATATTGATAAATATGAATGCTCAGCATTCCTGCTTCTCAAGCTGGATCATTCATGGAGCAAACAGGCATTTCATGTCCTGAAAGACCAGATTCTGCTGTAGCATGTCTGTCACATAAACAAGCAAGACTAGAACTAAGACAGCTTTTTAGAGCACCTTGTACCTTCAAATTTCAGGGCACTTTGCAGGGACAGGGCTTAAAT
The DNA here is from genome assembly GCA_013397565.1 of Ptilonorhynchus violaceus. Lineage (NCBI taxonomy): Eukaryota > Metazoa > Chordata > Aves > Passeriformes > Ptilonorhynchidae > Ptilonorhynchus > Ptilonorhynchus violaceus. The sequence continues at coordinate 216,824 of VZRJ01007105.1, forward strand.
GGCAAACATGAGAGGACTCATTAGTGCCGCATGCTCTTCCTGACCCTCTGCCGCTTCTGCTGCAAAATGCATCTGGTGCCCATTTCCTTTCTAAAGCACCTTGGGGACAGTGGAAACACATGGTCTGAGTGGGTTATCATTCTGATAGAAATAACTGCTAGGAGAAAAGTCCAGGCCCTGAGCGTCTGTAGCCTCAGGCTCCACTCATGCAATGCATTCAGCATGCAGTGCACTTTGTGCTCTGTGAACCTTTCAGCTGACTTCAGTGCTGCCTGAAGTGCACCTTCACAGTGCCTAAAGTTAAATACATACAGGTGAGACTTTGACAAGTCATAGGCCAAGTGCTGCAGCCTTGTGAAATTCCCTTTGCTGTGGGTCTCTGGATCTGTGTGGAGCTCCCCTGAAACAAATATCACTTCTGATTCCAAGCTCTGCCTGATGAGAAAAAGGAAGAGATGAAGAGAAACTATACAAAGGAGAGAGAAGGCAGGAGTGAAGCACATGGGAACACTGCTGTCAGGAAAGGAAGGAATGTGGGATGGCTGAAAGAGCGTAGGCATCACTGGGCACCTCTGTGCACACGGATGTGGGGAGGCTGAGCTGGCCATGCCCAAAGATGTGGGTGCAGTCTAGCTCCAGTTTAGAAACCACATGGTTGTAATAATGAGGCTGAGGTTTGACCTGACACAATCCTGAACACACATTTAGATCTACCTCTGCAGACTTAGCCTTCACATGACTGTTAGCTAACATATGAAAGGACCAGTCAAGTACAGTGGTAGATATTTGGGTGCCAAATCCTCTTTCCAATCATTCTTCTATGGGAGGCAATTCACTTGCAGATTGCTGAGCATCTTGCATTCACCCTGGGTCCTGTCTGGCAGGGCTTTGTTGATTCCTGCTTGAGATTCAAAGAAACAGAAGCCAGAAAACTACTGTGTTCAGACATGAGATTTTTTTTTTTAAGGTTAATCTCGTGGTTTTGGGGGACTGACTTGATTTATCTGAATGCTTTTGACTGGCAATGTTCCATCTAGATTAGCCTTTCTTATTGTGAAATTCCTAGCTTGAAAGTCTCAAGGACCTCAATCCAGATCCACATTTACCCAGGTAGAAAACTGAATGCTATGCAATATTAATGCATGTGATTATTCCAAAGAAAACTTCAGCAGGAATCAGATTCTCCTTTTAAATTTTTCTTCTCGCATATGTGTCTCACTTTGGAGCTTAATTAAATCCCACAAATGGTTGGCATTATGTCAGGGACAAACAATATGTATTGAAAATCCTTCCTAAAGAGAAACTCTTTTGCTTGGCCTATTTCTGCATGAGGGACTCAATGGTGTGAATTATTGACCTTCCTAGACCAGTGGTACTCAGTGTGATCCAAGGAGCTTTAGGCAGAAGGTTTGGCACATGATAAGAATATCTCCTTGCAGAATGGAAAAAATTATTCAGATCATCAGGAGCACTCATGACACGGCAATGGGGGAAGACACTAACCAGCAAAGCACTAGTAGCTTTGAAGAGTTTTTCCACCATTTTGACAATGGAGCTGAAAGGAAAAGATAAATATCGGTAGGTATGGAAAAGCATATGTAAGGGAGAGGGAAAAAGAAGCAAAACCGGGTGGAGAATGGAGGAACAATATAAAAGGGAAGAAAATGAGAATAAAAAGGGGACATACGAAACATAGCCACTCAAAGGGGATTTGGATCTTTCTAGGGAGGTTTTGTTTTGCAAAATGTCTATAGAATGTTTCACAGGCATTGAAAGAGAGATGTGAAGGAAATGCATATTAATTTAATTTCTGAAGAAGTTTGTACATCTACTTGACCCGATATGTATACATAAGCCAAGTAGTTGAAAACTGCTACTCTAGATATTGGACATGAAAAAATTTCTTTTGCTGTCTATACAGCTGTAGAAGTGATAAATGAGAGATGGAAAGAAACAGGCAGTTCCATAAGAATGCAGATTATCTCTGACAGGGAAGAGACAATGTACTGGCAACTCAGTAGTAGCTGAAGCAAATGACAGATAGAAACAAAGAGAGAAAATAGGTCTTAAAGGAGGCAAAAATAACTCAGCACAATAATTTTTCTTGATCTGTGGCTCTCATAATGGTGCAGGAGGCAACTCAGCCATCTCTGAGCACCTAGAAAGAGAGTTCAATAATGAGGCGGTCCTGGCCCCGGCTGCAGCCACCATCTGCGGATGGCAGTGATCATTTGTCGGCACCTGAAGCCCAGATCGATGCATCCCACACAGGGTGAGCTACAGAGGGATGGAGGGATGGGAACCTTAATTGGACTTCACGACAGGGTGAAATGCCCTGGCTAGATTTATGAGTTTTTCCTGTTACTGTTAAAAGTTTGAACAGTAAAAGATCATTTTCCCTCCTCTGTCTCTACCTGTGAAAGAAGAGGGCACATCCACAGAAAGTTCCCTCTGGGGCACCCTTCAGCCCTTCCTGTTTCTTCCTGAGCTCAAGCCCTTAGCATAAGTTTCCACTGGTGCAGTTAAGTGTCTCCTGAGAATTTATTTCTGCTACTGCTTACTTGAAAATTAAATACAAATCTTATCTCCTTTTCAGACTCCTGAACTGCCACGCTCCTGTCTTACCCCCAGAGCTGAAGGAGCAATTTAACAGACTTAACTACATGTTATCATCATTTCTGTTTTGATGTGTTATTGCTAATTTGCATCCTCATTCCCTTACCTTCAAATTTAATAGAAGACAAGAGCTGTTCCCTTTTATCCCATTTTCTTTTATTTCTCCTCTTTATTTTTTTTTAATAAGGAGAAAGACATAAAGAAAGTGAAAAAATAAATACAAATACCAAAACAGCTCCAGATGAAAGGCAGTAAAATGACTGCCTGCTGCTCCCTCTTGAACTGACTGGCAGCAGCTCAGAGTTTCTCCTGTTGGAAACTGTGGGATTCCTCTCTCTGCACTGCTGGATCCTTTTAACTCCATCAGGTCTGGCCAGGAGACATGGCTGCAGCAGCAGCAGGTTTCTCAAGAGATTTGGAGACAGAACAATTGACAAAGGGGTGTTCCTTGAACTTTCCCAGGAGTATAATAAGTCCAACCCAGCTGCTATCTTACCCTCCCTGACTTGAAAGGGCTGCAGCTGCCATGCAAGGACTGAGGGGGTCTCATTTATTTTTTCCTCATCAGCTTCCAGGTCTGTTCCTTCAATCCCTTTCCAGGATAATGCCAGAATGAGCTGGCCTTTGAAAGATGGTACCAAGGAAAAGTAGCAGCAAAATTGAGGATGGAATAGAAAAGCTACACTTCACATCTCCTCTAGTGTCCTGAGCCACACAGTCTATCTTGTAGGTGCTTGTGCCTGGAGTCTTCCTTCTTGGAAAAATACAAGTGTGAGATGTGAGCTATGAGACCCTGCAATCAGGGCAAATGTTCACATGGTTCCCAGGAAAGCTCTCAGCATCTGAGCCTTGAATCTACCTGGTCAGTACTGCTCCAGCCCTGTCTTTCCGTTTTTTGCACGGCAGTGTGAGTGCAGCCAGAAAAGAGCTAAAGGTTGAGCACACTTGCCCAGGGTTTAGTAACGTCTCTTGTTCACCTGCAGGGTGTATAAAAGCCAGGAGAAAGGTCACACTAGTTAGGCTGCTGCTTCAACATGCAAAATCAACCACAGCTCAGGTTGGATTTGTGGGGCAGCATGGGGGTTTCTGAGGTCTCTCCCATTAGCATGGTCTGGTCTCATGGGCTAAGCGAAGAAAAGGGAGTAGCTGCACATCCCCTGCTCTGCTCTCTTGACAGACCTGTTTCTGAGCTGACACCAGTTTCTGAGCAGCCACATCAGAGATGTCTCCACTCGAACAGAGATGCCCTTTTCCTCCCCTGCATTTGGATTTCACCCTCCTGCTGCCTGGGCTGACTGTGCCGCCCCCCGCACACCACAGGAGGGATATCCGATTCCCAGTGCACAACATGTGCCTCCACCCCAGAGAGCTTTGGAGGCCAGTGAGACAAGCACTCTACGACTTAATGTCAGCACGTTAATGTCAGTGGAGTGCAAATTAAACAAAGCAAATCTACTCTTTGCTGAGCTCTAACTCTCTGGGGTGCAGGACTAACATATGGGGGAGTGAAGAGATAGCAACCCCAGGCCAAAGCACTGCATGCAAGTGAAGCCAGGCGCAAATCAGAGAGGGAGTGAGAGACACCTCTGCCTTTGAATCGAATCATCCCTGCCTGTGCCATCCCTACATGCAGAGTCCAGCTTTCACACTGATGAAACAGAGCCCTGTTTAAAAATGCAGCTGCAGCCATCACTGGGGTTTTTCCATGAGCACAAATATTCCTTTGACAGTATGTCTGTATCGAGTTAACTGGCAACAGAACTGCTGTTCTCTCCAGTTTAAGTGAAACATGTGAGTCCCTTCATTTAGGACTTTGAGCCACAGAAGCAGCCCTGCTCCCCCAGGGTTTCCAGCCTGCATTCCCACCCCCGTCTTGCCGTCCCATTTCCCTTTTACCCCCATTTGGGCAGAGTCCCCCTTCCCAACACCTCTGGGTTTGTCCCTTCTTTTGCATATTCCCAGGTCAGCCCCTGTGCCCTTGCACAGCATTATCCCTTGTCCTTTTTCTTTGTGGCTAATAAAGGAAATTTGACTGACTGCCTTTGCTACCTATTGAAAACTATGCATTACAGTTACAATGAGTTTTATGGGGTTTTGTTTTGTTTTGTTTTTTGGGGTTTTTTTTGCCTAATGGAAAAGAGAAAAAGACAAAACATTCATTTGCTTTCTGAGAACTCAGGAAACCTAAACCTCAGGAGTCCTTAAAGAACCAGGAGATGAGATACAAATTAAACAAATTACCCCAAACTGTTTCCTGACACAGCTCTAGGAAGTCTGATGCACACAAGGGAGGGAAATTGAGGGATGACAGCATTTCTATTTTCTTTGCCTTATACAACCACAGTTAAAAGCAGAAAGGATGTCCGAGCAGAAATTTCCTCAACAAAGAAAGAACTCCAAAGTACTCAAACCCCCACACTGTTCTCTAAACACCTCTAAGTTTTTTTCTTAAGAAGGAGAAAGAGGAAGGTGTTATCCAAGAAGGAAGACACACTGGTGCCTGGGACAAAAAAAACCTCCCAGACTTGTCTCTGCTGGCCTTCTACAAGTTCTTGCTTGTTTAAAAAATGAAGCTGTGTTTGTTGCCTGGTGGGTCTCGGGGACCTTTCCTGAGCTAACTCTACAAAAGAGCTTATGTTCCACAGGTGAGGGTAGGGATCAGTGAAAGCAGAGCTCTAAGCCCCATGAATCTAGCCGGCAGCAGCCAGCTTAGGAGATATAGGAGACTTGGTTTGGAAGAGCAGGTGGGAGCTGTCTTATCTCTTGCAGCCAGTGAAGGACCTGGGTGGCTCCAGCAAACTAACTGCTCCTTTCATAATGCCTCCTTTTCTTTCGGGTTGTGGTTGACACACCAGGTGAATTTGCTCGAGTTGTTGATCCTGGTGTGCCTGAGTGTCTACTAATGAGCTCAGAGGCCTTGTCCCATCATATTCCTCTGTCTGACATTGTACTACTCAGAGGCATTTTTCTGAATTGGGGGTGCAGGTGAAGCCACAGAACGCCAGTCTTCAGTCAGGCAGAAAGACTGTTCTAAATGGTATGCAGGAGCTGCCTTTCTTGCAGACACTAACCCAGCATTGTTGCGTCACCCTCCCTCCTCATCGCTGGGGAGCAAGAGCCTGGGAACAGTAACTGCATTGCTGCTCCCTCCCGGCAATGCAGCGTGATGAACCCCTTGACCACCACTTGGCTTAGGGGATGCTTTCTACTCTGTGGTCTGTCATTAATTATTCATTTGTCATGTCATGTAATGACTGTCTTGATCATTATGAATTCATCTGGGGCTAATGTGCATGTCATATCCACTGCGACAGGAGATAGTAAAACAAAGCAAACCAACCAGCCGACCAATTTATTTCTCTCTTTACTTTATCTATTTGTATGTAATTGATTTGCAGTTGGTTGGTTTTTCAATTTGGCTTTTTGAGGTTGGTTTGCAATTATTAATTTCTTTCTTTTGAGGTTTTTTTCTTTTTTAAGAAAAGAATTCTGATTTGCATCTTTCTGCGGCTCCCTACTGGGGACCTCATCAGAGAAATAATCTTTTTCCTTCTTTTTTTTTTTTTTTAAATACAGATATTTCCAAGAGCCAGAATCAAAGACTTAAAGGACTAAATGTTTAGGACCAGATTTTTTTCCAAAGTTGGTTACCTTCCAATTGAAGTACTACAACAAACAGCCAGAACTTCACAACACTGCAGTGCACAGACTCCCAGACTCCTCTGGAAATGTGCTCTCTTGGCAGTCATATGCTGGTGAAGATGTCAGACTAATTGCTGTGTCCATAGAGTACTTTCTATTATGCAGTACAAGAATCCTTTTGTCAGCACTCCCAAGCAATATCTGATTGATTGGACCATTTCTCAGAATGAGAGGCTACAAAAACAACTTCTTTTTGATGGAAGCTCCACAGAAATGCAATTTATGTCAGAGTGTTTTGCCATAAGATCGCCTTTTCGCTACAAGTTTGACCAGGGCAATGCAAACCAGTGTGTAACTGGCATTATCTCCTAATCTTTGCAGTACTGAGCTGGTTAAAAATAGTAACAAACCACAACTAAGTGGAAGTAAAAGGTTTGGCATTATAGAGCTACTACCCAAGCTGTTTTCTATCTCTGTTTATTCTGATGTATGGGAAAAAGAACCTTTCAGAACATTTCATCATTAAAGTGCTGCTGGTTAAACTGAAGTGAGGCAAGGTGTTTGGTTAGCTGGTATAGTCTTCCTACATAATTTTCTGAAGCATTTTCTCCACATTTCCCCAGCAAACTGACTCTGTACCATTCTCTTTTTCATCCTCTTTCCTTCTCACTACGGGAGTGGTGGCCGGCTGCATGTGCTGTGCTAGTCACAGGCTAGACCTGTGAATGTGCATCTCCCAGTCATGAGTGAGTGGAAGAAAAAAGCCATGTCTCTGAGCCCATAGTTTTAGAGGGAAATGGAAACAGAGGCACATGGAGCCTCAGCATTGACAAGGGCAGAGCTCAGGCGTATTACTGTGCTGAGGTTGTGCCACCCAAACACAGCAGGCAGCTGACCCATGGTTCAGCTGTATAGAACAGCACGTGGTGATGGGTGTTGTGGGTTTGGGTGTCAGGAACGGTTCTGCCCTGAGCCTCATCCAAGTACCTGGCCGGAGGCAAGCCCAGACGCCTGCAGTGAGTCACTCTTCCTGGAGCTTGATCTGTGCTGCAAAAGCCATATGATGCAGGGCAAAGTGGTCACCAGCAAGCGAGTAACCCTGACAGTCACAGCATTAGACCTGAATGTCACAACGGCCCAACAGGGCAGTGCCTCATGCAGACATTTTCTTCTTTCCCTTGTGAAACTGGGGGTGAATCAGCGGGAGTTCTGCCTTAAGCAAGGCAAAGAGGGACTCTCCAAAGTTATTTGAGATTTAGGGTTGGGTTATTTCCTCAATGGTCTTTTCTGTTCAAAATTCCATCTTGGCAGGGATTATGAGTCGTTGCCAAGAAATCCACTCTCATTTGACACCCATTAGGTCCCCAAAATACAACCTCCAGTCTGAACAGAGCAAGCAGAAACTAGAATAAAAGATACAAGCACCATAACATTGAACTGCTTTTTTCATTGTGTGGGTGTAAGGAAATCCCCATGGAGTAGCTGAAGTTTTTGCAAAAATACTCTTAGCAATACATTGCTGGTAAAGAGCTTTCTGTGATATATAGGGTATGAGAGGCTGCAGCACAGTGAACATAATTCACCACCTCTGCTTGAAAATAAATCCTACTCCAAGTGGCATGAAATGAAGGTAGGGAAAGGCAGGGAGAGTGGAGATATTTCAAGCAACAGAAAAGGGATAATTGCATTTCAGGACTGATTTTGTCTTAATTCAGCTTATATTTTACTCAGACTCAGACAGAGTCCTCCTTCACTGGCCCTGTTGGGTCACAAGGTGTTAGATTTCTTGCAGACAAGATAAAGGAGATATTGCAAAAGTACCCTACAAAATGAGAGTCTGGACTGTGAAGCTTTTGTCTGGATTTACAAGATGTAAATTTGTGGGGTTTTTTTCTGCAACAGATCCCTTGCATAAGTTTGGGCAAGACATGTTGCCTTTTTCCCCCCATCCTTTTGGGCTAGGGATTATTTCTCATTACCTTTGTGCAGAGCTTCTGGAGCACAGGAGCTCTGATTTTGGTGAAGGTCCTTCACAAATTGCAGAATGAGAGGTATAAGAGGAGCATACAGACAAAAAAAGTCATTGTTCTGAATGTGTGTGTGTGATCATAGATATTGAACATTTAATTCATTCTCTCCGAGCATAAGCATTTGGGAACACTTGAAATACCCTGGGAGTAACAGAAACATTCCCAGACATCTGACAGACATGGCACAGGACCTATGGGACACCCTGAAACAGTATCTGGAAGCCAGGGAGAATACTGTAGGGCATCCCAGATGGCTTTAGATGCCTTCAGTGAGAGATGAACAGAACCCTGGAGCCTTTCCTCATTAAGATGGTTTGGAGGCCTCTGTACAATGAATCAGCATACACTGCTTTACCTTCCTGCAAGCACCTCTCCATCCATCCATCCATCCATCCATCCATCCATCCATCCATCCATCCACACTGTGAACAAGGGTGTAATTTGCAGTGCAAAACACCTTTGTTGTAGAGGATTACTGCAGCCTAGAGCCAGGGTAAAGGGGCACCAGAGAGGAACCCTGACTGGAACAGCAGTGGTGAGCACTCATTCTCTATGCAGTGATGTGTCCATGAACTTGTGGGTCATGCAATTTGTGGGTCATGTTAACAGAGATACTTTAGACACAAACCCTCATTTTTTCCCATGAACTGAACCAAAAGAAATGGTTCTGCTCTTTCAGCTCAACCACCAGAATAGAAGACACATGAAGAAGAAAAGTGGGTCTATTCCTCATCCTGTAAAAACCAAGGTGGAGATCAATCATCCAGACTTGCCATCACCTCTCTGTGATTGGTTAATCTTACATCCAGGAACAGAAAAAATTCTGTATAAAATGTGGATGTCATTTGACATATTTCTATAAAATAAAATTAATTAAGGATCAATAATCCTTGAGGGGAAGAAATGAAGAGAGAAAAGGAGTTAAGAATCTACATGGAGCTCCAAGTAAAAATGAAAGGAATAATTAGACATAAAATCTAACACATTTTTGCAGCTCGAGGATATTTCCTACAAATGTAAGTTAAGATATAGATTGTCTCCAAGACTGTCTCCCTAACCATGTGGGTTAAATAAGTGTCTAACAGCTTGTCAGCTAGATAGCAGGGAAGAGACCAAACTTTAGATTTAAACTTGGGATAAATAGATTAATTAGAGTTTTCTTTCCGTTTTGTCATCCATGCCTTTATATGTCTTTCTAACTATAGTGTTTATCTTGGATTTTGTAAATTAATATATTTTTTTATTTGCTTTGCCTTCAAGACGTGCTTTGAGTTGAGGGTGACTTCAAGGTAATGGACAGTATTGGTGTAGTTTGCTCCAACAGACGGTATGAGTCGTACAGGCCAGTTCCTCACCCAGACTATCCAGTACCCCAGTGGAAAGCCTTGCACATCAGAGAGAATTCCCTGCAGCTTGACAAGAGAGAAAAAAACCCTCAGGAACCATGCAGCCAGAATCTCTCTCCTTGTGTTTTTGTTCATACCTGTGAGGCATTGTTCACAGCTTTGAAATCCTACACAAATATTTCCTAAAAACAACTCATAATCTGTAGATTTAGTTTATCACCAGACAAGGTCATCAAACCAAATGCACTTAGTGGATCTAAAAAGGAATGAATGCTTCTAGGGTCGCTGGCACCATTTATAGTTTTATTAACCTAAGAAAAATGAAGTTGAATTTCATTGGCACAGGGTGAGGAAGAGTTCTGGCCTTTCATACACAGATAAATGCAATGGTCCAAATGCATTATTTTGCTTCCAGGACCGTGTGACTGAAGCTATTGGGTCACTGTGAAAATCAGTGCATCCCCATAACATTACACAGCCCTGCTTTTTCAGTGATAAAAATAAGATAAATTCCCTCTTGCACTGCATGTCGATGAGCAGAATTCAAAAGAACTGACTTCTGTTTTTCTTATGGTGGCAAAAAGACAGTGACTGTAATGAATTGCAGTTAGAGTTTAAGTATTTGATTGACCCCTTAAAAGAAGACCTTAACTCTAGAGCTTTTAACCTTTCTTAGCTGTTAATGAAAGACATGCTTTTCATTTGGGTAACTAACTAATATGTGTGACTCATCCCCGAATGAAAACATGACACAGACTAGATGTTTCAGTAAACTACTTATATGAATTCATTTGTAGGCACATAGTTTGAAGCACGAGATACAACGCTGTGTAAATGAGAAAATATCATAAGTAAATGATTTTGTATGATGATGTTTTCAGCCACCTTTTCAGAAATTCCACCCTAAAATGTACTGTTTTGGCATGTGAGAAAATCATGGAGAGACAGACCTAACATGTCTCACCTCCCATTTTAATCTTTGCATTATAGTATAAACATTGCATTTTCCTGGGGGAAGGGGGAGCTCTAAAATTTTATTGTAAATCGTTTCAGTTATTTTTATTCCCAAAATATTCTGTGGTAGGCAAGAGCACCACAATAGTTCCTTCTATTTTTTCGCCCAGGATTTTAGAAAAGAAATGCACTGGATGTTGTATCTGGTGTTCCACATACCACTGTGGTTATTTTATGAAGATGTAAAGCTACCCTGTGCATGGAATTGCTCAAAAAACCCTATTCTGCAATTTCAGAACAGCTCTGTATTTGGACATTTGAGATGGGATTAATGTTTCTTACCTTTGCCTTCTAAACAGTAAATGATTTCTGGTTGCCTAGATTTGCTCTCCAGCTGGTAGTGACTCTCCTAGATGCTGTCTTTGAAGAGGATGAATTGCCTTCCAGCACGGTTATATCTCTCCACCACTTTTATAGGCTATAGAAGAAACCTAAGTTTCCAGATGCCTGGCTGAACTGCCTGGTTTTACCTGAAAGACTGATTTAGTACAGATCTACTCAAGAGTAACAGTGTGCAACTTCACTTTAATGTGGTCTCCTTGGACAGTGAATTTAGTGGAATGAAAGCAAAGCACTATATGTGGACACCACATCCACATACAGATTATGGGGAAAAAAGTACTAATTTTCATATCATCAGATGATGCTCAATATTAAGCCTTAATTCCCCTGCAAACAGCAAGTGCACAAACTGCCCCACTGGAGTTTTAGTGTGACTTGACCATAGGTAAAAAATTTGTTACACTACCACAGATTGCTGGTGGTAGATCATGTGCTTTTATTCACAGATTTGTTCCAGAATATTTCCTACACTTCAAATGTACATTCTAGTTGAAAATTATTTAATTTTCAGCTGGACATATGTCTGTAATGCTAGAGTGACATTTTCACATGTGCTTGCTTAGAGTTCATATCCTCCAAGGTATTTCCATTCAAAAGACCAGAAGCTACAGGACTAAATATCTTTGAGGATCTGGAGTTAAGTCCACAATAACAGGCCCTTAAGAGATTAAGCTTTCCTGAGAGTCGGTGGAACAGAAGTTCCTGAATTCTCTTGATAAAGATATCTGGGTTATAAAGTTTGTGCTGGCATGCTGAAATATTTTTTAAAAATTTGTTTTAGCTGATTCATAAGGCATAAATTCAAGGAGTGAAGAAAACATGCACCTCTTTACCTTTTAATATCTTCTTCTATGTAATTAAAAGTCATCTGCAGGTAACAACAACATTCTAGAAATAAGTACAGAGTTAGTTTTCTGAAAATACCATCTAAGGGTATGGAGTTGGTGTCTGATAAGCTACTCTTCCATAAAGTAGCTGTACCCCTAATTCCAATTATATATGTTGTCCTGGGTTAACCAAAAAGGATGTATTCTATCACCACACACATAATTCCTTGATAAGCTGCATCATTCACAGTTATCTGATTACACACGTGGTCCCTGAGGAGAGGCACATCATGTGAGGTGGGGTAGTGTTTCTTATCTCAACTGCGATAACTTACCCGGGCAGCAGCAGCAAGCACCACCCATCCTGAGTGGATTATCTCTGCTAATGCCCCTTGCCGAACTGGATAAGCACCGACAAATAGAACTCCCCTTCCATTGCGGAAATCCCTGCCCCTGGGGGAGGTACCAGCTAAGAAACACCACACAAAACAGCCTCAAGGACTGAGAGAGATCGCCACCACTGGATACCCAGAGGACCAGGCCTTTCTACAGGACTACTGCTTTCAACAGCACTGCAACCACTGGACACCCAGAGGATGAGACCTTCACCGCTGGACACCCACCAGACCTTCACCACTTCAACCACCACTTCAGCAGGACTGCAACTACTGCCAGGTTGTACCATGACTCTGTCGGTTTAAGCTGGCATTTCTGTATTACTGCATTTATTTTAACCTTTCTATTAAAATTGTAATTCTGACCTAAAATCTCTCAAGGTATTTGTGTGGGGTTAATTTCCCCTGCTGGTTTACAGTCAAACCAACACATATGTATACACATGCGCTTGAATACATATGCATATATACTCATATGCCTTTTCAGCTTTTAACACTTTTCAAGCTAGATCTCTGTCACTTGAGCTTATTACTATGAATGCAAACAGTAAAACTTACTTTATTTAAACTCACCTCCATCAGCAAGAAACTCATGAAAGATTAATTTTGGCTCTAGCCAAAGAAAGGTTGGATTGCCCACTCCTATTCCTTCTGCTGTTTGCTGGTTTTTATGAAAGATGTATCAACAGTGTTGAAAAAAATGTCATTTTGACACTTTTACTGCCAAAGTTCAGACAGGATACTCTAAGCCACATCCAACCTTCACTGTAGAAAAAAAAATACTGTCTTAGCGGGATTTATCTGATGATCATGTGGGAAGTTATTGTCATCCAAATTTAAAAGCAAATTAACCTTGTCAAGACTTACGAGCAAAGTCCTACATTCCTTTCTGATTTTTATCTCTCTTATCCCTCTCAGATGTTCAGGTCTCACAGATTATAAGGCCATTAGGAATCACCAGGACATCTTGTGTTACCTTCTGTGTAAGCAATTTTACTTCCTCCACAGAAGCCCAGCAACATGTTTTCTTTTTTCATAGTTCTGCTCATGTTTTGCCTATTTTGCTCTAATGAAGGCAAAATTTGCACATAAGTCTGATGGGATTACTCATGGAGCAAGACTTACTTGTGCCAAGTAACAGCAATAATCACAAAATAAAGTAGAAAAATAAGATTCCTCATAAATCTCATTTTCAGGAACATGATCAACTTCTGGTGGCCTACTGAATTGTGAGTCTTCTGTAGCTCTCTGTGTGCTTCTCCATACCTTACATAAAAAGCAACACCATGACAGAGCTCAGTCTACTTTCATTACATTAGCCTTAACTTTAAGTGTGCATGTGTGGACATTTATGGCATCTGCCATGCCACAATATTTTTACACTGCTCAAATTTGACCATTTGCATGAACCATCAATGTGTTTTGCTGGATAGAAACACACTGTATTTTTCCATGAAGCAGTTCGATGTACGCTTGCCCCTGCAAGAAAGGTGAGCTGAAGGTCTGGCTGTATCTCTCCACAGTTAGTGATGCATTGCACACTTTTCTTCAGAACTCTGTTCCAAATAATGCTATTTCACAACCTCCTGATGCTCCCTGGTTTAAATTTAATTTGTATGCAGTTTGCGTCACTTAGGAACAAGGGGAAAGAAATCACACAGTTGTAGTACATGATAATAATGCCTTTCTCCCACTTTTTTTCTGTCTTGACTAACTGAACTAGAAATACTCTGGCAAAAGTAATGATTCTTAGCATGTCTGTTCACACTGGTCAATACCCCGCACGACATAGGTTCTGGGGCTACCAGAAAATATTCCATGAAAAGCTGGGAAAGGGCAGAATTGCTATCTAGTTTCTACTGACTGCATTGACTAGGTTTTGATTAGCTACAAAGGGAAGCCAAGGTCGTTAAGTCAGATATATCCAACTGCATATACAGTGTATAGCCACTACTCTTTAGTGAGATGGAAGTTAGGTGAGATGAATCCATTCAGAATGTCTCCTTCCCCAGTATTTAGACATAAACCAGCAGACTTTGTGCTTGGCTGGTCTTTCAAATTTGCAGTGGGTACTTTTTCCCTCTAAAGCTATTCACTGTGTCTTGTGGTGGAAACTGACAGCTCATCTCGATCCTGTGTGGAATTAGAAGTAGCATGACATTCCCCAAGGTTATAACAAAGCCTCTATGAAAACACAAACACATCATCAGGGCTGGCACAAAACTAAGGCCTTATTTGATCCTTTTGTGTAATTTCTGCTTTGTCTGTGAATCTAGCTATTTCTGGACAGCCATGCTTGTGGATGTGCCACAAAATGTCAGACAGAGGACATGGAGACCTGGACGACAGTAGTGAGGAAAAGATGCTAAACTACTAGGTCCACTGATGTTATTATTCCTCAGAAATACTATTTTTCTATCTAACCACACAGTTAACCAGGTTTCACTTTTTCTTTTCACCTGACTTGTGATCGTATAGGTACTTATCTGCCTTTTTCTGATAAGTAATCATCTCTGGTGTGGAAGTGAAAGAGCTGAGCTGGTGAAGTGTCATTCAGTAGATAATTTGCTTTTTTTGCTTCACTTTAAACCTTGTCCCGTTTGCCTTGTTGAATATTTTATGAAGTTCCCAATCTCTTTTTAAAAGGAGATTTACTGCTTTATTTATTTGCATGCGACTGATCAGTGCTTGGTTTTGTAAAACTTAGCTAATCTCAAAAAATCTCCTTGAAGAGCAGGTCCTTGATACAGGGTGGATCCTTGAAACTGTAGCTGTTCATCCCAAGATACTCGACTTCAATCTTCCTTTGTGTCCCCTTGTGTCAGAGTGATGGTTCTGTCCTAAATCTTGTTTGTGCTCATTAAAGCATTTGAAGCAAAACGGAGAGACATTGTCTGTCCATGAAAACTCCAGTGAGTGACCAGCTGTGACTGCGTTTTACACGTCCATGTGTGAGATGCTGGCCACTATGTCCAGTTCAAGTGTCAGGCAAACAGCAGCATTAAATTAATTTTATAGAAATTTCCTGGATGCTGCTTCTCAGCTTGGAGGAGATCTTCTCCACCTGCAGTCTTGTGCAGACAAATCTGTTCTATCAACCCATACTCTGTGATCGGATGTATTTTCTGTGTTTTATCCATGGACCATATTTTCCTCATGAATAAAGTGATGTGGAATGCACTAGGAAGAAAATCTACCTTATGGCATCCTAAATCAGTTTCCTTTCAAATTGCAGTTTTTCTCTCCACAGCAATTTAAAGAGCTTTCAAACAAGATTAAGATTAGCAAAAATGCTTCTGTAAATTTTATGGTGAACATCTGTATGGTCCTCCATAGTTAGATTGCCAAAGGAAGGAAAGACAAGGAATGAATAGCATCAAGCAAACTCTGAGCAAGCAACTGTGACCATGATCTGTCATCGACCAGCACTTCACTTCCTTTTCCATGCCTGCAACAGTGCCTGACGGCTCTGATGATGCACCCCATTTCTCACCTGGGAAACCCTCTGCAATTATACCAGTGTAGGTCTGTTTCAAAAACAACTTTCTTCATGCACCACCTGCAATGGTCTTTGGGAATCTTTATTTCATTTGTATTTTTCGTCAAAGCCATAATTCTTGTAAAATCACAAGTGAAATATTGAAATAACTGCTGTCTCTACCTATTGAATGTTTCCAGAGCAGATATGAAAAGCAACAAAGGAAAAGTTTTGATCAAGTAAAATTCTTTTCTTGAGGCAAATGCAGGCAAACATCGCCTGGCACAGTTTGACAAACAAGAAGATACAGTGTAAAAAATAATAAAAAGAGAGGTAAAAAAAGCAACCACTTGGTAATTGATTAAGTGCTCTAACTCTTCACAGGTTAGTCAGCAAGGTCTGGCAATTGATATCCCTCTGCAATAGCTAGGGCTTTGTAGAAATCAGATCAGCAGTTCCAGGGTGGATGCTTTAGACTCTCAAGTCTGTCCGTGGAAAAAGAAGTGTACAGCAAATCAGGGTATAAACTTACAGCAGGTGATATACTTTGTGCTGACACTTACAGGAATATTGTCCATACAGCGATACTCAGAAAAAAATAATTTTTTTAAAGCTCATTTGACTCCATTCAGACCTGGTGATGGATGCTTCTTCAGAACAAATGTAGCCTTTATTCAGTTCAGTTTATTTCCATTTTCAAGAGGCTGTGCAAGGATTTAATGCAGTTTATCTAATCCATTATAAATGCACTTGGCTTTTAAAGCTGGCTTTAACCTTCCTCAATGTCACTGTGTCAATAAATGCTCCAGTCATAGGGGTATTTACAAGAATAGTGAAAATATGGGACAGGCCAGCCTCACTTTACAGCCTGTGGAGAGATAATGGTTATATACGTAATGTTAAATTCCAGGAGCTGGCCTGCTTAGAAGAGCTCTCTCACTTCATTGACTATGGAAAAAGACTGAGCAGACTGATTTCCTTTATTTTTACCTAAATTAGCCTTTAATGCTAATATCTTAATGTACACACATAGGTTACTTCATTTTGAAAGTAAATAGTCTCTCTATGGATCTGTTGGCACCAGTATAATAAAATAAAACAACTCACAACTGCATTGAATGAAAGAGTATAACTACTGAAGAGATAAACAAATTATTCTGAGCTCTCTGGAAATGTAATAGCTCTCAGGACTCCAGCTGAAAACCTTTTAAGATGTTTGGCAACAATATTTTCTGCTCCTATTTACCCTAGGCCCATTAGCTGCATTAATAATGAAAGAGGAGAAAATAGAAACTAAGGCAATCTTTGCCTTCCTGAAGACATTGATTGCAATTCTGTAACAGCTGATTCTTGACCTTATACAAACTTGTCCTGTCCTGAGGGTTGGAATGCAAAGACTAGGGAAGGTTGACATTTCTGTACCAAATATCAGCTAGTGCAGCCTTCACTGATCTGTAGAAGAAAGGATGATCTGAATCCCATCACTCTGGGCGTTGGGTGACTGTTAGAGGTAGAGCACATCTTCCTTGACTCACCAGGTGGGTTTGTTTTAACTTTATAATTACATCTATATGCCTGTGACTGCTTAAGAGCATATGGACACCTCTCTGAGACTTCATGGATTTCTGCCCAGAATTCCAGTGCACAGCCATTTCCAGCACTGGTTAAGAAACTTACAAAGAAGCATACAAAAAACTATGTTATTGGGACACACTACCAATCAGTTGTGATTACTGCAAAACATTCCTCAGAGTATCTTCAACTATTTTTCTTCTGCAGTGTTGCTGAATTCCCATAATTCCTATTTTGTGACTCCTGTTTTCTCAGTCACACACTGATACTGACTAAGAAGTCCATGCTTATTATAACCATTAGGATATTACTGCATTGAGGTCATCACTGCAGGGACTTGTCCTCGCACTTTGGCCTATAAGCCTAGGTTTTAACTCCCATCCACAAAGAGCAATCAGAAAACAGCTATAAGTGTATTCTTGAGAATCTGAGCTATAAGGCGAAAATAAATATAAAAATTGGACAAGCGAAGAAATCTTTATTCCAGACATCGGAAGATCTAAATTTTTCCTTCCAAGAATAGGGTACTTCATAAGCTGAATGACACCAAGAAGTCCATGTATTGTTGGACGTTAGACACTTTTCTGACATACTGTTTTCTAGCTCCTCAAAGCTGCAGCTCAATGACCTCTACTCTTCCCTTTCATCAGCCAGATGCAAGGCTGACTTTCTTGCCTAGCATGCAAAAGACCTCTCAGATCCTACCAGACACAATATTTGGCCAGGTCTCCTACTAGAGTTTTGAAAAGGGGGCATGTGTTTCTTCCCCTCACAGAATGAGATTAGCCCAACATGGAAGAGGAGTGATCACAAGCTCTATTGGCTAAAACTTCCCTCGTATTTCAGCAGGTAGATACTTTCTGACCGCTGATACAACCTTCTGGTGAGTGAGGTGTGACAGACCTGATTATCACAGCAAGACTTCAAAGACTATTTCTCCCTCAAAAGAGAAATTGGAGGCATCGGTGCCCTCAGTGATGATGCTTTGTGCGGCATGTGAGGTCCTGATGTCATAAGGGACCCTGGGATGTCAGAGGTGATGTCCCTGGGAGCTGAGAGTAGCAGGACCTAAGTGCACCCCTCCAGGGAAATGTGAGTGCTCAGACAGTACTGGTGACAGCAGTCAACTTATCTCTCCCCGATGCAGGGGACACCCCAACACCACATTTACAGAGCCGCTCTCCCCAGGGCCTTCAATGATGCCTGTGAGAATATCCCAGAGAGATCACAGATAGCAATTGCCTACTTGGTCCACTGACCATTCAGGACCTTCTAGTGCCTTGTCCACTCAGTCTCTGATGGCTTCCACGCTTCAGTCTGTACCCCTGGGACAGACCAGCACAGCCCAGTGGTTCCACTTGGAGGAAAGATTTTCTGAGTTCTTTCCTAGACATCTCACTCTGTCTAATGTCCTCTCACAAAGCAGTGTATAGGATGCACCAAGCTACCCTCAGACCCTGGTGACTGGGAGCTAGGCTGGTGAGTTTGGTGCTGTCTCTGGCTGGTCTATTTATCTGTCTATTTATCTATATATCTGTCTCTATTACCAGCTTGGCCCAGCCACCTAACTTTTGTTTCCTGGCTACTGACTTGGCTACAGGAAAGGAGAGATGATGATGTCCAGCTGCCTGGTCTCCTAGCCCTCCTTATCTGGCAGAGCATGCAGTCTGCAGCAGGTTACTCACAGCACAGCGTGATTAACGTGGCTGGGAACTCTCTGGCACAATGTCCCGAGAGATTTTAAGTGCCAGGGAGTCTAATACCTGCAAATATATTTATCTTCCTTTGAATATTTCATCAACTTGGAATTCATGAACTGGATCTTTTACACAGGAGTTTTATGAATTATGTACCAGAATCGATGAGTTCCTACTTTGCCCATATTTCACTTTGTCTCAAAGCCACAGTGGGGATCACAGCCTATCAAAGCTGCTGCAGCAATTAGAGATCAAATGGCATTGAAGGAGGCAGGCATGTGAGGCCTCGAGTATTCCCCCGATTCATGGCCCAGGAAAAAACTTTACTTAGTTGTGGTCTCCCTTCTCATTTTGCTGTATTTCAGCCTCACTCTCCTGCCTGCCTCACTGCTGTGGTGAGCATGGGGTCACTGAGAGCTGACTCGCCACTGCTACTCATCAAACACACCTAGCTGGCCTTTACCTCTCACCCATCACACCGACCTGGATCCCTGCTGTTCCTATTGGGAAATGGCTCCTGTATCTTCCCTGCTAGCACTTACTCTGCCAGTAGCTTTCTTTCTATGGTTTTTTTTTTTTTCAAGGAAGAAATAAGTGCTATGTGTGAAGAATGCTTATGTTACACTACACTGCACTACGTTATGTTATATAATCTTATGTTGCCAGAATGCTTCTGGCTTAGCCACTAGCAACCCACTGTCTTCAGTATCAGGTACTGAAGATCTATAAACTTGTAGTTCTGCATATAAAGTATTTAGCTGAAACCACAATCCCCCTGTGCACAGTGGAGGTGGGAGGGAAGAGAAAGAGGCACAGTTACAAGATGCTAATTGTGCGGCTTGTTGTGCTAGCGGAAGGCATCCTGGTACTGTGCTGATGAGAGCAGTATAAAAATAGCCCAGATAGAAGTGAGACTTCCATCACTCTCCTGCTCCTCACCTCTCGCCTGAATCACTTTTGCAGGCTGCTGCACTGCCTCCTATGAGAACCACTGAGACAGAGCATTGAGTGGAGTTTAATTAAAACTGAGATCAGAGGCAAGAGAGGCTCTTGCAGGCTGGCATATAAAGAAGACTGTGCCAAGTGCTTTGTAGCAAAGTAAAAGAAAACCTTCCCCCTAGATTTTTTTTTTGCATCCCAGGTTTTCCTGTTGGGAACTCAAATGTTCTTTCCACATTTCTCCGCAATATCCAAGTCAAACAAACTGAAAGCCAGATTGCTGTTGAAGAGTAAGTGGATTGCTTATAAATATTTCTTCCCATATTCTTCTTGCTTCCCAGAGCTATGCCAAACTCATTGAATCCCAACCAACTCAAGGGAAGTTTGCTGACTTCTTCAGCTATCTGCGTAAGTGCCCTTTCTCACAGGGGGCAGCTCTTCATATCCCAAAAATTTCTTTCTCCCCCAAACCCTAAGGTGGAATTTTGACTTCCTACAGCACTAGACCAGTTATCAGAGGAAGGCCATTTCATTGCAGCTTCAGACCAATCAGTTTTGCAAGGAAGCGGACCTTTCTGGACGTTGCACTGCCTCACAAGTCTGAAAGTCAGCTTGAGCAAGAGGATGCACACCTGGAGGCTCTGGTCCTGAGCTATGATATCTCTCAGGATTGAGTCGTGGATCTTAGCATGGATTTCATATTTCTGCAAATGCCATTCTATTACCAGCTTGGTCCAGCCACCTAACTTCTGTTTCCTGGCTACTGACTTGGCTACAGGAAAGGAGAGATGATGATCCTAAATGAGGGTGGGTTGTTGTTTTTGTTTAAATGCAAACCTCCTGCTTTAAACAAAGTCTTCAAACAAAGAATGACAGAGGTGCAATCCAACTGCAGTTACAATGCTAGTAAGTCTTGTAGGGATTGGTTCTTACTTGGCCAAAGTCAAGCCACCTCTAAGAAATAATTGACTGTAAATAGATGACAGTGCCTCTTGAGTCCAATAGCAATAATATGATATTGAATCTCTCCCCTAGGCAACGATGCAGCAAACAGATAAGTTAAAGCTTCCAAGTTCCTGCCTGGCTACTGCAGTGAGCACTCACACTGAAGAATATCAGAGACTCATGGCAGAGCACCTTCCTTTGCCAGCTTTTCAGACGAGCCTCAAGTTAGGGTGTGGCTCAGGTAAAATGGAATTGGCATCCTGTCCCCAGTCCCTGGAGAGTTTTTTGCAAATGTAAGTCTTAAATTACTTATGTGGCCCTGATTGTATTGCAAAAATTCCCTCTGACTATTTTATATGTGCTTTCTGCATTTAGCTTGGGATGTCTGCTTGGCAGGCAGCCCCTGTTGTGTTGTTCCGTGCCATGGGCAAATACATGCAGACCATGTACCTCCAGAACATTATTTTCCTGTAGTTCTACACTACCACCCAAACCAAGTCCCTAAAATTTAATGGATGAGGCTATGTGAACACATAGTTCCCAGCTCCCCAGTTCTTCCACAGACAGCTTTAAGTCATAGTCCATGTACATCTTGTGCTGCAGAAAGCCCCGAGCAGCAAGATGAGCAGTGGTTTTAAATGTACGCGAGCAATATAAGTGAAATAAAAAATAATAGCATAAAACATCATCTTAATAAAAAGCAACCAAGCAATTGACAGTAAGCTAGGCAGCAAGATGAGGAATGTAAAGTCTTTGTCATTGCAGGACAAATGCCACTTTCTGTCTCAAATCTGATGGCTTCAGAACTCTATCAGCAACACCACTGCCAAAGAAACCTTCCAAGCTGCTAATAAACAGACACCATAATGAGACGTCTTCCCTTCTTTTTACTATTATTATGAGACAACAGTGAATATAAATTTCAGCTGGTGTGTATAATAAAGGAACCTGAGTGCCAACACTGAGAAACACCAAGGAAAGAGAACAGCCAATAATAAATAGCTGTAAAGATAAAACCAACCAGAAGGCAAATAAACACCAGACTTAAAGACTGGAGTTCACAATGCTTTGTCTGAGTCTTCTTATACTCTGAAGAACAAAGTTATGGACGGAAGAAGGGGAGAAAAAAACCCCACAACATAAAAATATATTACCTGATTCTGAGATAGTGAGAAGCAAGGTGAGAATACTGGTAATGGCATCTTTGTGAAAAGGCAAAAGGAAAGTGTTCAAAAGGGAAGAAGGAAGAAAGCATAATGAATCCTGAAAAGCAATATTGTGGAAGAAAAGCAGCAGCTCTGGGGATTGTTAGCAATGAGTTATCATAAGGTTTCTTGCAGACTCAGCCTTGTGTCTCTTTCTGCAGCTCTGCATGTGGTCAGAGCTGGAATAGCAAACAATTCTTGTCTTTCCACCAATTAAGAGATCATAAAATTACACTTATGACTAAATAATAAACTGTGCTTCCTTTCTTTATACCTAAGCCATATGCTGAATGTGGTAAACTGCTGACAACATAGGAGTAGATGGCAAGATCCAGAACACAGACAACTCATCTTGCTCCGTGTGCAGAAAGGATGTTGTTCAATACCTTACAGAGGGTCCCTCCTCTGAACCACAGCAGCTTTGGGAAACCCTCTCTCCCAGCCATATAATGCCTGCAATGTTTTCTGCCAGTTTCACTTGTTGCTGCTGCTTCAGAATTTTAGGATAACTTTTCCTACTACAGGTGGGGAAGGTAAAAGTCATCCCAGAGCTGGACCTCTTTCTTAAACTTTGCAAGAGCACATTATCTACCTGCCACTCCACATACTGCTCCAATAGCCCTAAAGGTTAACACTGGCCTACATACTAGAAGGACATGCTTATCGCAGAGAGTGGAATGCCAGTAGTTTGTTTATATCATAAAGTGTGTTCCTTCTTGAACAAGTGGAATTTACTAAATAACACTGCAACAGGAAAAAGGCAGGAAGGTTTCTGCACAGATTGAGCTTCAGCTTTTTTTTTTTCTTAGGGACTATGCCCTGTCTGGAGCTTTGCAAGGCACAAAGGGACATCTAATGGTTTGTTAATACACTGCAAGCAAGCCTAGTGCTAGAATGGGTGTCACGTGATGAATTTTTCCAGGCCCCTGCTTGCCAGGTGTCTTATGTCTTTCCCATAGGCTTTTCAGTCTATCAGCTCACTTCTGAGAAGAAAAGAAATTTGTATCTTGGAGTTTTAGGTATCTACCCCTTTCTTAAAACAGTGTTATAAAGTGAGAGACACTGAAGTCTGGTGCTGCTGTGATAGAGACAAAAAAACTGGATCTTCATTCCTCAACCCAGAAGTATTAGTCCATTCCACCCTCAAGACCTAAGATCCTACTCTGATGAATAAAGATAGTATTGTCAGCTGGACTTGCATCTGATTTCCAATTCTTTTAGTACAAGGAAAGGAAGCAGTAATTAAACCTATGCCCAGCTTTGTTTCAGAACAATAGTTAATATTTTAGATTTTGTTCAGGGGTGATTAAAAAGAGTTCCATGAGGGCAAAATATCCTTTCATTAATGCCTCTAGTTTCAGGATCAGCTGATTGATATTGTCTGACATGCGTGTTATTGCATCCTAAACAGTTGTGGATGGTTACAGCACACACCTGACCATGAGATCAGTCACTTCATGGTGGAGCTGTCCCACATACAAAGGAACTATGGGCATTTCAGCTCCACTGGAGAAATGCACGGTTGTGAGTGCTCAGCACCTCTCCACACATGGCCTTTGCTCCCAATTCAAACAAAACTTTCATAAAGGGCCTTGTAAGACCCCTTAGTGTTTATATCCATCCTAGCCCTGTGATGTGTGTTGTCGATTCACACACTTGATGAGAGATGGATCAGCTGCTAGAGAGCAGGAGCTTTATCGGGCATCCAGCGTGATTTTGCACCTCCTGGGAACAGAAGGTGTTGGCTGAAAGTGCTGGGTAATGTGTGTTAGATTTGTCCTTTGTCAAGGTCACACCTGGCTAACTGTCTCTGCAAGAATCCTGGGTATCAGTAACTTACAACATCCCCCTCTTCTCTGCAGATGAGTTTTTGTTCTTCCTTTGAAAGTTCTCTTGTCTGCTCTGAACTATATGAAGAGAAAGTGAGTGAAGGGGCCTCATTATTTTAAATGGGGCTTGACAGAACCTAACAAAGAGCATAAAACAGAGCAACTTTCACAGACAATAGCACCAAGGCACTTAAAGCAAGGCTGAGAACTCAATTACAGCCCATTACTGTCGGAGCTGTCTCCTACTCTCTTGCTCCTTCCCTGTCCGTTGGTTTCTGCAAGACGAACTCGCTATTGGCAAAGGTCAGTCTCTTCAACGGTAGTGTTTTGGCTGGTGGTTCCTATTAGCACAGGTCAGTGAGGATTCCAGTGTTCTCACAAATATCAGGAGAAAAACAATTGAAGGAAAAGTGTGTTTTCCTCTTTGATAATACTGTAAAATAGCAAAAGTCAGTCAAGCACAAGGTAAAAAACAGTATGTTGTTATGCAGTGTTCTTGCAAAAGGTTATGACGTGAGCCTGTAATGCATCGTGAATACATGCACACATACACCTCTCTAAACAATGGATGCACATAGCCTGCTTGCACTTTTCTCTAACTTTTACTTTTTTCTGTTTATCAGACTTCTGTTTATCCAAGGTCTCAGATGGACAATAAATATGATATTATAATGTTTTGATAATTCTTCTGGTGAAGAACCAGGAAGGACTAGATTCTAATTGTAGCATTGGATACAGTGGCTTAAAACCTGCTTGATTTCTGCCTGCCCATGAACAGCTTCACATGGTCATCAAGACACATTGCCATATGTGTCAGTGTAAGTGAGGCAATGGGATGGCAGGGCTCCTGGAGACAGGACTGCAGTAGAATGAATAACAGCTCCTTGCATGCAACAGATCGGCATCGGACAGCCTGCCAACAGGCTCTCCTGGGTGTGAGAAGCAGACCCACTTTAAAGCCTATTAAAATGGTTTTGGAAAAAAAATATATTAAAAGAAGGTTAAGGTTGAAATAACAATCCAGTTAAGAGATAGATTTAAGGTGAGTTGCACAACATAATCAAACTTTCATGTATATATCCATTATTGTTACACTTTTCCCTATCATCCTGTACAAAGGTGGCAGCTGAATTTGGAATAAAACTCAGCTGTCCAGCTTTTGAAGCAGAGATCCTTTTTGTTCTTGCCAGCTCCTCTCTCATCCACTACCCACTCTGTATTGAACAAGACAAGAATCCTCGGGGAGAAAGCAATGTATGCTTGTTGAGTACAATTCTGACATTTCTGCAGCTTCACAATTTGCCTTTTCAGACTTTTCATATTGGCATTCTAGCTCATTTTTATATTGGACTCGCACCCTGACTTTTCCACCAAAACAGTCTCATGTGGAACAAGTCCCTTTCAGTTCCTGGGAGGCTGGGTGCCACCATGAAGTTCTGTTGTTTCAGCTAATGAAGTAACTGATATCCTCAGTAGACCCTTGTTGTCTGTGCTAACTAAGTACAGGAGTTGAAGCTAACACACATTTCACTGCTGTGGTCTAAAACTATTTGCTGGAAGGGCCAGGTCTCTGCACTGGGGGATTCCAGACCTCTGGATGCTACTTCATATTTCTGATGGGGGGAAGGTTTAGTGTTATGAGGGTCAAAAACCACAGAGGAGATGGTTTAGGGGAGTTCAGAAACATGCACAACACATAGGGAAAATGTAAAGTCAGTTTGGTAGCTACAAAGATTTTTTATTGAGTGTAAAAACTCTCACAAAATGTACTATATTTTTTCAGTCCTAACAAAGAGCTTTTCTTTATTTCCCAGCTCCCCAGCAAGAAAATGTCATGTCTATGTTGCAAAGTATGCAGGCATTAGAAGATTTGTTTTAAAAAAAAGAAAATTGAACTAATTCATCAATGAAAAACAAAGGAGTAGCCTGTTTAACCTTACCACCTTCCTTAAAAGGGTGGAAATGTCTTTTGCTGCAATTACAGAAAATATGTAATTGTCATTGAACATATTACTTTACATGGATAAATTCTAAAAACATCAAAAAGAAAAGGCAGACTTAGGACAGTAACACGTACTCAGTGTATAGCAATGAGCATCACTGCTCTCCCTGGCTGTTACATAATTATATTACTGTTACTCCAAGTGCATTAGTACCTGCGTTGTATACCAGTTCCCCTGTTACTTAGTAAACCTTAGAATCAGCTGTTATTTGCTTTTTCAGTTTTCTCTTCATTGTCTTTCTTACAGATGTAAGATGTAATGTATGATTCTAACAGATGCATTGAAAAATCTTCCCAGAGTTTTCTGAGCAAATAAAAGTTTTCTTGCAGTTTTTCAGATAAATGTGTTTGCATATGAGAGCTAAGTGTTCCTGGAAACACACTTAGAAATTCCAGTGAGCAAGCATAATGCTCATTTTTCAAAGAGTCAACAGAGCGGAGCTGAACTCTGACCAGCTGCCTGGAAAGAGCAACGTGCTATTTATGATGTGATCCTTGCAAGGCTGCTGGCTGATGCTTGGTCTTTTCTCCTGCCTTTATCCAAGGCTGGACTCCAATTGCACGAAGCCTCTCCTCCAGCAGTTGCACACGTATTCCCAGGATATGGCATATCGGAAGCCAGGATCTCGAGGAGCTGGGGGACAAAAAGCTCAAGGAGGGGAGCATTTGTTTCAGAATCTTTTTCATTCTGCTTGTTCAAAGGAGGTTTGTTTTTGACTTTGTCATGCCGATATATCCCACAATGGTCAAATACATCCCCTAAACTAACCCAATTTCATGTCTCTTAGATAGTTGCTGATGCCTGAAAATATTTTACAGTTCTGCAGCTAGGTTTTGGTGTGCTGGGTCCCAGAAAACAGAAGATTTTTGTGCCATTGAGCACATTGAAAGTTATTTTCAGTAAGGACAACTTTTCTCCTTGTCTTTTGATGCTGTTGAAAGATGTCTTGCAGGACTTGGATGTTGTTGAAATCTATGTGGGTTTGATTAAGAAGCTGTACCGTCTTCTTTTATGATATCCATCCCTTATAACGTGTTTTGTTGCTACCAGCATTTTCAGACCTCTGACAGTAAATCTGGCTCCCCTGTTTCACGCAGGATTTGTTTATTTTTACACTCCCAGGGTAACGGCTATATTTTTGTAATGTTTGAAATAATGGCATGCGGAAGGGTACACAAACAAAGTGGGACCTCCAGGCCATGCCACAGTGTAACAAATGTCAGTATTTTTCTTGCTGCTTTTTTCTCCTTCTGCTCCGTCGTTTTTTCCCTCTGCACGACCTCTCTGTCTTCTCTATTTACTCTGGAACCATGTTACATTTCCGTTTCCTGTGAAGGCTGGGGAATAGTGGGTTGAAGGGAACTGATGAGGAACTGTCCATCAGATCTCTGTCCTTCCTGTTCTTGTCTTTTCAACACATTTTCTGTTGTTCACACAGGCTGAGTAGATGGGGAGTTTCCACCAAGTCTGTGGCCCCTGTCTCATCTTAGATGCTCCCTGCTCTGCAGACAGCTACTGGTAGGAAAGGAAGAGAAGGAATGAATATGGATGACCTGATATCCTTCATGGTGTGTGATGGCCAACCCCCACTGGTGGGGCTTATATGGTAAAACAGATTTTAGTCTTCTCTCCCACCCACGTATCAATAACTCCTTCCCCTGAAACAATATTTTCTGCTTTTAGGCACTCTTCATCTTGTCAAGCTCTAAATTAGATTTCTTTGGGAATCACACATCTGAAAGCCCAAAATCTGATCTAATGTTCATGTAGATTAATGAGAGTAGCCGATATTCTCCACTCAGGTTGTGTTTTACCTCTCCCTGAAAACAATGAGAATCTTTAAGTTATATAAGAGCTACAGAAATTATACATCATGCAAGACTGCATCAGCAAGATAAGCAAGTGATTTTCTGATAGAACAAAAAGGAACTCAAGGCAAAAAGACACATGCTTCCCTGTCTTTAATCTCAAAGACACTATTAAATGCCTTCTCAGAGAGCTCCAACAAAAAGCTGCACTACCAGCTTTCTTTTTTCCACCTCTGTTCCCTAGAGCTTTCTAAACGTTTTCCAATAATGATGAACACAGGAACTCAGACGCATCAGACACAACCACAGTTCTAATAGAAGTAGGATACATAGAATGTCTATGTCTGTCTTTCCACTTAGAGAGCATTTTTTCTCTGACACAAACGAAGCCTCAAAACTTTCTCAGCATAAAACCTCTCTGACCATTCAGAGTATATTCATGCATTTTACCAGGATCCTGTACCATCACAGTCTTACCTTGAAGAACATGGCAGTATGCAGATTTTAAAGCTGGGCATAATGCAAAATAGTTCATTTATTTCTCACTCACTTGTAGCTTCACCAATTCCCCATTATTCTTGAAGGAATAATAATCAAAGAAAAATCTTGGTTTAAGACATTTATGAGGAGTTGTATATAGCAGGACATATATGTTGTATGAGGATAATTTCTTCATCTGACCTAAAATGTTAGAATTTTCATCACCAATTTATTAACAACCACCTGCCCATTGGAGTGTCCATGGAGTTCACCAACCTCAACTTTCTAATTATCGTGATCAATATCACAAAATAAATGCATTTTGCAACAGTCATGTTCAAAACCCCTAGCACAGCCACATATACCTCCACAAACCAATCAACTGTAAAGAACACCAAGTGAGTGTGGCAAATAGCATTAAATAGTGCTAGAGAAACAACCACATTGTGCTAGAGAAACAAATGCAAAACCAACCAGTTTCTTAGATTTGTAGGATTTTCAGGGATCCTGCAGTAGAAATACTGAAATACATGACTCCCTGCTTTTCTCGGACTGAAATGAAAACCATGCAAGTAGACTTAAACAAGCACCTGACAGCACAACAAATTCCCACAGAACAGACCAGGACCCAGTTATGAACGGAAGGATGTTCCTAACAAAGCAGTCATTCTGACTCTGATCACCCAAAAATTATTTGTGTGCTAAGACTCACAACTCATGGACTCACCAAATGTGCACCAGCAGCCATGTTTCATTTTACCTCTCACCGAGCTGTCTATTCCAAAATGCAAACTATCTCCTTCCCTCTCTCTCCCTCTCTGCTGCCAGACTCGCAGCTGTCCCTTTTCCACATGTTTTCTCAATCTGTTTGAGAGAGCAACACTACTATATCAAATGAAAAGCAATTGTTTCTAGTCTATACTTCAGCTTGGGCTTCAGTGCTCATCGTGCCTGACAAAAAGACTGTGACAAAATTTTATGTGCTTTCCAGCTCTGTACAGAGTGGCAGTATTCTTTATTAGACAAGCTGACAAGCTTCATTAAACTTTCCATTGAATTTTAGCTGGACGTGCCTTAAGACAGCACGTTTACAGTCACACAGATTTTGTGCTGTAATTCAGTAAGCATTATGTACCATCCAGCTGCACTTAATGGAGTCTCACGGGTCTGAGCAGGTCCATAACCTCTTAATTAAAAACGGTGTAGCACAAAGGGACCCAAAAGACTGCAATAGTACCTGATAGACAATTAGAACAAAGGTCTAATAGCTTTGTTGCTTGCCTCTAGTGATAAAATAGAACAATCAGAAAGCTCAATAAAAATCTATCAGTCTGTGTGGTGAAACATGTTTCGTGTAGGACTGGAAAATGCTGATCTACTTGTGAGCATTTGTGTTACAAATATGGGGTTTTTTTCACATTATGAACTCTTTGGTGGCAGAGCTACTTTAAGTGATCTACATCCTTTAAGTGATCAACAAAAGTTAGTCCTTCACTTCCTTCCATTCTACTACTTGCGTGGGATTGGTTGAAAGATGTAGAAAATCTATTTAACACACATGCACACACAAACCTCTGCGTTTTTAATCCAAAAAGAGATTCCTTTCTTTTAAACAAAACTATACCCATATGGAGTACATACAATATGGAGCAGAGCACTGACAAGGCACTGGTAAGCACCAAGAGAGTGTTGGGGATGAGGGAGGAAGGAAAGCGAGCCAAGGGCAGGAAGATCTTAAGCCATCTTTTGTCTTGAAGGCTGCCATATGCAGCACTACTCTCAGTGTTTCCAGAACGTTTTCTTTTACTAAATGATCCAAAGGTAAGAACTGGAAACACCTAGAATCTTTGTACTGCTCTAGAAAAAGAATCTGACTTTAAAAAATGTGTTTTGCATTCTTTTTTCCTCTTTGTTTTGTGATCAAAAGTGTATCACCATTTGAAGGGAAAGGTTAGGATTAGCCATTTTGACTTTCACTAAAACCAGAAGTGACTAGATACCATTACAGACCCTGTTTTCATCCCAAGATATGTAGATCCCATTGCTGTAGATAACCATTGTAACTTTTAACTGCACAATCTTCAAATCTTTTAAATATGAGGCTGTCAGGTCTCATCCTGCAATCAGATCCTGGCTTTGATCAAGGCAGACTTGAGCCGTTGTGATTGCTACCCAGAAGACATACTTAGTTTGCATAGAGTATTATTATTATAGAATCCGTGTCAGATACTGTGGCTGTGTTTCCATCAACTGTGGGGACACTTTGGACAAATTATTTAATGTTTTTTAGTCTTTACCTCTGGCAGAATGTTTAATGTGAAAAAAAGAGAAGCAATTAAGCCCGCTTTGTCTTTGCATGTTTTGTCATAGAGCTATTGAGCTTGGGATACATTTCTAATTGCCTGCCTAGGCCGTTCACCTAAATTATGTAAAAGCTGATTTAATTATGCCTAAAAGCTTCCCTCAAAATGAAATTCCAACTTATCCTTATATATCTCTCAGTATAAAGCATGCCTGGAATTTTTTACTGTCCTTAAAATAGCAAAACCAAGTTATAAGAATGAGTTACGCTACAGAGAGGCTTCTCACTCTTTTTTCACACCAGGAAGGCAACGAGTACCCCAGTCCTGTGAAGTTTTGTACCTGTTATCCATTCCCTTTAGTGGTGCAGAGTAACCTCCAGACCAGCTTTCATACTAAGCCTCCTCATTGCTGAAAACTCCTGTGTATTAGCTCACATTTACTTGACACATTATTGTTTTCTGAAGAATCAAGCTGAAAAATATTTTTGCTTCCTGAAGTAAGTTGTTAAGTATTTGTGAAAAATTAAAACCCATATATTTTGTGCAAAAAGTATTTGTCTAGGAGATGCATTAAACAGAGCCATACCACAGTAAAAGAGAGCTATTTGCCTGTGGAGTGCACCACAGTCTCCTATAACACTTAAAATGATACATTTTCCCCAGGGAACTTCAAACTAATACAAAGATTTTGAACTTCCAGAAACCACACTCTCTGTCCCACAATGCATTTTTATGGTTATTGATGTATGGCAGAACCAAAATTCGTTTCTGTTTAGACATAGATGTAGATAGAGATTTATAGATATGTTCTACTTTAAGGAGTTTTGTTTTTCTACAGAATCAGCATTTTGCAGATCAAAATATTTATGTGCACACATTTGTCAAAGATATTTGTCTTTGAAAAACAGTCCCAATGGAAATTTTTCAAATAGCTGAATTTTGAATCAATACGGCCAAATAACCTGTCTTTAGCCACCTTCACACTGTACCAAAGGTTTGCTTGTGGGGCTCTATTATGTGACACTCATTTCATAAGGCACCCTAAGGGTTAAATGAAGCTTCTTATATGTGGTGTAAGATGGCCCTAAAAATAACATACAAATATGTTCCCAAGAGGAAGGAAATTATGGCTCAAAGCACCCTCTTATCAGCTTTATTATATATATTCTTAATGTGCCTGTCACACATTTGATTTGCTAAAATAAAGGTGAAGTTTGATATAATTAATACCTTTTAAGATACATAATATGTAGAATATTGCAAAAAGTGTTAAGAATGTTGTACCAAGGTTCTTTGAATAGCAGAGGACAATGCCTCTCTCTTGTCTCCCAGATAAGCTATCAACTTGACATTTGTTTCTAAATGTCAGCAAGACCAGAATGGGTAAAATGAGTCACTGAACTTTTCTTGCTGTTGGCTAGGAAGCGAGGATGGCTAGTTTAAAATAAGAGTATAGAAAGGAGAGAGAATATCTGTAGTCAGAGGAGAGGAGAGGTTGATTTTTCCTGTTGTTTTCTGTCCGTATCAGGTTATGGTCATGAAGCAGCAAACAGTTCACTCTTAACTAGACAAATCAAAAGCTGAATGGATGTTTGTAATGTGACAACTGGTTTATACAGAAAAAACTAGGAATGATGCTCAACCTCTGCTGGTGATTGGGAAGAAGATGAGAGCAGGGCCCGTGGCTGAAACTCATGGAGGAGTCCTTCACTGAACACTACCTGGTGACAGAAAATGCAGAATACAGAGCATGTATTTTGCGTCTGAGAGGAGTGAAAATGGTATCAGCAGAAAACTGATAAGGCTTCAGACCTATAGTGTAAGGGCAAGAGCAAGCTTTGGTCAAAGCCTGCTGCCTGAAATGCTTTAGAACTAGCTCTTGCAGAGCAGGGTGAGCAACCAGGACAGCCATTGTAATGTTTTGAGAAGCTGTAGATATTTCAGAAAGGATATTTAAGGAGTATGTTTATACAAAATCTCTATCAGAAGACTTCAATTTGCTAAGAAAATTAAGGAAAGCTGCTAGATTTGAATAATTCATCCCCCATGGCCTGTTTAATCTGAGGTCCCTGACACTGAGGCACCCGTGGAAAATCTGGAGCTTCAGGAGCTTCCATATCAGCTGGTCTTGGAGGGCAGAGTCTTGGAGGGCAGTCCTTGCTGGCAAACACTGACTGGACCACCTTCCAGGTGGTAGGAAGAAAAAACATGGCTTTGCAGCCTTGGACAATTCCAGGATGTCTCTTTCTCCACCCAGACTCCACATAGCCTACTTCTCGCTTAGCCCTGCTTTTGCAGATTTCTAAAAATGCTTTTAAGTGGAGTTCTCACTGAATTCTAACAGAGAGAATAATTCCAGGAGTCTTCTAGGAATTCTGGCAATAGCTCCAAAATTACTTTCCTTGATAATTTCTCTTTTATGTTCCCTATTTTATCCACTTCTTCTACCTTCCCTCCATTTTAATCTTCTTTTTGGCTTCTTTACCATCTCCATGTCTTCTGTTTTCCCCCACTGTGTTCAAATGAACAACACTGACCTTATCCTCCCATGGGCAAATAGAGGAATTCGAGAAAGACTGTTGTGGGCCATCTGTATTTTATTTTTGTTTTGTTTTTCATTCCCCCACCTATCATTCATTCCTATTCCTTTTCTCCTTCTGTTCCGTAGTTCTACTCACCCTCTTTCTTACACCCTGTTTTCTGTTTTTGTGACAGATTTCCTGACAGAGTAACTTGCTGCAGGTCAGTGGAAATTAGGAAAACTTGTTTTTCTATTATCACTACAGCTTTGCACAACACAAGGTAATGTAGCATTGCAGTTGTGATGATCTTGACAAGCCTGAAAATGACATTTCAATTCTAAATCACAACTATTTATAATTTTCTTAAAAAAAATATTACCTTTGGGGCTCAAATTTTTCATGCTCAGTCTCAGTTCAAGACTCGATTGGTTTTAGAAACTTTCATAAACATCAATCCAGCTGTTTGTATTTTTTTTCAAAGTTATCCAATCAAGAGGAGGGAAAAAGTGATTTTCACCACTTAAGGTATTTTTCACATGCTTTTCATCCCCAGTAACTCAAAACAACTTTGTTTTGAAATACCACCCTTGAAAATGAATGTACTCCTGCATGATGCACTGCCTTGTTTGAAGAAATTTGGTTTGGAAATTGCATACTTATAGACATTAGAACATTGTGTGCTGAGCATGTACAAAACATTATTTCCCTTCTTTGATTTACACCTCTACCCAACAGTGATTAATGTTCCCAGACATGAATATTTGTTTGTGCACTCATGAAAAATAGAGATGGAAAAGATCTGTTGCATTATCTAGTTCATCTTAACTCCCAAGGCTTGAGGCTGTACTCTCTCTTTGTACAAGTGACAGAAGCTGAGAGTCACAGAAAGGTCCTTTCTCAAAAGTTTTCTGCAGAGCTTTAGTGGAACAGGGTCAGTAATTTTAACTCTGAAGCACATTTCTTTCTTTGTACCTTGGCTTTGCCATCTAAAACATTTTCTAGAATTTCTTGATATGAAATTCAAGAAATGGTAAAATGTGTACTCAGCAGGTTGAACTACTGCTCAGTCTAGCCTGAGGCACTCAATTTCCATCACCTGTTTTGTAATTTTGAACAACCTGAAGATCTTGTCAAGAAGTTTCCCTTGCTATGACTCTTGCACTGTCAAGATCTTCAGGTTATGGCAATAGTCAAGCCAAGACCAGTTACACAACTCTAAACAGTACCCTTCTCTCTTTATTTTTTTTTCTTTATTATGAATACATATAGCATATTATTCCATTGACCATTCCATTTTTGCTTAGACAAATCTAAGTTGTGCCAAGGTTGCTTCATCTTCCTCTGTAAGCCAGTCCATCTAATCATTCAGTTACCCAACATGACCCTTAGCTCTCATCCCTAGCTCTCCTATTATCCCAGCGTATTTTCTTTCTACTGCTCTTATTTGCACTTCTCCATATTTTTCAATAAGTTTTTGATTTTAATAGCAGTGTCTGGAATGGAAAGCAGTTGTCAATTGTACTTGACAGCATCCCATGGAAGTTCTACTCTAGGAAAATATTTTGGCTGGTTAGGAAACAGTAAATATTGATCCAGGAAAGAAAAATTATCTCAGTTCTTAGCTAAACATGTGGGATATTTCTGTGGCATTAAAGAAAAAAATACGAAAGAAAAAAAATCAAGGGAAACAAGAAATAATCCACAAAATGTCTGATGTCACTGAAAAATATTTTGAACTGGGACATTTAACACTGTCAGCAATGTTTTTACGGCAGACTAGCTAATACAGTTACATAACAGAATTTTAAAACTAGATTTGTATCTGTGCAGGAAAAAGAAAGAGGATATTTGCAATTGTGTTAGCATACCACAGTTAGTCCGTCATTCCTCGGAAGAATTACTGTGACAACATGCCACATTTGAAGGAAAATACCAAAAGAGACCAAATGTTTCTTCTTACCTCCCTAATATGTTCCTTCTGGAAAGCTTATGCAATTAAAAAAATTGCGAAGTTTTTCAAAACAACTGTTTGTTTTAGGGACCTCCATTTTCTGAGACATTGAGCTGGAACCTCATTTTCAGAAAGAACTAAATAGTGCAACTTTGAAAAATGGACTTTTTTAGTTGTCTCAAATTGGAGGTTGAAATAGGAGATTCCCAGAACCAATATTTCTTTTTGAATACCTGTTCTAAATTGTATCACTGGGACACAGGCAGTAGCACAGCAGAGGCAACACAACAAAACCGTACCCTCATACTTCTCTTTCTCTATTTGAGAAATGCCACATTTTTCAAAAAATATATTTTAATGGAACTAAGATGAAAATTTGGCTATAATTGGCAGATTTAAAGAAGGTATTCTACTCTAACTTATTTATGTAAAACTCAATAAACTGTTCAGCATATAAATGCTTACGAGACTTCTGTTACAGAAACCAGTTTTCACATTTCTTTCAAAAATGAAAAGGAAGTGGAAATTTCCTTCTCAAGAGAATTTTAAATAATCTCAAAACCAGGACATGCTTTTGAAAGTGTAAGTTGTCAGAATATGGACTTTTTACAATTAGATGGTTTCTAGAATGTAATTTGACAATGTTCCTTTAATCCTTTTACATCTTGTTCTCTCTTTCTTGGCTAATTAGAATGATTGGCCCTTGTCATTTTTATAAAGTCTCTTTATACATTCAAAGTGCATTATCATTCCATCCCATTATCTAACTATAATCATCCTGACTCATGGATAAGTAGATAAAACTGTTAAAAACTCACTCAGAAACATACATGGTGTGTGTATCTTCCTAATTTTTGTGTACATAAATAAGAATGCACTATAGGGTGAAACTTTCTTAAAAGTGATTTTTGCAGGACAAAGGAATAAAGCAGACGAATTTCCATGAAGCAATGTCCCATGTCTTTCAAACTGTTATACAGTGATTTGAAAAACTAGGCATACACCCCAAATGCTCTTTATTATTTTTTTAAATTGTTCATAGCCTTTCTGTTGTGGTACCTCGAAATTTTATCATCTGGGACCTACTGCAATGATATGATTCTCATGCTGGCTCTCTTTCTGGACAAAATAACATATTCGAGTGGGAACATTTGAAATTGCTTCACTCTTGGCCAAAATCAGCAATACTGAAGGCAGCAGTGGTAGCAAGGTGGAATAAATGCTGTCTGCTTTCACAAATCTCACGTTATATTCTTCCTCCAAAGGAAAATAGTATCCTTTTGTGGGTAGGACACACTTAACAGGAAATATTAGCAGCTGATGCTCTAGCATGGTGTTTTGGTAGGCCAGGCACACCAAGATACAAATGCTCCTTTACTATGCTTATGTCATGACAAACCTTTCTGATGATTGCAGTTAACTTTCAGCAGAATGAAGCATATGCCACAATTGCAGAAGGTAAACTGACCCATGGTAAAGAACTTTCAATGGAAGATTATTTTTCTTTCGATTCCTATTCCTCAACTTCTCAAACGACTGATTCAGAGATACCAGTTGCCAGTGATCCTTTTGAGAGAAACAGGGCTTAAAATGATTGCATTTGTATTGCCTGCAAATGATAGCAACTGTGTTTTGCAGGTGGTTTTTTTTCTGGGAGGTTCCCTACTTCACTTTTTTCAGAGTCCAACTACATGATGGCAGGGTTATTGACCTTGTGGTCGATGTAGTAATCCTCAGCTGCCCTACCACAGTTATTGCTCTCACATATATTTATATCACAGCTGCTGAAGCTTCAGGATATTGCTGCAGTACCAATAATAAATATTAATATTTCTATAGCAATCAATTGCTCTTAATTAGTTTCACCACAGGAGCCAAGTGAAAGAGGAGCCAGGCTCTGAAGAAGAGAGATTCTTATTCAATGCCTTATTTCCAAAGGAGAGAAGCAATGCAGAAGGAACTGGAAGTCTGCCAACAAAAAGGAGACACCTGAAAGAAGAAAAGATAAATATTTAGCCACTGAGATCTGTTAAAGTACAAAACATCATCTATAATTCAAATTCAAAATTACTATATTTAAATATTGTCACAGCTGTACTACAAATAGGCCTCCTATGCTGGCAAATTACAAGGTAAGTGTGAGACACGTACCTAAATCTTAACTTCTTTCCTCTTCCCTGAAAGTGGGGCTGTTACTGGAACACTCTTTTGAACTGTTACTATGTTTGTACTTTTTTTGTGCTATAGTTAGATCTGTATCACAACTACAAGACTGAACAGTAGAAAAACTGGACAAAAAGATTACTCCAGAATGATTCATCCATTGGACACCTTGATCCAAATTTTGTGCAGAATTGAGCATCCAGTGACCATAAGAAAGGTGGCAGAGAGAGCTGCCATGGCCATCCAGCAGAGACAGTGGGTGCTGTGCCTATAGAGGCTTTGCCAAGGGGAGCTTCACACCAGCCGTGCCTGCAGCTTTCAAAACCACCCAGCCTGTCATCACCACCTGCTGCTGGGGTATGGATACCCCCACGGGATTCTAGAGACCTTTGTGGCTGCAACAGGACTTGGGAGTAACCGGATGAGAGGCAATTTGACCCCTTACGAATAACACAGGGAAAAAGGATGGGTAGAGCTGGAACTGGACTTCTCATCCTCTGGCTTTCTATAAAGACTCAGTGACCTGTCCCCTGGCTGTTCATCAGAAGTTTAGACAGGGAAAAGTCATCCAGGAGTGTTGTCCTCTGACAGGAGGAAAGAGGGAAATTCAATAGCACAGGAAGGTGAGCCCGTCTGGAATGAACAAGAAAATGAACCTCTAGAGAGAAGGGAGGTCCAAAAAGGGTTTTAAAAGAGTCTTCATTCCCATAGAGGATCGTATCATATAGAATTTATTTTTTATGTAAAACAGAGTAAATAATTTTGCAATACTGATAATTTTGGAA
Organism: Ptilonorhynchus violaceus; assembly: GCA_013397565.1. Classification (NCBI taxonomy): domain Eukaryota; kingdom Metazoa; phylum Chordata; class Aves; order Passeriformes; family Ptilonorhynchidae; genus Ptilonorhynchus; species Ptilonorhynchus violaceus. The sequence goes on from VZRJ01007105.1 coordinate 254,716, forward strand.
ATCTCCCTCTCTTGAGAAACTGTTCTCTGTCTTTCATTGTTCTGATTATTATTCTTGTTCAAGAATCACAGAGCACACCTCTCCTTTTTTTGCTTCTTAGGAATGAAATAACTACTCTTTCATGCAGGTGGTGAGAGGAATAGGGAGAAACTGATTACAGTGCTTCCAAAAGAGTCTTCACTGTGTCAGTAATTTCCTCATCTAGCAATGGTCCAGCAGTTGTCACAGTCTCGGCAGTCACAGGAAGTATAATTTCCATGGTATCACTACACTGGCAGTAGGGGATGTATTGCAGAAGAACATTTTACCTCCAGGCCCTAAGAGACGTCTGTAGGCATGTCCTAATGAAGGTTTGTACACAGAATAAAAGCCTGCAAAGCCTTCTGAAGACTGCAAAGCCTGGCTGTGTTTCTTGAGAGCCTGAAGATGCTTGTACCTGGAGCTTTGACTGTCAGTGGAGATAAAAGGCACCCGTGGAAAAGTCTGGTGTTTTGCAGCCAATGTTTGGCCACCAGACAGAAAAAGGCTGATGAGGGCTGTGAAAAGCACCAGGAATGTGATGAAAGTTCTTAGGAGATACAGAAAAGTTTCAATTTGTGTTCTGGATACAGTGCAGGGTTTATGTAAAAGGAAGGACTGCTTTTATAAGCACTGCAGTGTAGAGAGGTGGGTAACTTCAGAGCTGGCTGGGAAAGAAAACCTAGTGTGGTATTCGTCTGAGACTGGCAATCATACAAAGGTGAAATATCATCACAGAGAGAGTTTTTGCTTCTCTATAATAATCTTGAAGAATCTTTCGATCATTGTGGGTGGTTCAGATGATAGTCCTTGCCCAGTCCTTACCGGATAAGAAATGCCGGTGAGAATATTTGGATGTTGAATGGGGAGTAGGGGAATATGGAAGGCTCTGACAGGAGGTTATGAAAAAGGAAAAGAAGTGGAACTTGGTCTCTCACATATCTGTCAAGAAAAAGTTTCTAAAAACTACAGCTTTTTTACAGCACTTTGGTAGGCAAATGTTGGAGAGCTCAACACGTTGACTGTTGAGGCTGCTGGGCAGCACAACAGTGGGGTCCTTGCCCTGGGGCCAGGCTGGTGAATGGGTGGTTTTGCCATGTTTGTAGAAGTCCCCACACCTTTTGCATTGCTGTGCTCCTCCCAGCTGGCACTTTGTCAGCTAAAGTCAAAGATTTTGTTTGCTTATCACCAAGTGTCTGGTTATTAAAACTAAGCTGTCATCCTGTCAGCCTACAAATATAATGGATAATTAAATGTATCCCATCCTCTCTTACCAAAACACTGTTACAATAATGTCAAGCAATGATAATCTAGAAAAAAGTGGTGGGAAACGGAAGTAGTCAGACACGTAGGATGTTTCTGCGTCTTCAACATGTTCATTAATTTGGGGGATTATGGCCTTACACCCCAGGCTGCCACACTGCAACATCCACCCCAGAAAAGGGGCAGTGACAGTGGGGCCAAATAAAAAGCAAGTGTTGAGGTTTATGTGGGAGCAGGTGGAGAGCAGGATGAAAGACTGCAGGTTTCTCACTTTTCTTTCCACGGAGTCTGTTTTTCCTACTGACATTAATGGGGTCAGGACTTCATCCTTCCTCTTTGTAACAGCAGTGTGAACGTGGAAGCAGACTCCCTTAGGGAAGCTGGAGGATTGCCTTCATTCCTCACAGCACATCTCAGTGGGGCACGTGCCCCTGCTCACATGGTGCATGCAACACCCATCCCATGGCAGGCTGGTCTTCCCTTTCCCTCAATCACATAGATCCCATCAGCAGGACCCCTGGCAGAGGCCAAGTGGCACTGGGCTTCACCTGCCTGTGGATACTCTCCCAAAGTCACCATCCTCCTGGAGCTACTGGCAGACCTAAAAATGCAGCATTTGTTCCTGGTTGCATGCTTGAGTTGCTTGTGGGACAAAAACCACCAAGTCATGTAGGACTTCCAAAAAGGAAAATTAGAATGCACCAGTGAGCCAAGTACCAGTCTCATTTTTATGGGTGATATGATTAAATGCTTATTTACAGCTTTTTTTCTAACTATCATTGTTTTGGACTCCCTCTACCCTATTTAATATATTATTATTTCATTACATATTTTGCTAAGCATTGACAGCCATTTACTTTTACTGCACTGCTGTATCTGTGCCTCTCCTGAGCACCTTAATTGCAGTAGGTGCTTTGAACATACCTGTTGTTGTTGCATAACAGAGGAGTGACATCTCTGGATATTTATAAAGTCTCTTTTTATAAATGATTTGGAAGCAACACATGGCTTTAGAAATTATATCTCTGACTTCTTTTCCAGGACTGCATATCTAATGTGGGTAAATAGTTACAGCATGTAAGAGAAGCCAATATAAGAAAGGGAAAGAATCACCTCGATTTTCAATTTAGTGCAGACTTTGGGTTTTATAAAGTGCCTCCTACACCAGGAAACATCTGAAAAAATTTTATGGATCTTTTCAGCCTATCTCCCTTCCCTGTCTCACCTTCAAATTTTCTTCTGTGATGAACAAAACTATTTTTTTTCTTTTTTGCTTGTCTGACTCTTTCCAATTACCAGTGCAGGGGCCAAGACGAGAGGAGAATTACTCCTGGTCAGCAAGAGGATCTCCTTACTCTGATGAGCTAAGGACATGAGCAGTTTAGCTGAAGAGGGTACAAAACCTTCTTCAGCACTATTAAAAAAAGCATGTGGGCAAGGAGCTGATACAACATCATTTCAGTTGGGTTTCCTTTGCCAGCTCTGCAACCTGTTTTGCCTTTTCGTGCAGAGTGATTAATTTTCCTTCTAAAGCACAACAGCTTCAGAACCACCTAAGCATCCTAAGGGGTACATCCAACTGAAAGTCAGTCAAGCTGACACTTCTGAGTGCCTATGGCACTTCTGAAAGGTTTGACCAACAGAAGCTAAGAAAAGCCGGAGGAAACTTCTTGATTAGTGAAATTTTGAATGTTTCCCATATGTCAACAGCCATTGCACTGGGGAATACAACACACTACATCCAGCCTCAGAAGTGCCAGGCAGAATAGAATAATCACTTCCCTCCACCTGCTGAGTACCCTTTTACTAGAACACCCCAGTGCATGCTTGGCTGTCTTTGCTACAAAGACACACTGCAGTCATCTTCTGTTCTTGCTGATCAGGACCCCCCAGTCCTTTTGTGCAAACCTGCTCTCCAGCCAGTCAGTCCTGGCCCGCACTGTTGCATGAGGTTATTCCACTCCTGCTGGGGGACTCGGCATTTGCCTCTCTAGAATGTCACAGTCCTGTCAGTCCATTTTTACAGTTTGTCTATGTCCCTCTGAGTAGCCATCACATCCTCTGGCATGACAGCTGCTCCCCCTGGTTTGGTATCATCTGCAGCCTTGCCAGGAGTGAGCTCTATCTCATCACCCTGGTTGCTAACAATCATAATAAATTATATTGTCCCAGTATTAGCTCCTGAGGGATGCCACTGGTAAGACTCTCAGCTGGACTTGTAACTGCGGATTGCCACTGTCAGAGCCCAGCCAGCTTTCCACCCTCTCCACCAACCATTTACCCAGTCCATAGTTGTCCAGTTTGGTTATGGAGAATCCATAGTCTGTGTGGTCCCCTGTTCCAGTGCTTAACCACTCTCACAGTGAAGAACGTTTTCCTTATATCCAGTCAGATTTACTTTTGTTGAGACTTTTGATCATTGATTTTTTTGGTTTTTTGCTGCACACCTCAGAAATGGGCTCCATCTTCTCTATAAATCTACTTCCACTTGTAGCAGACAGAAATTAAATCTGTCTTTCCACCATCCCTTCTCCAGCATGAAGAAACCCAGCTACATCCGTCTTTCCTCACAGAGCATGTTCCCCAGCCACCTATCTGTCTTCATAACACTCTGCCAAACTTGCTCTAGTTTTCACTTTCTCTCCTGCAACATGGATCCAGAACTGGACATGATGCTCTAGATGCAGACTCAGGACTGCCAAGTAAAAGGGGAGTGAATGCTCCCCTCAACCTCCAGGCTATGCCCAAGATGGTCTCTACCTTCAAAGCAGAAGAGGCAACAAGAAGGCTCTGCAGGATATGGGAACTGTGGTATATCCTGGAAGCCCAGTGTCCCCATCACCTCTGTTGGAGAGCTGGTTGATGTGCACCACAGGCAACGCGAGTGCTTCTCATTTCTGAAGAAAACAGAGGTGAGGATGAGTGCATGCCCCCAGTCTTGCTCCTGTGTGGCATTTGGAGGCATCTGGGGCTGGATGCTCTAAGAGTTCCTGGGTCCTGCAGGCTGTGCTACGGTCTAGAGGACTGCTCAAACTGGAAGCCAGCAATCCCTACCCTGTGTTAATAGTATGGGAGGAGTATGGCTGAGGAGACAGAGGGCTCAGAGTCTTGTTTTGACACACACAGCCCATGCTTGTGGGAGTTATGTGGTAGTTGTAAATTTGATTCGGCTGAGTATGACAAATCTTATCTGTATATTGTGGTTTTGCTTGTGAACAGAACAGCCCCAGTGGGGCCCAGATTAGATTTGTATGGGAAGCATAGTCAAACCTAGGCATTTTTTCCTTCGGGAAAATATGTGTGGTTTGAGCAGACATCTGTGGGAAAGATAAACAAGTAGAATAGTGATCCATTGGGTGCAAAGATAAGAGCTAATTAATTGTTCTGGTTTTGCCTGGATAGAGTTAATTTCCTAGTAGCTTGTGTGGTGCTGTCTTCTGGATTTGTGATGAAAACAGTATTAACAGCACCCCAATGCTTTAGCTATAGCTGGACTGTCCTTACACAGCATCACAGCTGTTCCTGCTTCTCAGACTGCCCTGCCAGTGAGCAGGCTGTGGCTGCACAAGAAGGTAGGAACAGCTGGGACAGCTGACCCCAAATGAAAAAAGGGAGATTTGATAACATATGACACATGACATTGTGCTCAGCAATAAAAGCTGTGGGAAAAAGAAGGAAAGGGGAATGGTTTCCAAGACAGCAGGGCCAGAAGTCGGACTTTGATGATCCTTGTGAATTCCTTCCAATTCAGGATATTCTACGTCTATTCTAGGATTCTATGTCTTCCCAAGTCACTGATACACATGATGGAGACCTGCTTTACTAGGGAGGGCTTAACACCTGCCTGCTGATGGGAAACGGTGAACAAATCCTATAAAGCAAATTTTGCTTTGTTTAATGTGCAGCTTTTGCTTTACCTATTAAACTGTCTTTATGTCAACCCATGAGTTTTCACACTCTTACCCTTTTGATTCTCTTCCCCATCTCATTGAGAGGAGTGAGTGGTGCTGTGGGGCGTAGTTGCCTACTGGGGTTAAACCACAACATAAATATTTGTGATCAGTTCCATGGACAACACATTAAAGACTGGTGCTAGATATTTAGTCTATTTTTTTGCCTGAATTAAGTAGCTTGGACTTCATTTTTCAGTCTCTGGGAGAATTCTAAGAACACTTTTCTTTTAAAAGGACTAAGTCAATAGCTGTTAAAGGAGGGCTGCCACTGAGCTTGTATACTGCTGAAGTAAGGCATGAAAAACAAAAGCTGAGCTCTAGCAATAAACATCAGACCAGGAATGGTGATGTTTCTTCAGCAATTTATTGAGTAGTCACTCCAAGGTACTGGTCGTGCCTGGTTTATCACTTTTAGATTGGTATTTGGGCATGTTTTTAAAAATAGAATTAAGATGAGGATTACTTCTGCTGTTTTGGCAGGGGTTTTTTCAGCTTTCTTCCTTATTTTTCATTATGTATTCTATGTGGTCCCACACTGATACCTTAATAAAATATTCTTTTCTCTCATATAGAAGATTTATCTTTGTTTTTAATTAAGAAATCATCAGCTAGCATTTGACATGCCATTTTCAGCCTCATTACAAATGTGTTCTTGATTAAATTTCAGGTATATTCAATACCCTGTAAATCAGAGAAGAGTGTTTTCTCTTTTCTACTATTCTATAGTAAACATGACAGATATGATGTCAATAGCATGTGCTTAGCATAAAGTACAATAATGTTAATGGGGAGTTGAAAACTGTGTAAACCTGCCTGCTCGGAGTGGAGCTGAATTCAGCAGCTTCCACATCTGGAGAACAGTTAGGAAGGTGTTGTCTGGCCCATCTATAGGATTTCTTCTTACACAGAAAGAAAAAAAATAGAAGGTTGGAGGTTCCTAGTCTGTGGTCTTCTCAGGAATGACCCTTCAGAGTTGGTACCTCAAATTGTTCTGTCCTTGGCTTTTAGGTGCTTTCCCAGACATCATCAGCCAGTTAACAGCATGGGAGAAAACACCACAATGAGTTTCTTTCTAGAGACAACCAGAGTGCAGGGCATCCTTCAACTACCTGAAGACAAACCCCAGCCAGTCTAACTGAAAAAGCCAAGGGCAAGTACCAAGTAGAAGGCTTACAGGTGACAGTAACTGTCATAGACATCTATTCTTCACTCTATTTTTATCTATTTTAGGTCTTACAGAACAATTTGAGGTACCTTGGAAACTGTCTGGTGCTCACTGTAATAATTCTCCTGGTCTGGTCTGCAGTGACTTCTGAAATATTAATAGTCCTACTTAACTGCATTCAGGTGATGCTTCAGTGTGTTTACCACCTCCAGGCTAGCATTCTCCACCTCTTTTACAGAGCCTAGTACAATTTCCAAGTGGTGAATATTTTAAATAAAGTTGAACCACCCTGGAATTGATGTTAGTTTTGCTGATGCCTGACAAAAAGGAGCGTACAAGCTGAAAAACACAAAATTGATTTCACATTTGTTCGCAGCAGCACGACATAAAATTGCAGTGGATTGGAAACAAAAGGAAGTTCTATGTCTAGAAGAAAGAGGCTGAAAGGATGTTTGGAAGTGATGATAATGGAAAAGTTAACTGATGTCAGAAGTGATTACACAGGAGGCTTCCACGCAGTGTAGCTGCCTTTGTACAACTTTATTCAGCAAAGTTCAGCAATACCCATTGCCTGATGCCCCCAGTTGCCACTGCAGTCTTTCACACCTTCGCAAATGCTGGCTAATATAACATTTTCCTGCTCTACTGCTTAAAGGACATCTATCAAATAGATGGCTTAATTTCCAAAAGGCTCTGATGTATAATATGGAAATAGTGCCACATGTAAGCTCACTACTAACACTATGTCCAGTGCATTTTGTTTGAACATGCTTTAACCTGACAGCTTTTATTCCTACTCTGTGCTGGAGTTATGTTTTTCCTTTGATCAAAATGAAAATTATGAGAAATGAAAAGCACAGGCTTGGTAAAAAAATTAATTCCCCAAAAATATATTTCTTGGGACATATAATCCTAAAATACATGCTATTCTGTACTGAACCAGAATCTTAAACCACACTGTAAATAGAGTTAAATTGGTAGGGTTATATTTAATTTTTTTCACTCCTCCATCTCTTGCCTGTCTGACTCATTACCCTCCTTTAATTTCCCCAGCAAGATAAAACTGAATACCAGAGGTAGGTAAACATCTTAGTTTTCAAATGACAAAAACTGAACTGTGTGCATGAAAGTCTAATCAACAGAGCTGAGCAGAAATTTTGTGATCCATTTTCTCATTAGAAAACACAGATTTGAACATCATCTAATGGAATAGAGGGAAAGACAGGATTAAAAAAGGCATTTTCATAAGGTAAAAAAATTCTATGTAAAAAGACTTAAGCAGTAATGTTTCAACACTTCATTTGAAACAACTTTTAATTTGCTTATTATTTTGGTTAGAAACTTAAGCTGCGATAATGATAAAATAGCTCTACCCCATTAAATTATTACATTTTAAACGTTGATTACAAACTTGGTATATTCAAATTTACAATCATAGAGTTACAGAATGGTTTGGATTGGAAGACACTTTAAAGATCATCCAATTTCAACCCTACTGCCCTGGCAGGGAACCTTCCTCTAGACCTGGTTTCTCAACGTCCAACCTGGCCTTGAACACTTCCAGAGATGGGACATCCACAATTTCTCTGGGCAACATGTTCGAGTGCTTCACTAATCTCACAGGGAATAATTTTTTCCTTTAGTCTAATCTAAATTTCTTGTTTTTCAGTTTAAAGCCATGACCCCTTGTCCTATTCCCTCTCTGTAGGCCCCTCTGAGTTATTGAAAAGTGCAATAAGGTCTCCCCAGAGCCTTCTCTTCTCCAGGCTGAATAGCCCCAACTCTTTCAGCCTGTTTTCACAGGAGAGCTGCTCCAGCCTCTGATCGACTCAGTGGTCTCCTCTGGGCTTGCTCCTACAGGTCCACATCTTTCTTGTGTTGGGGGCCCCAGACCTGGACACAGAACTCCAGGTGGGGTCTGACAAGAGATGAGCAGAGGGGGAGAATCACCTGAAGCTGAACATCTAGAAATACTCAGCATCAAAAATGAAACCTTCTGACGATATCAAGAAAAGCTTTGACTAAACAAAAATAAAAGCCCTGAATTTGTATTATGTAGCACTTTAAACGTTGTTCAGTTTCCTCAATTTTAGGCAAACAAACACCACAAAAATAATGTGAAATATCTTGTGGCACATCCAGTTTTATTCTGGGTCAGCATTTTTTATCAGTGAAATTTACCAACAGATCTTCTTGAAACAAAATAAAGTAATTGGATTTACTGGTGGATTAAACAAGATTTACTTTTCCTTAATTGCACAAATACCATCTCAATGAAAACTATTCTCAAGATTTCGAACTTTGGGACTCGAAGCAATCTGAATTGTGTAGAATGGGGTACTTCTTTTTAAGTTTTACTTCTACTAGGAAATTATCTGTTTATGGAAATTAGATTAAATGGCAGGCAGTAGACCCTGGCTGACTGCAGCCAGAAATCTGAGCCCTTTGAGGAGGAGACACTTTTATCTCAGTCTTTTGCTTTCTTGAATCCCTAGTGTCATTTCGGGGGTACTGTGCAGCCTCTGTAGCACAGAACCTTCATTGCTGCTACCCTGGGCACTGAGGACATGGCCTGCAAGAAACAGCTGTTGCACAGCTGGCCAAACTCCTCCTCCCCCAGGCCTTCCTTAGCTTAGAGGGCATTTGGGAGCATTAAGGGTGATGGTAAAGAAGACAGGGAGAATGCAATTTTCTATATGAACCTGTCCTAGGTTAGTATAATTAGAATGGAACTTAACTAAGCCTGATCTATACTAATGTGATGCTACCATGAAATGTGTCCTGGGTCGGGATGTGCAAAGATGGCAGTAAGCAGATCCCAAAATGTAAACCCCAGTCTGTAGTACTGTAACAGATAAAATAAAACATTGCATTAGGCTCCCACACAAAGCACTCTGGTTTAGACCAGGTTCATTGAATTGAATTAAACAGAGCTAAACTGTATTTTGAAAACAATTCATGCTTTCACACACTGCAATTTGCCTCTTTAAAGATAAAGAAATTAATCTATATGTTGAGAACATAGTGTAGGCTTTGCTGAGCTAATTCTGTGCACAGATTACACTGTACATTTTTACAAACCATTAGTAGGAATTCAGAGCACTCAGAGCTTTCTGTATTGAATCTCCATCCCACATTAGCACAACAGGATCTGTCGAACTCTCCCAGCAGCAAGGGGGGCCTTGGTCTCAAGGAGACCTGCACAGACAGAATCTGAAAGAATAATATCTTTAACCTTAGGGTACCAGAGATGGATCTAATAGTCCTAATGTTCATGCTAGCTTCAGACCTTAAATCATTCTTTTCGGTTGATATATAAGGCCAGATTCGTTAGTGTCCTCTGGCTGCTTTGAGCTGTTACTGTAAGGCAACAAGCCATAAGCTGAAGTTGTCTGGCTGGTTAAACCAAATTTATAGCTGCTTTTCCTCTGCAAGAAAGTCAGAGATATCTGAACCACGATTTACAAATACTGAGAGAAGAATATCACAACATTATCAGCCTTTAATAATGACGGAATTGGTAAGCTCTCATGAGCATATTCCTAAGGGACATATAGAAATAGAGAGGTTCAGGTCCAATGGTTACCCCTTTGTGGACTGGGGATCTTAAAATATGTGTACATAAAATATCTGTCAAAGGTATGGTTCCCTGATACTGAATTTTGTTCACTACAATGACTAAAAGCTGGCATTGGTGGGTGGGAGCAAAACATTTATCTCTTTCTTATCTTCATGGCATATTCTAAGAAAGCAGCTCTGCATTTTCAGAGCTATCCTACATGTTAAAAAACTTCTAACCAAGATTCCAAATCAATAGCATCTCTCTCAAAGACATTTTTCCTGGGCAAGTAACTGAATCTTCTCTAAAATATCAACAGCACCAGATCTTGTACATAGGACCAGGTTATACCTGTCAACTCCCTTTTGCTCTGATGCAGAATACACTTATCTTTTCCTTCTATTTACATCTCTTTGGGAAAAGACATGTTCCTCGTGTTGCTTTAGATTCTATTTTAAACCGTAGATGAGGTCATAATGCTGGGCTATAAGCCTTAGTAATGCTTTTCAGCCAAGCGCTTCCATCTCTCACCAGTGACAGACCCCCTCTTGCAGAATTCCTGGGCTTTTGCCCACTATGGCATACTTTGAATTCTGGGGGAAATCTGCAGGGCAAGATTACACCTGATAGACTGGCACTTTAATAAGCTAACTGAACCAGACTCTGTTGTGCTTGGCACTTCCTAAGGCCATCAAAAGGACTGATTACACTTTCTCCTCTTACCCCTGGAACAAGGGTTACACCCTGCTGTGCTTTCACAGCCTCGGGAGATTTGGTTGTCCATTGCAAATGAAATAAAAGTTAAGCAAGCTAAAAGTATCCCGAATGCAACATGCATTGCCTCCATTACATGGCTTCAGAGGTGGCAGAAGACAATAAAAGCTGATCCCTACTGTGTGGCTCTTCCATGCATAAGGAATCTCTTGGGGACACTCATCAGCCCTTGAGATGCTGCGAAGTACAAAGTACTTCAGAGATGTCCTTTCTATTAGCATCACTCACTAAAATCCTACAAACACTGTTTGTTCTTGCATTCCTTTTCCTATTGCACAGCTTGAAGCATATACTCCGTCCCTTTGATTGCAAGACAACAGAAACAGCCAAAAATGGCCAAGAGGCACAATGAAGTCTGCTGCTCCTCTGAGCACAAAAATAAATCAAATGCATCCAGAGACAGCATGCCACAAGTAAGTCTTCTGCTTCATTTGTAAGGCTTGCCTGTGAAGTTTAAGATGCGCTCACTGGTATCTGTGTAATGGCTCAATTATCTTTTTTATCTGATGCATTTTCAAGGAAGGTTATACACGCGTTTAATAATCAGTATTATAGTTCTCTCTCTCTGAAATAAGACATTAACTTGTGGTACCAACAGGACTGTGTGGGCAGGGGGTGGGGGAATAACATTACACTTCAAACAAGCATCATAAAATACCCATACTTGCAACTTACATCTACATTGATGATGTCTACATCATGAATGAGCTGGTGGATAGTTTATATCTGCAATCCATGCAGCTGATGAGGCCGGGTCTTGTTATGAACATGGCACATAAGGCACCCACAGGTTTGCCTAGTTTCCCTTTGCAAAGCAGGGTGGGCTGGCATTCCTAATTGTATCTTATTGACAGAAAAGGCTCCCAGGAGATCACGGCCAATTACCAAATGCAGTGCAGCTATGTTTGTTTTGAAAAAAAAACAGAGAGGGGCATCCAAAAAAGGCATGTAATGGAGAGAGAAACTAGCAAGCTTCCCCAGATGAAAATTTTAATGAATTTTGAATGTTGCAATGCAAAGGAGAAAGCAATACAATATGGTTTGTATTTAGAAAAGAGGCTTCAATGCCATGTGTTTAATGCAGCATCCCCTTTTATCACAAAATTATCTGCATTTTCTCTCTCATGTGCATGTATTCTTGCCTTCAAGTTTCCAGCTTTCTGCACCATAGATACTGCTTCAAATACTTTTTTTTTTCCCTCAACAAGCTCAAGGAGTTCTCAAAAGAAAAAAACTCTGGGAGACCATTGTGGAATGGGAGTTGAGGGACTGTGAGGGCTGCACAGGAATTAATCTTAGTCATGAAAACATATGGATATGAGGGAGGGTAGACATTATTTTGCCAGTGGCTGGAGAACACAAATGCAAAACAACTGCCCAGCTTGTCAGAATTACCACGCATGAATATCCATGGGTAGATATTCATTACAAAACATCGCTTTGTTTAGAGTTCCCAAACCAGTAGGAAGACTTCAGAAAATGTTGTGTTTTGGAACAATGCAGATGTTATTTGCTATTCTGTAACCCACTGCTCTATCAAGCATAGCTAGCAGATTTTGGAGGGTCCCGTTAATGTAAGAGGTGAAGGTGCAAAATGGTGTATGGTGCTGTCTGTTAATTCACATCTTTACTTAATGATGCCAGAGAATGCACTTTGACTTTCATGGGAACATGAATGTAGATGTCAACCTGCTCACAACAACAACTTCAAGTAGAACTGGTGGGAAATATTCTGGATTCTGCGATTCTACCAAAATGGGTTAATTTAGAGGGGAGTTTAGTTTTTAAAAGTGTGAGAAGTGTTCCCCTGGCTCTTTCCTGAATGAACATTAATATTTTCCATTTGATATTATTTTTTGTTTTGCATTTTAGTGTCCTATTACAAAAGTCAGGACTAGAGTGGTTCAATTTTCATAGCTTCCTGGCTTGCTGTGAAGTAAAAACAATACCTTTTGTTTAACAAGAAATTTCGAAGGTTAAATTATTCAGGTTCAGTATGGGTTCAATTTTTGCTAAGTTTGGTGACAACAGAATGCTTTGACTTGGAAAAATATTCAATGCACAAGGAGCATTGCTAGTGAAGCATCCAACAGGGACTGCAGGCATAAGAACACAAATTTGAGTGATGGCTACACATCATTGTGGCCACATTTGTTATTCCAGTAGAGCTCTCAACTAGAGTGCAAAAAGCTTCAGGATTCAAAATCCCTGCTGCTTAAGCATTAGTAGGTGACCTTTTATGACAAGGCTGGGACCTCTGTATGATGTCAGAGTACAAACCTACATTTACCTGTTAGCCCCATCTGAGGAAGTTTTAATGGTGGTGGGTAGAGAGCTGGGATGATCTCAGTACAAGAAGTTGCACCAGCAGTTTGCTGTATCCTCTGGAAACAGAGGCATGTTGTGGGTTTGCACAGGCTGAATGCTGCTTTGTCCAGTCGTTTTGCAGCAGGAGAAGCCCCTTGTTTGGAAAACGAAGACAGAAAGCAAAGGACAAGCAATGGCACTACATGTCTGGCAAAAGCAACTATTTTATCTTTGCAGGAAGAGCCCAGGGAGAGGTGAAGAGAGCAAGACAAATCTGATGAGCAGAGGAACTGTGAGAGCAGGCAAGGAGAATGAGAGATAGCACGCAGACAGTTTGAGAAGGAGACAAGGTGCAGATAAGGAGCTGTATCTATCTAATAGATATTCTTCCCCTAATTCTAATGGAAATTCTATCTCCCAGAGCCTGTCAGTGGAAACCTAATCCACCTCTAAGGGATACACAGCATTGCTCAAAGCAGAATCCAGACGACGACAAGGTCATTTTCATCTCATCTGCTCTAACGCACAGCCTGGCACCTTCTTTCCCCCTTGCTTCCCCTTCCTTGCACAAGCTAAGAAGGAGAGGACAAGTTGAATGACAAGTAACATTTCTTCAACACACAGCATAATTCAGGGATGGCTCTTCTGCTGCTGAGGAGAGTTTAACTTTGCTTTTCTGAAGAGTAGCAACTCTGTTGTTTGTTTGGGGCTCTACAGGTGACCAAGGAGTTGAACTGAACAAACAGTTGCTGGAAATGCAAAGTTTAAAGAGCTGGCACATCTCAATTCAGTGCCAACCCTACCTTAAGGTCATCTGACATCACCAGATGACCTTCTGAAGTACCTTCAAACTCAATAATACTGTGATCTCCTTGGCTTTATGAGCTAGCTAGATAGATATATGCACATATGCATGTGGACACATATATATGTCTGAAGTTCTTTGGCTATAAAATTAGACCACACATATGAAGACCAAGCACATGATGGACAATTTCTCTGTGCCTTAACCTTCTCACCACAGATCAAATCCTAAGAAATATTGGTCACATTTCCCAGCATGACTGATCAACTCTCAGAATCAGGAAGAAATGTCTGTCTTCATTTGTTTCGTCAGTTTTACAGGATTTAAGTATTTCCCAGATTTGTTACAAGTTTATTTCTTCTAGTCTTCTTCCACAAGGGTACAGCTTTTCAAGACAGAGCCCAGATGCTCAGCTGTGCTGCTAAAATAGATGCCTCTACACTAAGGAAATACTTACAAAGGAAAGAATGTTTAGACTCCAGCACATGCTCATGAGAAGCAGGTGGATTCACCTCCAGTTACATCCAATGTGCAAACACAGTGGCTTATCCTCTCAAGGGACTAGAGGCTGATATTAGCTGTTGTGACACATATCCCAGGTGTCTACCACAGCAACCTGCAAACTTTCCTGGGACTGGTTTATTGTGTATTCCAGGAGAACTTGCTTCTCCCTCTTGGTGTCAGAAGCAAAACTGATTTCAGCCTGCCACTCCTATCACTGAAACTGTTCTCACTCAGGAGGTTTCACTTCTTTCCTCTCTACCTGAGGGCCAACACTCAGCTTTGTCAGACAAGTGGTTCTTGATGATTTGTGGAACATTTCTGCAGCAGGATGAAAACTGTACCACTGATGAAGACCAGCATTTCCACAGCAGGTAAAGCATCCTAATCTTGAATAGCTGGGATGAAAAACAAAGGCTCTGCCATTTTCCTTTGCTTCTAGACCCATATTCAAGTTCAAATTGTTGCACTTGTCCTTTCTGTAGCTATAGTGTAAGCACAGTTACACGGGTCTTTGTATCTTCCTGCACCTGACCTTGCCATGCTGATTTATTTTTTTAGTTTGGCTTTGGATCTGCCTTGTCACTATGACTGCTGAACTGGTGAGTGATCCTGGTTACCCTCACTAGACTTGCTCTGCTTGCTTTGCTTCAGTACTGAGGGACTGTGATTTTGCCATGAGGCCACTGTCCTTCCTGCCCTGCTCCCCCCACTCCTGGCTCCCCTTCTCTTCAAGAGCAGCCTGTTCATGCTTGACATGGATTACATTCAAAGTGCAGAGATGGCCTAATGACAAAGACTGACAAAAAAATCAAAACTTGTGTGTTCAGAATGAAGCACATTTGGTCAAGCAGTTTTCAGTGAACAAGACATAGCACTGTAAGTCTGCAGCCACAGTCCTGCCTCACTCCATCAGGGACTTGGAGACACTGCACTCTCTCTCTGAAAATCTTTGAACTCCTTATTTGTCCAGTGCATGCCTACAACCATTTATTAGTCACATATGGCCATAGATCATTAATGCATAACCTGATTACATCAGCTGCTTCCCTTTGCTAATGACCTCCAGGATCAAGCTCAGCTTGACAGATGCAGAAGTACTAACCAGAGTGATGAAAGAGCACTTGGTCTTGGCACTCTGAGCGTGGGGGAGAAGGAGAGGATATTACACATTTTTTTAGATTATTAATAAGAAGTCACAGATCTGCAACCATCATGTTAATGGACAGATCCATCTGTCTTGTTAAGGAATCTGCTGCTGAGGGAGTTCTTGCCGACAGCTCAGGGAAGTGAGGTGTGAATGCTTTGTAGTTTTCTGAGTAATCTTCAAGTACCAACTTGGATGTGGTTGCAAGGAGGCACCAACCCCACAGGTTAGTTTGAAGAATTGATGTACCCACTAAAGCACTACAGCCCTGGTATTGTGTGACTAATACGTGTTTAGCAAGGACACAGGTGTGCATACATTTTTGGATAGTCTGGTAGGAGGCTACATAAATCCTAAGTAAGTGTCTGAAAAATCCCTATAAATTCACAGGCCCCTAGGGGACGATCTTACTTCTCTAAGTGCTGCCCATGTTAAGACTGGGTTGTTTTTACAGCTCCATTTAATCTAGAGGCACCCCACAGGTTGTGTTTGGGGTTAATGGTGGGTTTCATCCAGGCATCCTCGAGATGCCCCATTCTATGACCCTGTGGCAGAGCAGCCTGCCATGGTTGAGTGAAGAGACCAAGGGTGTTCCTGAGGGTAGTGCTGCCGCATCTGCCCTCACTGATAAACAGCTGGAAATGCAGCTGCCTGGGAAACCTGCAGGTGTCAAGGAGAACACTGAAAGCTGCTGAAGCAGGGACTGAAGGGCTGGTAGAAGTGGATACCTGGCCTACCTCAGGCAAAGCCCTACTGGCTTGTTCAATAAGAGCAGAATAGAAATAATGAAGACCAATCCTTTGCAACTTGATAATCACAGAATGCTCCAGCTGGGTTTTTGCAGGGACTCTGGATCTCTCTGATAAGCATGCAGAGAGCTGATAGCCTGTGGTGCCTTATAATCTGTAGTATCCAGAGCAGAGTTCTCTCTAAAGAAGTATGTGAATAGTGTGGCATCAACCTGACCTAGTCACTCAGAACAGTGATTGCAGTAATTTGCACTTACGACTCTGTGTCAATGTTAAAAGACTGAAATTGAAAGTATCAGTACTTCTATCTTTTACTATTCCTCTCCTCAATGGTTATTTTCATGCTCATACAAACAGTTAGCATGGAGGTCAGAGAGATCATTTCCATACCTCATTTTTCATACAGCTTTTGCCCTATATCAGAACTCAAGGCACTCCAGATCACACAATATTCTCCATTAAAAAGTATTGATATTGGCCATAAACCAGAAATCCCTGCTTTCCTTTCATAGTAACTGTCCACACAGTAATAATGAAAGATACAATTATCACAGTGCCTTCCTTGCTTCCCGTTGTGTTATCCCTGTAGTGGGTGCCTAGAGAATTCACCTGTGAAGCTCCAAAAGGAACAGGGTGGATATGGGCTGTGTCCCCATGGAGGGCGGTGCTCACCCCAATAACAAATACAGTTCTGAGTGAAGTGACCCGGTGCTGCTCTCACTCACAGCACTTTGCAGCCAGCACAGCAGCATGAGCACACAGCTCATCCCCACCTCTCTCTGTGCATACTCCTGCCGTGTAGAAGAAAGATTATGGGACACAGCCCCATCTGCATGGGGAGACATCATTCTCTTTTTAAGGTGATTTTAGGTCACACCACTCTAGTGGTGGAAAGAGCTGGATGCAGAGCCAAGAACTTGCCAGTCAGTCTCCTTTGAAACGCAGGGTAGCAGGCTGGTTGTTTCAGCTCTTTGCTTCACTCAGGAAAGTTTCATATTCCTCTGAGAGTGATCAGCTTAGCTAATAAGAACAGAAACACAACTGTAATTAATAGAAATCACTGCCTAGGAAAAGACCCAAAGAGTGAGCCATGCTGATAGCTTATAACTTAGAAGACTCATCAACACCTAATTAACAGTGCAGGCATTGCAAAATTAAGTATATTTACAGCTGCAAAAGGCAGTGTCACTGCAAAGCTGGACCTATCTGAATTCACTCTTACTTCTAGTGGGAGCATTGGAATGTTTCATGGAAGAGATTTGAATTAAATCAACCCAAAGCTTGACCCACTCCCATACCTTTAATTATACTGCATAAATATACATGAAAGGTAGCATTTAAGATACTATGTTCTGTTGTTATGGCAACTGGTACTTTAAAAAGTGATGATGAGAAATAAGCAAAGGAAAGCTATAGGGGAATAAATGCATCATGTTGTTATAGCAACCTTTTAATTTCAAAGAGGTTGGAATTACATGTATGGTAAGCATCGCTGGGAACCTGCTCCCAGGTGTGGTTGGGGTCTCTCCAATTGTGTGCCAAAGAAAATCATGTTACATTGAAGACTGTATATTGGTCAAATTTTAACTCTTGGAATTATAGGGTACCTTTTACATAAAACAATCAGTAAATTAAAGCAGAAATGATGGGTTTATCTCAGTCTTGCCAATTTACAGGGTTGCTGTTCTATGATATTTGTAATACTTCCAAACTGGTTTGCTTTCTGTGTCACTCTTTCAGAAACATATTCACATGCAGGGACCACAAGATTTGTCTTAAAATCATGAGATTTGCCTGGGAAGAAACATGTAAAAATATATCCCCGGAAATGTTCGCGGCCAGGTTGGATGGGGCTCTGAGCAACCTGGTCTAGTGGAAGGTGTCCCTGCCCCATGGCAAGGGGGGTTGCAACTGGATGATCTTTGAAGTCCCTTTCAAACCAAATCATTCTATGATTCTATTTTATATACAGATACGTATCTATGCCTGTCTTCCTCAATCTGGTTTTAACTACTCCCAAGTGTCAATCAGTTTGTGTCACCTTCTCCCTCATTATCGCCTTTCATCTCTCTTGGTTGTTTCTTTTTAGCCTTCATTCTCCCAAAGTCATACTCAACCTGAGATAACAAGCAATTTCGCACCTGGCAGGGGTGAAGCTAAATTTACAGGAATCTTGAGCTCCAAAGGGCTATCACATATCTATTAACAATTCTGGCCTCTTCACTGATTTTGCTCAGTAAAGCAACAAAACAGAATGGGGGAAATGCAGTCCTGAGGAGGGATATTGTGTGAGAATGGAACCAAGGCAGTAATTGCACTTAAATATATAAAGAGATTTCAGCCACCGTATACGAGAACACTCTGAAACCACCACATTAACTATGAAGTGATAAAAAAATAAAAATCATTGCAGAGCACTCCTCAGTCACAAGCCACAGGAACAATACTGCAACCAAGAATAACCTCATCCTCCTGTAAAGTTGCTGTGAGAGGAAAATTAGGGCCCAGTGCTTTCTCTTGCTTCATGCACCTGCTGGGCACAGATGTGTTGGGAGAGTGGGGAGCAGGGTGGGTTGTTACTTCCCATTTGCTCTGCCCAGCTCACCAGCAGTGCTTGCAGAATGTTTATGACCCAGTCACAGATAAGCAGTACTCTCATTTTTTTTTTGCTTTTCTCTGGACAACAGAAGTTTCTGTCTCCTATTGGCATAGCAGGAAACTAGTTATTCTTCCTATGCAGATGGAGGCTTGCCTTAAAGCTGCAGCCTGTCTTCTTGCTGTTGTCAGTCACCCCATGTGCCTGAGAGCATTGTCCAAACACCTCTTGGGCTCTGTCAGGCTTGGTGCTGTGACCACTTCCCTGGGGAGCCTGTTGCAGTGCCCAACCACCCTCTGGGCGAAGAACCTTTTTGTAATTTGCAACTTAAAGTGCAATGCACGGACTTAGTAAATGAAAGGAGTGCAACACAAGCACTTAGCCAACACTAAGGGTGGGATTAATTCTAGCAGGGTTTTGCTGTGCAAACATGTAGTGCAAACTATGTTGAGGCTTCTCAAAAGGGCTTTCTTCTTGCTTATCTTAGAAACTTGTTCAGAGATGGGGCAAACCACTTCTGGAGGTTCTTGCCTCACTTCAGTAATGAGAAAATGTAGAGACCTGGGAAAGAAACCCTGTCTCTGGATGTTAGCTGGGTAGGAACAAACCCACGTATTCTAAATATGGCCTGCTTGAACCTCAGTAGAAAGCTTAAGAGAAAGGTTTGCAATGGGAAGATGTGTTCTTTGGGTACCAATATCATCACTGGGAAATGCTGGGATCGTATTCTTGCCAGGCTCAGGTACAGCTTAGTTTTGAGGCAGCTGTGTCTGTGCTGTGGGTTTCAGAGGGTCTGTGAAGCTCCTGAGAGCCTGCACAATACCTGTGGAGCAGTAGTGTTGTGCACACCCAGTGCAGGAGCACAAAAAAGATCCTTAGGGCTGTTTGCTGATGCCCAGACTGTGCTCTGAATGTGGACCTCAGCAAGGATTAGGGGGCAGCTAGTTCAGCCTCAGGAAGCATTGCAAAAAGAAAAACCCAAAGTGGCTGAAATTTTTAATTCATTGTGATCCGTCCCCCTGCCTCGGCTTTTTCTGTTAGCACAGGCATTTCTGTGGAAAAGTTTATTTCTCATCAAATGTGGAGGTGGGGGGCAGATGCTTGTTCAGTTTTCATTTATTGTTTGTCAATAGTGACAGCCAGCATTTGTTTAAATGTGGGAGGTGGTTCATTTTTTTTTTTTGTTAAAGTCTCAAACAATGATCCTTACTCAAGGTTTGTTCATTTTCTACTAGAAAATATATGAGTAAAAAACGATTTTCCAATCAGCTCTTGTTCTTGCTCCTGCATCTTGATGTCTGTGGTTCATTGACTTACATATGGGCTTGTCTTTACATTCAAGACAACAGTGATTTTACATTTTCCCGTTTTTTCTCTTCTCCTGTTCATCCTCTCATTTTTCCTGTGTCACCCAACACCTCCTTCAATGCCCTCACTCAGTTGGGTCAGATACCCATGTTTAGACAACTTAAACCCTTCTCAAAATCAACACAATTCTATCACTTTGCTTATGGAAATACAGAAATATCCATTTCAGTATGTCCATACTTTGTACTGATGGAAATAATTCTACCCCATTCCAGGCTTGTTCCTTCTAGGGACTGTATTGCTGTAGCAATTTCATAAGAAAAAATGACATTCACAACCAAAAATAACTAAATCATTACTGACACTGAAAACAGAACTCATCATGAGGTGGGTGGTGGAAATGATGGTTCTATTTTGACCATTTGGCAATCACCTGAAGTAGAAAACGAGCACATAAATGCCCTTATCACACTGAGCCTAGCTCCAAGGTTTGGAGAGATTTCACTGGAGAAGAGATGGATCCCTCTTTCCTTTTCTTTCTTTTGCTTAGCCTGAGGACATCCTTGACTGAAAATGTAAGGCTAGCTTAAAGTTTAAATGGTAGGAGCACTGTTTACATTTCTGTTTGTTTACTGAGACCTTGAAATGCCTCTACAGAGCAGTCTGCTCTCAGAGCCACTGAATATATTAAATCCCAACACCTCTTCTCTCTAATCAGAACTGAAAGATTGGCTTCAGAAAACAAATGGGATATTATTTTGTCATAATGGTGTTTCATATTTATATCACTAGGTCTGAAAGGAATTGCAACAAAAAAATTAGGGGAAGAAAAAGAAAAAAATGTCCTAAATGTTTAATGATCCTCAGTAAGCAATCTGTCCAAAGAAGGAAAGATTTCTTTGCCAGTCTGACAACTGATCTATAACCTTGTTCTACTTGGTTAGTGTTCCCATCCCCTCCCAGCTCTGCCTTGTAGAGTTTCTAGGAAACTTCATGGAAAGAATTCTCATTCTCACTGCACCCCCCACCTCCCTGCAGACACTTTCAAGATAGTTTAGCTGAGCACTCCTTGTACAGACTGCTAATACCTTCCAGAAATAAGTCCAGCGTTTCCAGAATGGGCCCAAATAACAGGCTACATACATGTCCAGCTAAATCCAGATTAGGAGAGGCATACAAGGGACCTTGAGAAATCCAGTCTGTCTTCCCACTTCTCAAGATCAGTTTTCACATTGCTGTAACTTGGCTCAGCTTCTGTTGCACTTTCATCAACTGGGCCATTTCCAATTCTAAACCACTCCTGATATGAGACATTTCTTTAAAGGTATTCTTTAAAGGTTCTTTAAAGGTTTCTTAATTCTTCTGACCTTTTGCATTGCTCCCTGAAGAAGCCTTAGGGCTATGGGACCCCCTGCAGAGTTACTGCACCCATGAAATATCCATTCCATACAGTGATGACACCTTTATGAAACAGTGAGGTGGCTTCGGGGTGATTGAGTGTGGATGAATCAGAACAAATCAGAGGAATGTAGTCCTGTGTGAGTGTTGCTTTGCTCATGCCAAAGTAGAAACATTAGTTTGAAGAAAGCTGAGTGGAATTAATTTCATTTGAGTTTTGCACTGGTTAGATGGTCCCCCAGACATACACAAGAAGATCATCTTCTTCCTAACTGTGTCTGTGTCATCTTCACTGAATTCCTCCTGCCTCTGGAGTAGAGAATTGGCTTTTATTACTGAGTTTGCTGTTTGCCTTGCTCATTCAACAGAGGGAGAGCTACAGAAGCTGTGATGCAGGTGTTCATATACATCCGCCTTGCTTCAGAGAAATTCCTGCTAAAAAACAACAGACGGTCTATTTGGTTCTAGGTCCTCCTATAAGGTAGTTTTGACCACTAGAGGTAAAAGAAGCACTGACAAGATTTCCTGGTGCTAGTGACAAGGATGTATGACTAGTCCTGCAAGTCCTGCTGGAAGGGTGTAATGGTTTAAGCCCTGCCAGAAATTAAGCCCCACGCAGCCACTTGCTCAATCCCCCTCTGTCCCCTCAACCCAGTGGAATGGGGAGGAGAATCAAAGTAAAACTTATAAATTGAGATAAGTACAGATTAACAGAGAATGCAAAAGCCATGTACACAAGGAAAATAAAACAAGGAATCGATTCAGTGCTTCCCATGTTTGGGCAGGTGTCCATACACCTCCAGGAGAGCAAGGCCCCATCATGTGTAATGATGACCTGGAAAGACAAACACCATCACTCCAAATGTCCCCTCGCTTCCTCCTTCTTCCCACCACTTTATATACACAGCGTGATGTCATATGGTCTGGAACACCCCTTTGGTCAGTTGGGGTCACCTGTCCTGGCTGTGTCTCCTCCCAGCTTCCCATTCACCCCCAGTTTCCTCACCAGTGTGGCAGTAGGAAAAGCAGAAAAGGCCTTGGCTCTGTGTAAGCCCTGCTCAGCAGTAACAAAAGCGTCTTTATATTATCAACTCTGTGTTCAGCACAAACCCAAAACACAGCCCCAGACCAGCCACTGTGAAGAAAGTTAACTCTACCCCAGCTGAAACCAGCACAGAGGGAAGTGCCAGGCCAGAGAGCATGTCAGACTAACATAGGGAGGGAGGACTGTGACATTCAGACTGAAACAGCAACGTCACAGGAGCTTATATAAATGTTCTGGGATTAGGGCAAAGCTTTGCAGAATGCAACAAGAGATTCAATCAAAATTGACATTTTCCAGTATAACTGAATGACAAGGGAGGCAATTGTTGCTGCCAGCAGTGGAGTGGAACACAAACCAAATGTGTGTTTTTGGTGGATTTTAACAGCCTATTCTTCGAGCTCCCAAGCTTCCTTTCTCTGGAAGAATGAGGGGTATGGCAGGAGGACACACGTTCCATGTGTCCTGTTTCTCATATTCTTTCCTTCCATCACAGGGCAATACTGGAAAGAGGATTCCATGACAGAGAAGTGTTTGCTTGGTCTGTTAGAACACAGCCATTCTTTTAATTACTGGATTCATCAGCTGTCCCAGAGAGGATTCATTACAGTCAGCTTAGAAAATATTATTTAATTGTGATGAAAAGAAAGGTCTGGATTAAAGCTTCAAGACACCTGAAGTGTTACAACTGAGTAATACTAAAAAATCTGTCATAAAGCTTTTCATTACTTTTCTCTGGTATCATCTCAGTGGGCAAAGCTCTGCTGGCAATTTTTTTCAACATAGGCAGCAACTGAGACCTAGCCTCCTGCTCCAACACAGAGGTTCTCAGACTGCGTCCCACAGAGCACACAGGACTGCTTGCCAACAGCAGCTGCTTCCTCACATGTTTCTGGCTCCTTCTCTTCACTTCCAACAGTTAGAAATAGTTACAAATATATTTAAGTGCTCTCATAATGTTTCTTTCCCACACAGGCAATTACTACTATTGGCACAGGGGTGTACTCCACCAGTGAATAGAAAAGGCACTTGCTATACACTTCCAGATTGTAGTTCTGATGGTCCACAAAAGCTCTGTGTTAAAAAAATAAGAAAGTTTCTGTATTAATGCAAAGGATCCCTGCTATAAGGACATCATAATTAGCTGGCAATGCTTAATCTTTTCAGGTCACTGGCTCGTATCAGTGCAAATACCCTTTGGGTTTCTGGATGTCTGACAGATGTAATAAGAGCTCTAGGTTCATTAATTCTCATGTTAATAATGTTTTTAATTTGTTGTATTCATTTCATAACTAATATTTGGCTTTCAAAGCTGCAAGTATAATGTCTCCTTTTAAGGAAAGCAGTCTGGAGGAAAAAAAGCCAGTAATTGCATGATTTGAAGATCAACTTCACTTAGTTAAAAAGAGAAATCATTTTTATTCCTGCCAATTTCACAAACTCGAGAAACATACAGTAGAGACAACCTGCATCATCTTTTTCTCACACTTGGCAACTGGGTCTGCACATATTTAACTCCCAGGTCTTCACCTCTAGAAGACTTGATGTAAACCATTCCCACCAAAGCCTTCTCTTGCCCCACAGACAACACACCTGCACTCGGACTAACACTGAGCTTCATTTGGCAGAAACAAAGAACCATCTGAGGAATAAGTTGTTCAAAGGCACAAACAGGTTCTCAGATCTTGACCATGAGATTTATTTGCCCTGATTCACCTTCCCTTGAATGGTCTAGAACGACCTTTCTTGCAGCCTACTTCACCTGCCAGTAGCTTCAACAAATCTGTGTGTGGGATGAGAACTGCTGTGAAGTGGGGTATCACAGCCACTCTTTGGCTTTGCCTGTGTTCTCCATGGAGGGAGGCACGAGAATGCAGGAATGAGAGAGCACAGCACTGAGGGCTGGAACCGCAACACTGAACGCTTGGCGGCAAACCCAGGGAATGGTCGGGTTAGCCCAAGGTAAAAGGGCAATGACTGTGAACATCATTTAATACTTTACTTTCGCTGTTGGGAATAGGAACTGTCAACAAATGCTTATGACAATTGATTTCAAGACAGTAAGAGAACAATAATATTTAAAATGTCACTCTTCAGCAGACATGGATTATAGAGTAACTGGATTTCATCACTGAAGAAAAAACAGCCATCGGATGATTTATTCTCTATTGTATTGGTCTTTCTGCTGACCTTTACAAATAGAGGTAAAACCTCTTCTTTGCAGTCTGTGTGACTTTCACTGGTGTGCTCAGTAGTCTGTCATTCAATAGAGTTAGCAAAATTCCCCTCAAACCCATACCTCACTTCCAAACCCAGTCGTGTGGATAGATTAAAAAAAGGATATGTTACAGCTTCTCCTGCAAAAAATGCAAAAATAAACATGTGAAAAGGCATTAAGAACATTCTCTTTCCTCTCACACCAGGCTTGAGCCTGTCAGCATGATCTGCAATCAAAGCTCCAAGGATTAGCATCAGATAATCTCCAAGAGTTTTGTCAACTCCTGCAGCTCTCCAGCCTGAGACTGCTGGAATGCATCGAAGAACCCTAGACATTGATCATAACACAGGCTTGCCAAAAGACATGTATTTAGCATGGAGCAGCATCCTTAGCACAGTCCAGATGGCTCTTTGAAGAGCTTTTATTATGCTTTGTTCTACTGCAACAACAGCTCTCAATGGCATTTTTGTTTTGTTTTGTTATCAGGCTCTGGAGAGCAGGAAGCACATGATTCTGCTGTGTTCCTCATATATACAGTTCAACTACTACCCTGTCACCCTCTTGTTCCCAGTGCAATGTGCTAAACATGCTATTAACAGATGGCTATTACAGGATCAGAGAGAAATAGCTCTGGAGTTCAGCAGCCCTAAGGGGCAGCAAATGGTCCCAGCAGGAAAATGTCAATTGAGCTTTATTTTCCTGGTGTGGCCGGGCTCTTTTCAGCCTACCAGTGAACTGCAGCCTCAGCAAATGTACGATCTCATCACAGCAGGGGCCTCTCAGATTTTACTCAAAATCTGGGTTTGCATCATCATGGCTTCGAGAAGCAATATCTGGTTATTCTGGCAGTTCTGAACCCACAGATGTGCAAACAAGCTGGGCAGTGTTTTAGTGTGCATTTCCTTTATGCTCTGCTCTACTGGAATTTCTTGGCAAATCCAAAAAACAGGCCATGGATGTACCTACAGATGGATAGAGCAATAAATCTTTATATTTGTTGTTAACCAAAGTAGCATTCAAGTCAGCAAAAACTTAGAAATATTCCTATTGCCAGTGTGTAACTCCCTCAGATTCCTGCAAAAGCACAGGCAATATTTGCTTGATTTGTGCACTGGAGTGCTTTGATTTGTTCATTGCAATTTTTTGAGACTGTTGACAGTTCAGAAGCTTTTTCTGAAATCAAATGAAGGCAAACACACCACATCTCCAACCCCCACTTCCCTGCCCCACCTTTGCTTGGGCATAGCAGTGCAAGATGATAAAGCCAGAACAAAATATTTAGTGCCAATTTGAACTTTGGGCCACCCTTTCAGCAACATTAATCTAAGATGCAAATCTCTTTCCCAAATACCTGCTGAAGATAGTTGTGAGAGCAGCTTATGAAGTGCTACTTTACCACGTGTTTGCACAGCTGTCATTCCTTAATGTGTTTTCCTGACATTTGTTGTTTTTTTCACAGCACAACTTTATAAATGGGAAAATTAGGAAGAACATGAGGCATGAGAAACTTCCTACTAAAAGAGAAGATCCAGTCTGGGAGATGGCACAAAGCAAAGAAGGTACATTATTATGATATTTTCTTTTTTAAGCTGAGTAAGAGGTAACAATATCTTCAGAACTAAAAACAATCTGCCAGTTTGAACAGCAACCAAAAGTACTGCACGCATATCTGAAAAGTTTACTGTGATTTTTAAGACTATTTCTCATCCTCTTGAATTTGTTCAATTCAGGAACTTTTTAAATCACTACATGGAAGTGTAAAAAACAGGTTTCAAGCTGTTTTTATGGTGTTTCTCAGTAGCATCTGGTGACTTTCAGTTCCAATGAAAAACATATTGTTACTGAGAATACCTGTTTTACAAGTGAAAAATAGCTTAACATGATGCTTCAAATCCAATATGAGCAATTATAGTCTGCCTGAATATTTTTTTCCAGAAGTCTAGTTAGACACAACCCTATATTATCAAACTAGAAACATTGAACATACTGCAGCAGCATAAATTGACATGAGCTGTGGAGAGTTTAAATGGAGAAAGATCCAGAATGGTCAAATCTAGACAGAATACCTGAAGGACAACTGCGAAACTAGAACTCCAACACCAAAGAAAAATACCCAGCTTCCTAAGAAAAAGAGCCAGCTTGAAAAGACCAGTAATGACTGTCATGTCATCTTTGACACCGCTGATGTATTACAGGAACAAAAGGGCAACTTCTACAAATTAAAACTCTTAAAATTATGTGATGTCGGCAACATCTGAAATGAGCTTTTGAAACGTGGGTCTGAATAAACACGGGATTTATTTATTCTAAGCCTTCAGCCCTAACATGTTTCAGAAATACAGTGCAGCAGATTAATTTGCCCAATATATGCAAGCAGAGATACTCTCAAGCAAAGTAATTGCACAGATACTTGTATTAATAGCTACATGAGCAGACGATCCTGTCCTTTTCCTTCAAAAACCTGTTCCCCTAGACTATTACTCCGATAAAGAATGAAACCGTCTGTGGCCACTAACAACATAATTAATAAAAGACAAATTAGTTTCCCTCCTGAAAAATGAACCATGGACAACATCTTCACCTTACAGAAACCATTAACAAAAGTTTTAACCTCCCCCCACCTACCACAAAATGAAGAATTTATTTTCCCTTTCACAGACTTTCTTAAATAGGCTCCATCTGGTCCTTCTTTCTGCTGGAAAGTCAAACTAGTAGGCAGAGCTGGGATGGTGTTTGAATGCAATAGTAGGCAACACGAGTAAAATAAAAATGGAAGTCTAAAAGCTTATTAAAAATTAAGATCAACATGTAATTTCAACTCAAATCACTTGGATCTAGCTATGAACAACTTGCTAGGTAACCTTGAACGGCTCTTGCCCTAAACCCAAAAGTTCTGCCATTTGCTCTTCAGTACAATCACCTGTCTGAGAGTTCATAACATCTCCCTGATGAAAACCAAGATAATTCAGTCCTAGTTTTCAAATGGTACCAAGCTTTTGCCTGCATGGTTTTATGAGGAAAACAACCTGTGTATTCTGAAGTCCCCAGTGAAAACACCAGAAAGTTTAGGTCTAGTGTTAAACTGCTAGGATATGCTTTTGAACTGATTCAGTCTCCTGAGATACTGAATATACTGAAGGAAAAATATGTTTGGGCTCCCATAGCAGCAGATTCTTTACATCAAAGCCTTAGGGCAGGACCCTTGCCTGGTGGTGCTACACTGACTCTGAGCATACCCTAGACAACACTGCACTTTGTTCTTCCAGATTAGCCCAAATTTTTCATCTTCCAAAGCCACATGCAAAATCTCACAAGAACTGATCTCTGGGGAATCATTGGTCTGTGGTACCAAGGGTTACTTGCAAAGGAGACATTATCTATGCACATCCATGACAGTATTGTACAGCAGGTCAGAATATCAACACAGCTGAAAAACACACAGGATGCCCAGTCACCAAACAAAAAAATGCAAATCTTTGAGAAGGGCTCATTAAACACTGTAAAAGTCTGTCGGATGCCACAGATCCCCATGCAGATTCATAACACCAGCAGACCTCTGTGTGCTATAATACACAAATGTAAGCCATACACTTGCCAGACAGACTCAGTGGTCATAAACTAAAGGTGGAAAATGAGAGGCATAATGCATAGCTAGAACCCAGAGGAGACAAGCCATATAAATCATGGGGAAGAAAAAGGGGAAGAAGTGATTTTTTTTCCCCCAGCAGCATCCAAAATGTAAAAATGCATGAAAATTTTACTTCCTCAGACTAGGAGAGAATAAGTGAAACAACTCTTACCCAAAAGTCACAAACAGTATTTGTTAAACCTTGGGGAAAATGGGGGGGAAAAAAGTAAAAAGGCAGTACTATGCAGCAACATAAAATTACATCTGAAGGGTCGGAAGGATTATGTCCCAGAAGGGCTGCTGACTGCCTGTCTTGGAAGAACCACATACCCCACACCTTTGATAGCTCCCTCAGGAACCTGTCCCTTTTCAGGCTTTAACAAGGCTGTGTGCATATGTGCAAGAGTATCATGTCACTGCTGTTTCATCTAACAGCAGTCAGAACAGTGAAGTCACAAATGGATCTGGTGGAATTTCAGGCATGTCTCTGGCTTCATATCACTCTTTCACTGTGGCATCTGACAGTGATTTGCAGTGGTTCATAGGGTAGAAGAAATATCCCATATTATAAACAGATTTTAGTTTGATTTCCAGTGGAAATATGGTTAATGTGATCATTTCGGTGTAAAGAAGAAAAGGAGAAAAGAAATACTTCAGGTTTAAATGGAGATAATAGACAGTCCATTTTAAAAAAATTTAAATCATCTGGTGAAAGCAAATTCTACTGAAAATTAACTTCCCTGGTTGCCAGTCTCATGCAGGTGCACATTTTATTCTGTAGACTTGTGCTTGTTATACTAGTGACATCTTGATGATTCTTAGCTGCATGTTGTCTTTTCAGTTAATGCAAAGGATGTCACCTGCATGACTCATGCAAGCAGAGGTTATCTCCAAGTAGTCAACAAATATAGATGTCCTTCACCTCACTCACGTGGGTTGGCAGCAACACCTTTCTTGGAGACACTGCTCACTGTAAACTCTGAGAAGCTTTGCATTTGTTCTCCTTTCCCCCAGTAGACAGCCCTAACAAACTGAGGGCAAGGCAACTGGAAATCATTTCAGCGTCAGTCCTGAGCAAGCTGATTGTCTCGGATTAATTTCTTTGTGGACAGATATTTCAGAAATGTCACAATTTCGGCTGCCTTTGTCTCGCACTCTGCAGGAAGCAATCAGGACAAAGAGACAGGATGAAAATTAAGTGATTGCCCTGCTTTTCCCAAGATATTGTTGCTGGACCAACAGGCTGACCAGCAGTAGGTTCCTGATGAGAGCAAGCATCAACACTGAGCACACCAGTCAGCCCAAATGGCCATTAGGGAGAGGCACAGATTGCTGTTGTTATTACCTGAAGTCACCGCACTACAAGTGCACATGGCAGGTAGCTTAACACGCCCATTTAGAGTCATTTGGCCTTGCCTGCCACCACTTCTGGACTTCAGGGTGCTGAGGATGGTATTTTGACATGAGATGGGAGTCTGAAGGGAGGGGAAACATAGCCCTTAGACTGACTGCTAATCAGCAAGAAACTCCCGCTGTGGCAGAAATTATGAGTACAGTGTCTCGAGAGCATTATTCCACCGGACTGTCAGTCCAGGGCCCTTCAACAGAGTTTAAATTCAGTCCATTTCCCTTTTAAAAGTATGGTTATGGTCTGAAAAGTGAGTCGGTAAAATGAATTCTTAGTGTTCCCTATTTATTCCCTCTCAGTGACTTCCATACGAAACATGCTTCATTTAAAACTCAAAAATAAGGCTTTCACCTGCCAGCAAATATAAGTTCAAAGCAATTTCTCACAATCAAGTTACGTTCTTTCTGTTTCATACATCATCACTAACAACAATGATTCTGGGGTCAAAAAGGAGGAGGAGGGTGTGTTTCCATGATGGATGTGGCAACATGGAACAGAACTCACTTTTGCCTGACTACAGTGCTGACAGTAGTAAGATTTTATTTGTGTCAGTAAAAATAAGGGCTGCCATTAAGGCAGGGAGACCTAGTGCATGAAATGCCATTTTTATCACCACTTTCCTCAGCATAACCTCACTTAAAGCCACAAAACAAGAATGCCTCCACATTGCTGCATCTTGTTTAATTCAGGTTGCCAGAGAGCAAGCAAATTTGTCAGAGACTATGCCTGCATTGTCATACTGCACTGGTGACTCATAATTCTGGTGTGGTTCATTCAAGGATCCCAATTCCTGGCTCATGGGAACAAGCAGACAAAGGCATGGGACGTAAGTGTCCCTTTGGCCAGTGCAGACTCCTTGCCCACCTGTGCTGTTCTGAAGCCTCCATCTGAGTTTTGAAGGTCGTGATTTGTAGTGTTCCACTTTATTCATAGTTCACCAAGGTTTTCTTGTGTACTGGGAAAAAAGAAAAAAGAAACATTATTCCCCATATGTTTTATGGAAGGATTCAGGGACACAAATCTGGTCTAACCTTTAGACATCTGAGCCTTGGATTCAAAACAGCATGTGCAGAGAAAGAGATGGAAGAGAAAGAGATGGATACCTGGTTTACTGGCCATGATTCCAGCTAAGCCCAGATTGTTCATAGACTGAGACAGGTAATACTAGGGACAGGCACATTCTAAAATTTCCCTCTCTCTTTGCATCTATTTCACTGGAGGTAACCTTCTCATAACCTTTTCAATTTCACTGGATTCCTTAGAGTGAGGAATTTGCTAAGAGATGGGAATTGAAGCTTTCTTTCTCGAGAGATTTCTAACCACCTGGATTGAGATAGATTGACCACTTCTGCCATCACTGCCAGGTCAATGGGCAGCCCAGAGGTCTGATTCTCACCGCATCAGGAGGAAGTAATGGAGGAAAGGCAAGCATGATAATTCAATGATTTTGACATGCTTAGTACAGGGCATATCCCACGCATTGGTCTTTGCTCCAGACAGGCACCTCATGTCTTTTTCTTAGCAATTTTCCAAAGTGCCCTAGGGTATGGGCTTTTGGGATCTAACCTTCTATCATAGATCTGATCCTGCAAATTGTTGCATCCTCGTGTGATTCTCCCACTGATTTCACACTCCAGGCAGGTAGGGATGGTGGCCCTGTCATTGAATATGTGAACAACAAGCTCATTCTGAAAATGAGTCCCAAGTCCCCTCCTTGCCCCTAGCCATGTGAATAATGGCACTGTGCCCGTGAACAGAGTAGCTGGAAGCTCTGCCCATATTTTTTTGGTCTATAGAGGAAAACCTTGGTCCTTCCTCAGGTCTATGGCAGATCAAGCTTACCAGTTGTGTTCCATGGTCATGGAAGAGTGGGAATTGAAACCCTGCTTCAGAGCTCCTGGCTTGGGCAATGCTCATTAAAAGCAAAGAGTTGTCACAGAGTGAAGGCAAGGCACTTTAACAACGGGAAAAGCCCAACTCCCTCATTTTGCTCATAGTCTTTGCATCCCTGGTTTTTTTAATCGGTTTCACGCTGGGAAGTGAATCAGGCCCAAGATAAAAGCACGTCCACATCTAAGGAAAGTTTATGAGTGTGCATATGAGCATGCACATGTGGGCGAGGATTAAAGCACGAAGGATAAGGAAAAGCCAAAAGTGAAGTGTTTTGAATTACCATTCTCTGCTGAAAGAGCTCTCAGCAAATTGGCCTAATAGGTATTCCTAGTCTCTTGTGTCTGATCCATTGCAGGTAATCTTTTGGGGAAAAAAAGTGCCCTTTTATTGATCATGGTAATTATTTCACATTTTCAATGGCAGCTTTCCTAAGGACAAGGAAAATCAGCTGTCTGCTTTGGTCAGTTGGCCTTCTAGTTATTTCTTGAGAGTTTTTGTGATTTTATTAGCATACATGAAAAGAGCTCATGGCTTGCCTTTTGCCAGGCCTGAGTGGAAAACACAGCACAGAAAATTTTGACATGAGTGCAAACAAGCCTGCTTTGTCAAAAACATGTAGAAATTTAGCCCTTTGCCCTCCAGTAAATCAAGACATGAAATATTTATTTTCAAAATTCAAATATTTTCTTCATGAAATGCTACTGAAACTGTAGTTCAGGTGTCTGCTGCTCCCTAGTTCTCACTTTACACTGCTTTCCCCCAGGAATGACATCTCGTGATTTCATGCATCACGATTTCCAACTTGGTAGAAGCTGGTGATGCCTCATGACTGTTGCATCATCCTAGTGGAAAATGGGAACTGGGTCCATATAAGCCCAGCCTAGAGAAATAATGTAGACTGTGGGCTCCTGAACTACTGTACCTCAGCTCACCACATGGATGTTTTGAGCTGAAACAGTCTGTTTTCATTTAAAATCTTCAGAATACCTGCACTTTTTCTTCTCCTGTTCAGAAGAGACAATGTACAAGATGGCATGCTGAGTTCTGAAAAAAAAATTTTTCATTGAAAAATTGCCAAGAAAAGCCCTACATCTCATTCTTTTGAAGTTTCATATTTACCAACACCACAAATGGTCATTACAGCCACTGTTGCAGCAGAAAAACCTGGGAAAAAGAGAAGCTGCCTACTAGACACAAATTCCACAGTAGCCAAACATTACATTTTCAAGCCATCACTAAACATTATGGGTGGACTTGGAAAGACGATTTGGCACAATAAAGGACAGGCTGCCACAGCCTGTTCTGCACAGAGAGGTTAAAGAGAAAGCCTTGGCCTCTAGTGCTGTCAGCTTAGTGCTCATAAAATCGCTTAAAAGCACTTTACATCTTTCTTTAAAGCAGCAGATAAGTGTGAAATGTGGCAGAGACAAGTTATCAGCTCTTTCGAATAACAACTTTCTTCCTTCCAAAATTTAAATCTTTCTCCCTTTACTCCTCCAATTCATTCTCTCAGCCTTTGCATCATTTAAGCTTCCTCTCTGACTTCAAGAAACAGTCATTGACATGAATGATGATCAGAGGAAGAAAAAAGTGTGGTAACTTAACTTTGTCTACTTGAAGTTGTTGCTTCAGCTTCAGCTGCTTTAAGTTGTCTGTTTCACTGAGATTGTGATGGAGAAAGGAGTAACTGCAGAACAGCTCCGTCTTTGCCATGGAGACAGTGATGGGGAGGGTACATCTGATGAAACTCAAAACCAAGTGACAAAGTTTTTTCCCCCGTAGAGAAGCAATTAATTACCATGAAAGGTAGAGCTAATTTTGTGCTGGAACAATCTGGAACAACATACTGTAATCTGCTCTGTGTCAGCTGAGTTACAGCTTCCCTCCATCAGGAACACGTATTAGAAATTCGGTATATTTTTCAATACAAAGTGCTCTCTGGTAAAAGCCATCTTCCAGCTAAAGCACTGAGTCCTTTAAGGAAGAAGCTCTATTTCAGGGAAAATATCTTTTGGAAGTGTTCTTGTGAGCTGATGTGCCTCCTATTTTCCTAAATGCAGAGAGGGAGGGAAACGAGAAGGAGAGAAATAAGTGAGAGAGAGATCACCACCAGAGTATTTGGACCCTAGCACTGTCATTGAGAGCCCCATTGCCTGATATCACAGGCACCATACTAAGTAACTCCCTTCATAAGCCTCTCGAGACACATCTTGTAACATTTCTGTTTCCTATCCTCTCTAGGATAAGTGTTTCCAGTCCCCTTGCTCCTGATTTCTGATCTAGATCAACTTTCTATGCATTACTTTTCTGTTAAGATAGGTTCCAGAGAACCCTAGGGGAAGAAGAAACTATTTGCTGAATTTGACTTTATTTTAGATTGTTAGCAGTATATAAAGGAAAGATAAACATGTTGGACAAACTTCTTCTAAGAAGAATGATGACCATTTGGCTTGGATACCTGAGCAAGGTATAAACCACAGTGGCTTCTCCACTTGTTGCTGTCCACTTTCATGCCGTATTTCATGAAGGAGTGGCTTTCTACACTGGTGCTCAGGAAAGACCAAGTTTTGGCACATTAGGAACAGGAAGAACCACCAGGTCAAAACATGGGAGTTAACCTCGATTCCATAAAATTACTCGGTTTTTTGTCCTTTCCTCTACCTCTAAGTTGTTGGGCTTTTTCTCTTTCATGTAGTGTGGTTGCAAATATTGCTTTTTCCTTGTTACTTTCCAACTTTTTTCACCCATCTACAATTCAAGATTTATTGCAAGGCCAGGACCTCACTCTCCCTGTTCCTCATTATTTATAAGAGAATTGCAAGTAGCAGATATCTCAATGTTTTCTACACTCTCTCCAAGCTTATTGCTCACTTCTGATACAGCTGACTTTCAAGGCTGAGCAAGCCTCTCAGTACTGGTTTAAAATCAGAGCTCTCCTTTCTCAGCGTGGCAGTCCTCGGGCACTTCTGGGTGCAACACCTCCAAAATGACACTTGCCCAGGATCTGCCGCTGGGGCACAAATCCTTACACTGCTCTTCACCATCGTCGCATGCCTGAAAGATTCACTCATGGAGCATTCAGGCGGCTCCTTACTTTGTGAGTGACCATTCACAAACACGCCATGACAACCAGTGACGCTGCAACTTCTTACCCCTTGTCACTGTACCACTTAAATAAGAGGGCTTGCAAACCAGCCCAAAACACCGCTGTAAGCAATGTCACAGGGTTTCAACAGGAACTTTAGAACTCACTCTGCTGTTGTGCCACCCCACACAAAATAATGTTGTTGTTAGATGTGCTGAGTTAGAGAGAGGATTAGCTTTGCAGGCAGAAAAGGCTTTATACTCTGAACAGTTGTTTCCAACATCAGCAACGAACTCTAATGCTCTCTCTGTGCCTTAGCTTTCTACTGATATTTTAGAATCACAATTTAGCTCATCTGAAAAGGAATAGAGATTCTCTCTCCTTTTTTTCCCCCTTTAGTTTTCCAAAGTGATTATTTTACTGTTCCTTTAATGGATAGGCTTATAACGATAGCATCATTTTCTCTTATTGCAGCTTAAAGAGGAGGCAATACATTAAAGTGACAAAGTTCACAGTATCACTTGAACTAAGGAGTGTCTCTCTGGTCAGAAAGAAGTAGAGGGAAAGCGGGGGCCAGCTTCCCTAAGAGGTCCCTTGTGGCAGTTAAGTAGCTCAGCTGCCACTCACTGCTTGGAGCATGCTAATGCAGAGAGATCAGTCCAGAAGTGGCTGTGGGCAAAAGTCAAATCCAACCAGAAGGGCTGAGCGAGGTCATGCTGTGTGGGATTTGCCAGGCTGAGGAGTCACAGCCCGGGGAGCAGGGTCCCTGCAGAAGCTGCTTTTTAAGGAGCAGAAGTGCAGCACTCTGCCCTGAGGCAGACACACTGCTCAACAGCACCTGTATTTTCTTCTAGCCAAGCCCTGAATTTCGTTCTGGAGGAATTGCATCAAGGGGACCGTGCACGAAAAGCCACCCGCAGCATGTACCTGCGACACCCTGACAGCACAGGCACAGAGCCCTGAGTACCACTGCGACCGACACACGAGGGACAAAGATCTGCACAAAGAAGAGCCACTAGCTGGACTCCCAAGTCTTTATTAGGTTCCCAAAATAAATGTCTGCAGTTTTTCAAAAGAGTTCAGCACTGGGGAGATCACATTCAGAGTCTCGTTTTTAAGAATGGTCACCATTAAGCGGGATATGCAGCTCCTGTAGCGGGAAGCCCAGATTAGCATAACCACATGCAAATTTTCACACAGCACAGAAAAGAACCAATTTCAGAGTATAAAGTTAGGTTTTTAACAGCTTTTTTTTATCCTCGTATTAAAAATCAAGTTGGCCCCATGAGCAGTAGTGCTAACAAAGCCTGGGTTTTCACTGATTTGTGTCTCATGACTGGATTTCCAGCAATTTTAGAAGATGAAACCTCCAGCTGAAGCCTTTGTTGCCCTGGAGGGCATGGCTAAGGGTGTGCTTCTTTGCATAAGGCTC
Source organism: Ptilonorhynchus violaceus (assembly GCA_013397565.1). Classification (NCBI taxonomy): domain Eukaryota; kingdom Metazoa; phylum Chordata; class Aves; order Passeriformes; family Ptilonorhynchidae; genus Ptilonorhynchus; species Ptilonorhynchus violaceus. The sequence goes on from VZRJ01007105.1 coordinate 290,965, forward strand.
ACATGGCAGATGTGCTCATACGCAACACTGAAAAATCTTTCTGAGCAAGTATTTTCAGGAAGTTTGGAGGATCAAAACATAGCTGAGACCTCTCTTTCAAAGGTAGATGCATTTAGAGAAAATGACTGAAATTTTTGGGTATGAATGGACTGACAGATTGATCAGAGACATTTATTTAAGAAAGCAGGCCAAAGATGGACGTAAGTTTTTTTGCAAGTTAATATCGGACACATAGGAATAGCAATTGTCAAGTACCAGTAATTATAATATATTACTTCATTTAGTCTGTCTGTAAAAATGTCTCTCTTGCACAAAAGGACAAAAACTTTCTCCTCTACTTCAATCACCAGCCCATATATATTTTTCCCAGTGACTGGAATGCTCCTCATGTAACTTGTGCAGAGAGTTATCTCTTAGGAGAGATAACAAAGACTGGAATTCTTCTTCCAGAAGCATTAAGTTGCAAAAAAATTCAAGTGTTCTCTTTTCCCTATGTGTTTTCCAATAGAATCTGGGATTACATTTGCAATTTTTCAGGTTCTGTGACCAGCACTGACTGCATTCTCCCAGCATCTTGGAACACTTGCAACTGTGCCTTTTGCTGCAATGCTGTGACCCATGTTACTGTGGCAATTCTTTCACTGGTTGTCCAGCTTGTTTATGCAAATTCTGCTCGGATAATTAAAAACAGTCCAAAAGTTATCTTAATAGCCTTTCTGAACAGCTTCACTTATAAGCTTCCCCTGTTGACAAATAACAAACAAGAGTCCAAAGCAGTATCAAGCTTCTGGCGCCCACACTGTAATGCTGAAAAGTCATTTTTCATAACACCAAGAATGTTCAAAGAACCTTCACTTACAATATATAGTGCAATAAATAATAGCTTATGTCTACTTATACAAATAAAGAACACAAAGTGAAAACTCCTGAAGTGTTCCATGTTTACTAATGGAAGCAAATACAGCTGACTTTTCTGTTCCATCTTTCCTCACCTCCCTCCCATTGGCTGTTTACGTCTTGTCAGAAACTTCAGCTTTCTGTCTCTGGAGCCAGCACTGTTTCTGGCTGCCCGCTCATACAGGTCCTAGAATCACGAGGTATTTATCAGGGCTTCCAGCTGCTGCCACAATATAAGTAATTTTATCAGCCTAATGTTTTATTTATTTGCACTTAACGTTCCTATTTAAAGGGGAGAGAATGTGGGAATATTAATGGAAAAGTTGGGGGCAGGGCGCTGAAATGAGTTATTAAAAGTTTCACCACTTGAGCTTTTAAGCTTCTCCATCTGAAGCTGCTCAGTTTGATGTGAATGCATGCATATCTCTCATGCAAATTGTCCCAGAGGCAGCTATTTTGGGCAGAGCGTATATTCATTGTGGTGTCACAAAAGGTCGATTAGGTCTGCCGAAATTCCTGGTTGGTGCTGATTGACTGTGAGCGACATTTAAGTCTTTCACACTTCCTTATCTAGTCCATTCTCTGCAGGCTGAGCATGGACGTGCACCTTATGCAACCTCACAACAGACACTCCGAGCTGCAGATTTAGGAGCTTTTTAATTATCTGTGTGTAAGGAGGGAAAGAAACTGCGATGCTTTTCTTTTCGTGCTGAGGGGAGTTCTTTTCAGCCTGCTGCAAGAAGTGACACAAAACCCAGGGAGCTGAGTAAATAGGGCTCTTCTCCCGGAGCACAGAAAATTGAACAGATTTTCCTCAAACGTTCTCACAAAAATACACCTGTCGGCTAACAATGAAGTGGAAAAGCATCTTCACCCGAAAATCCAGCTTGTCATGGAAAGGGCTAACCAAGTGAAAAGAGAGGGCTGAAATGGAAACTCTTTCGAATCCTGACGTCTGCTATTTGGCTTCACATGGACCCTGTAATTTCTACCCAGCACTGCCAGTTACTCTGGTGCCGTGTACCTTTACTTTGCTAATCTACTTTGCAAAGCTACCAATTTTCACTTCGTCTTGCTGAAAAGGAGAGACTTATTTTTTGCAAAGTTTTGCAAAGAAAATTGGTGGTCTGCTTGAAAACTGCACCTTTTGGAAGATGGGTTCCGAAGAAAATATGAAGTGCTGTCTTCACTTTCTCTTATAGGTTTCTCCAGGTTAAACTCTCAGGCTCGACAGGCTTGCTGGGTCTAGCAACTGAATGATTTGGGTTGATATTTGCTTCTGTGGAGATGCTTGAACATACAGAAAGTGGATGGAAAGAGCCCGAATCCTTTCTCTTGAACTTCCCACACAGTCTTTTTTGTGTGAAGAATGTGGTCATCTGCGGCTTTGTAATTTCTAATATCTTGAACAATGCCTGGAATGATAAGCACCTATTGGTTTTAATGATTGGCAACTTTTGGCAGGCATGTAAGAGATTTTTAAACAACCCTTAATCCCTTGCAGCTGTGCCTGAATACAGACCAAAAGAATTGGCATTCCCTCTGCATCCTTTGACTTTAAATATAATCACTTGGTGGCAGTGATCGTGTACATTGTCCTTAACAGTGGAGGAAATTAGCTTTAATTTCACAAAGTGATTGCATCTTGGCTTTCAGAGATGCCTATTGCAAGCCTATTCAACACATGCCCCAGTCCCTGGGCACAGAGCAGCACTATAAGCAGCAGAAGCATTCCATGAGCTGCATCTGTAACTATCCCCTTGAACAGCTAAAAGGTAGCTGACAGCTTTGGCCTGATGGCTCAGGAGACACGGTATTTCCAGCAGTGCTTGTTCCCACTTTGTCCAGCATTACATGCGTATGTGAAAACAGACTTTGATGTGGGACTCGGTAGCGGGCCATATCCTGGAAATGAGAGGAACAGCACGTTTCACCCGAAGTCTGTCATAAGCCCCCAGTGCTTTATCCCTGCTGTCACTAGAGCCCCTTTTTCTCCTGTTCACAAAACTTCCCTGCTTTGGGCTGTTTGAGTAAGCAGGCATATCCTGGCTTTCTTGAGTCAGGGGCCAAAGAGGGTTACAGGAAGACCACAGGCAACAGAGAAAGAAGACCACAGAGTCACGGGAACCTTTAGCAGTTACAGTAAGAAGACAGTAAATACAATCATTACACAGTCAGTTCATTTTCATTTATTTGTAACGCCTCAGGGCAATAACTGGTTTGATGGGGCTATTTTAAAATCATTACCCTACTATATTCTGTATTACATCCATTCAATTTCCCACTAAAGATTAAACAACCCACTTGAAGGAAAATATCTTTTTATTAAAGTCACATTTTAAAAAACAGGTACTGAGCTTTTGAGGAATTAAGTACTCACATTCATATGGAAGAATTGCAATAGAAAGAAGCATCTTTTCTTCCAGGCACTGAAAATACAACTGTGATTTAGAGAATACCCTCTCTACTGTAAAAGAAACATGCTCTTTCTCTCCCACATGAATTCTTCTCCTCACACGCACACTGCACTCTTAGCCAGAGACCAGGAGAGACCACAAACATGACATAGCCAAGTGAGCTTTTCCCTATTAAATTTTACAATTGAATCTGCAAAACAACTAAGTGCAAACATTTGTTGACTAGTTAAAAGAAACAAGTCAGCAAATAAAACACATTAAATCACTTTACATATTCACCATACCAAAATAGCTAGTGCAAGGCACGGTTGATAGCAAAACAACTTGGACTGACTCTCAAGGAGTTGTCCCTGTGGGATTGTGACCTCATCCCATGCCAGAGAGAACTGCATCCTCACAGCACCTCTGGAGCAGCCTGGTACATAGGGGTGCATAGGTGTGTGGCCTCATGGGGGGCTTTTGCATGGGCATTAGTGAGTTGTAGGGAGGGATAAGGGAAACTTACATGTTCTTTGTGTGATGTGGGATCCCACATGTGAATGTGTAGCTTGAAAATTTGGACTAGTAGTAAAAGGATGTTGGAAAATCTGGTTTGTATGGTAATAACTTTTTAAGTGTCTGATCTTATTCGTCCATTGTATTGCTGATATTGATCCTGAATATATAGTTGACTGAGACTGATTGGCAGGTAATTACATGCCATTAAGTAAAGTGATAGTCTGCTTCAGTACCAACCTAGTTTAAACAGCATGAACTGTGCAGTTTTCCCCATTATACAGTTGTCCAGTTTTGCAGACACATGAAAGCTACAACCAACCACGCGCTACACTCACAGGGCAGACCAATCACACATGCAGGGTGCTGAGGAATAAACCCACAAAAGTGCAATCCTCCTGATTCCTTACCCATTCTCAAGTCTGGAACAAAAAAGTTTATTTTTTCCCTTCTTTTGCAGGGATTTTGTGACACCTGCAGTACCCTCTGTGAGGTAAGAAGGTGACTGAGCAAGGCCTGATGCCCCACCAGAATCGGGCAGACCGGAAATACAGTGGCAAGTCTCGAAGCAGTGACCTGAATCCTGGCCATGCATGCCCATGTTGTCTGGTCCCAACCCCAGTTCCTGCTATCCCACAGGAACCTGGGCAGCTGCCAGCACCTTCAATGACTCGTGTCCCAAAAGGCCGTGGCTGGCTCCTAAGGGGTTTGAACTCTGCCCAATGCTTTTGGTCACAACAGGAAGCTTTTTCAAGGCCTCTTGATTTCTGTGTGAGTGACACCTCATGACCCTGGATGACATACCCAGCAGGAAGCCTCTTCATCTCACTTCAGCTGTGAGCAACGTTTGTGCTGGGAACTTGAGTCCTCCCTTAGCTTGCTGAGTCCATGATGTACTGAGGGGTTTCAGCGTCTCCACGTGCTTGCACAAGCTATTTCCATTGCCATCTCTGGGTGCTCTATTGGATGATGATATGATGTCAAGTCACATTATGTCCAGAGAGATACAAAAAGACAGGTTTTAATATACAATGTCACTTCTTTCTTTATCTTACCCACTCTCAGCTCTAGCAATTAATGCTCCAGCTCAGAGGTTCAAACTTCCCTCTAGGGCCACTGGGAAAACCACACTCTGAACTCTGTGAGAGGGATCCTTTCCTTTCTCACCTCTGGAGGCCTTCTTTGTGCCTCCAAGAGTTTAAAGGAAAGGCAGAGCTCCTAGCGCTTTCAGTGGTCCTGTCATATCTTTGGAGGCTCTTCCTTCCAATAAATGTCTCATCCCAACCAGCATCCTGGCAGAGGAAGGGATAGGACATGGCATGCTTCCTGTGGCAGAAATCCCCACATCACAGTTCTCCTACAAAGACCCTTTTGGGGAAATTGGCAGTGACAATGTCTACCTCCCTTGAGCAGCAGATAGGCAGTGGCAAAATTTCTTGTTCCTTGGAATGAAAGCAGCACATATTCTACTTGCCACTATGCTGCCAAATCTGAGGACATCACTGAGATTAAGAAAATGACAGGGAAAATGGTGTCATAAAAGCTACTTGTAGGTCTGCAGCCAATCCATTCCTGAGGCAGGTACTATGTTCAGGATCTCACAGCAGTCACCCACACCCCTTCAGCTAATTTTCCCTGAATTAATATCCCACGCCCTCTACAGTCCTGGAGCAGTATGACCTTCTTAACTGCTATGATTTTCCTACTGAGTTTATCTTTTCCAACTTCTTTGCCTGTTCTTGGTCCATTACAAAGGGAAACCTCTTCCTCTGGGGCTCGAGTTGGGACATTTTATTTCCCAGAAATGGTGAGTTGTCACATTTGAAATAGCATTTGGTACTTGTCTGCAGCAGCTTGTTCCCCCACCCGAGGCACTGTGTGGGAAGCAGGCAGACTGTCCCTCCTCTACTGCCATACATCATGTTCGCCACCCTTATCAAGAGCTCACTTCATTGCAGGGTTCACGGTTTAGGTCGATGCTTTCACAGGAGATCTCAAGCCCTATTTCAAGCCTTTTTCGTTATTTTATAGACCAGCAAACACCACTTTGTTTTATCTTCCTGCCTTACAGTAGACATTCTTTTGTCCTTAAAAGTACTTAGGCACAATCTGTGCAGGGATAATAAACAATAACTACAGTCTGATGGAAAGTTGAAGCCATTTGTATGAGAAAGAAAAAAACCAACAACCACAAAACAAATGCAAAACCAAATAAAACCACACTGATCTTGTTACTTCTGGCTGTGAAGGGACTCACTAGTATGGCTGAGCAATGATGATTTCAGAATTCAAGACCAGTAGTAGGGGCAAATGAAATTTCTCCCCAGCCTTGTCTGTTGTCACTTGATGGGCTTTCTGCTCAGAGCATGTATTGTCCCAAAAAGTTTTTCTTTGCATCTAGCCTATGCTAAGAGATTTGTTGTCTTACACTAAACTCACATTGCCCATTTCAATCCAAAACTTTGCTCCCCTCCTGTCTTATGTTTAGAAGCATCATTGATGTTATAAATACAGTTAAAGAGTTGGCTTTCATAAACGGTTATTGTTAATGAGTTAATTATTACGTTATTGTTAATTATTTATCGTTATGTATTATTAATGAGTTAATCGTTATATGTTATTATTAATTGTTATAATACTGGTTATGAGAGTAAGTTAATTATTATAATCGTTAGGTACCCTTGTTAATTATATTGTTAAGCATAATCTTGTTAAAAGTTTTTATTAAGAGAAGGGAGGGAAGTGGGTGTTAACCCCCAGGACAACGAGCCGATAAGAACACTCCAAGAGGGCAGGGCTAGGGAGGCTATATGAACTGTATCCCCGAGCCAGAGTGTGTGCCTCTGGCTGCAGCCTGTCGGCAGCTACGCGCCCAGCGCTGGACCCTCTGCTTTGAGTGAATGATTTTTTTTCATTTTGCCCCCTATTGTCCTTTTTAATAAACCTTTTAAATTTTTCATCGAGTGAGCGTGTTTCTCACACTGAGATTGATAAAACTGCTTAGGTGTAGACCCATTCCTCGGTCCTGGCATTCCTAAGGTCCCAGGCAGAACTGCGCTTTTCTGCTCAAAAATAAATAGCCAAGAGTCAGAGAATTGGAATGTGCAAATTCTGATCCTAGGTCTTGCTTGAATGCAGAATAGGGCCAGTAACTTACGGACAGATCCTTGAAAATATTTTAGTGTCACTGGCTTTGCTGGGACTAGAGTGGACACGATACATGGCACAGGAATATTTTAACCAAGGTTGGATCAAATCTCTTAAGATACTCTCTCACTGATAAATTCCTATTCTTCATAGTTAGTCCTAAAAGTGATTTATTCTGAAGGCAAAGGGGGGCTTATCTGCAAAGTAAGAAAATGCCTCCATCTGACACCTCGTTATGCAAACTCAATTGCATAGGAAGCACTTCAATATTGCAGTGAAGGGGCATAATTCCTGCTGGGTGCTGATCATTTATGGCTTTGAAATTCATTTCAGCATGTTTGCCCTTGGGACCACTCGTGCACTTGAATTTAGCAAAGTGCCCTAGCACATACCTGGATTGGGACCAAAATTCTTACCATATGTAGGGTGCGAGTTGGTTCATCTTTAAAACTAAATTAAAATGTTGAATTGTGTAACCTTCAGTGTGTCCCTCCAGATGAAAATGACTCACTGTTACCCCAGTAGATAAATCTCCTTGGAAAGTTCATGCATAAACTGTATTTAAGGAAAATAGCTTCTAATTATGCAAAGATATTAACAACCATCCCATCTGATTGTAATGAGGATAATTTGCATTATTCCCAAACAAAAAGCTTCGTTAGAAGAGAGTTATGGCTGTTATGCATTTTGCTACAGTCCAGCTAATGATCAGAAAACCATTATTCTACTTTCTTTACAAAAGTTCTACTGCTCAAAAAAGTCAGAATGGCTGAAGATGAACAGTTTTCAGTCTGCCAACACATTTGCCATCACTACATAACCCTCCATCATTCACCGTCACAGTTTCTTAATTTATTTTTCTTTTATAAGCTTTCCTCTGCTCTTTGTTTAGTTCTAATAGAAGTACACTATTGGACTTACCTTCCAGGTTGTTCTCAAACATGCTGCAAAGGACTCTGAACGGACTACAATCACAGGATTATTTTGGTTATGTCAGAGGACGGTAAAATCTTGTGCCAGTATTATGTGGTGAAGCAGCAGAATACTTTATCTATTAGACTCAGAGTGATCAATCCATTTGAATTATGAAACACATAGATGATATAATCTAGGGAGAGTTCATGTATGGAAGTTTGTGTTTAACAACATGGTTTATGAGACTATATGAGATGTATGTACACACTGCCTAATAAATAATCTCTGAGTGCTGTGAGCTGAAGTTCCAAAGCAGCCTCAGAGAGTCATGCATCTAACTCCCTCATGTCTTTGAAACCCAAGACACAATATTCTAGAAATAGGAAGGGTACTTGAATAGTAATTACAAGCATATTTTGAAACCTACAGAGGGAAAAAATTGGATTCAGGGCATTGTAAATCGATGAAGGAGAGAATGATGAACTATGTTTTTTGGAGCTAAAGGACCAATATACTTTTGCGGCCTTGAAAGTTTATATGAATTATCTAGCAATCGTACAGTATGCTTGTAGCAGTGTTTTCTTTGCAGAAAGCTCTGACTCCTTTCAGGGTTTGATAGTTTATTTCCTTTATGAAAAGTAAAACTGGATAGAGGACAGAGGGAAAGAAATGCAGCTGGTGGGTATGTGGGTTTTTTTCTTGTTGTTTCGTATGAACTGAATATTTTCTATTAGGCTGTATCCACACTAGGAGCTGTGATGAGGGGTAATGAGAGACATGGTGAATCAACAAAAGAAGGTAGTTTCTCTGCTAATGTTAATTGGCATCATTAATGAAAATCAGCACAGAATCAGTGGTTTTCACTACCTGAGAATCTCATCCAAAGTGCTTAAATCTCTTCTAGCAATGTAAACCCAATTAGTGCAAGGTTTGTTTCTGTTATGATCAGGTAGCAGTTGGCTGAAAATTGCAAGCTTTATTGCAAATATTTATAATGTAATCTTAATTGGAATTAACAGGGAGTGTATGTGTACAGGTATGAAGAGAAATACCTGACCTTGGTTTTGTGTTAAGCTATGTATTCCTTTCTATCCAGCCCTTTAAGTGTCAGCTACTTCAGAGCTTATTTCATTGTCTACACATCTTGCATTTTTCAGTAGATATTTGCTACAGCAGTCCTAAAAACAGGTATGTGGAACTTTTTTTGTACATTGTCAGTAGTAATGATGTCCAAAAGCTAATTTCTATGTCTGAGGGAGAATTCCTAGGCTACACACTAATTGCAGAGCCCACAACACTGAAAAACATGGTCCTCCTATCAACATAATTTTGAAAATCCAGGGAGGCTGCTTGAGCTTTCATTGATGATAACAAAGAAGTGAATACCAGAATCAATGATATGCATTTGTGTATTGTGCTCAGCTGCAACTTGCAGGGGAATATAACTTCTGATTGAAGTGTTGGCTGTGTTTGGGGAATTGATCCATGATGGATTCTGCATGGATTCTCTGGTCTCCAGTAAAAGGTTGACTTTTCTTGCAGTTTTTCTCACATTTATGGCTCTCAAAGTCTCTTCTTCCTAGGCAGCTATTTGCATTAAAAATTAGGAACTTAATTATCTCCTATGTCTCTTTCCTTTTTATTAAATTGGATTGAAACCAGTTCAACAGTCATTGGGGAAAAGGGATTCAAAGCCACAGACTGACTATGTGCATTCTGTGTACATAAGGAAAAAGAATAAAATAAAGAAGTTCCCAGTTAGGCAGCTGAAACTACAGTCATTCTGTGACCCTTCATCATTCTTTCCACTCATCTTTCCTCCTCATAAGTTTGTTGGCCTCTCTCCTCTAATTCTTTGTCTCACAGTTGCAACTCTTTCTCCCTGTTCCTTGTCTCAATTTTAAGACAAATTTAAGAGAGGACTCTCTGGAATGAGTCCTCCTCTCCAAAAGGGTTCCAACAATCCCCTTCCACCAATAGGAAATGAATACTAATAGATGAAAGTGAAAAAAACCCAACGGTTCATTAACAAACAGAGTGCCCACCCACAAGGCAAGGGAACAAAGTAAACAACTGTCAAACACCAAACCGCGGGAACCCACCTCCCCACACACACACACAGGAGCAAAGACCCAAAAATGTCTGGAGAACGGGGCCAGTGCTGGAGGAATACTCCTTCCCAACACGTGGTGCGAGATGGCGCCAGCTTTCATGCTAAGGGAAGCGGAACTTCCACGGAGCAGTTCCAACAGCAGGGGAAAACCCAGTGTCTACCTGGTGTCGACCTCTTCTCCACAGCAGGCACAGCAGACAAAACAGCTGGGCTGGAGCCTTTGGTGTGCTTTCTTTCTCTGGCTCGGCTCCCCAGGGCTTGGGGCTGGAACAGAGCAGCCCGACTCCTGCCAGTCCCACTCCTCCAGTCTTGGAGCAGCAGCTTGTTCAATTCACTTCAAGGCAGCTGAAAGATTGCCACTCCAGTTTCTCCAAGCCAGGTAAGGGAAAAAAAGTTTTTTGCCTGGGCCAAAAACCAAGTCAGCCAAGCAGGAAAAAACCACATTGCGCAGAGCCTGGGAAGCCCGGGCAGCGAGGCTTCACACCGCCGCCCTGCAGAGGCAAGCAGCTTCCCCCTGCCCTGGCTCCACACTCCTCTGTCTCAGGCTTTAAAGGTACAGGAACCATTTTTGGGCATAAGCAGAGGATCGTGGAATAGACTATCGTAATAAATCACTCCAAGACATTTCTACTCCTACTTTTCTCTTGGGAATGTTGTTCTTAGCCTTCAGTCCCTGAAGGTTCGTATCTCAGCAGAGTTGCTTCTGCTCTGGGGTTACAGTCTAGAAAACAAGGCAACAGGAATTCTGCTTTGAAATGAGAAGCTTGCCTAAACACATCCAACACATTCAGCAGGAACGCTTTTCCCTCTCCCCTTCCCTGTATGCATTTGGTTCTCTTAATTGTTCATCTCTATTCAAAGCAATTTCCTTGGCACACACATTTTCATTAAATGTAATGAAGGAAGGACAATTTACCATCCCACCTGTGACAACTCACTGATTCAGATCATGATGACCTATTGTGAATACTTGGGCTTCAGTCAAGACTTTGATTAGTGAGAAGAGGTAACCTCTGCATAATTAAGATTGTAGCCAGAATTTATTTATCCTGAACCAGTTTAATTTAAAAGTCCATTAATTAGATAATATATGAAGGCACATCCATAGCACTCACTGGCAGAATATCTGAGAATTTACAGTTTGTCTCACTTCATATTCTGAAAAGTTTGTTGAGTGTATAGTCTTCAGAAGGGGGATAATTTATTTGTGGGTACAGTGCAAGAAAAGCAGAGAAACAGCTTGTAAAAAAGGGAGTTTGAAATTTTTGGTGTCAATCATATCTGGAACAATTTGAAATAATTCTTGCTCTACTGTCATGCAATAGCTCGTGAATGGTTTGGCCTAGAAACTTCAAATGTGATTTATTCAAAAGGTCCTCATCCCTCCCACTCTGCATAAAAAGAGGAGAGGGCTGGTGAACTTGGAAGCTATCCCCTGGAAATGTGGGAACAGCAGAGCCGCCTGATGGGATCTGAAATAGCTTATTGAGTTTGTCACTGACACTATGGGCTTCTGTAGTCACAAAATATGAGAATAGACAGCAACAGTCTGTATTGCTGTTGGAGAAGGAGCTTCACTTTCCTTGCAGCCAGCTGTTCTTTTAGCCACAAGCCAGCACCAAGTCTTAATACAGAAGGACTATTAATAATCACCATGGCACACAAACTGCACCTTTGCATGGAGCTTCTCATTCTGTGACCCCTTTGTTAACTCCACAAACCACCATGCTCTGAGACACACAATCATTTTCTCATTGGCTCTTGTTGGTCTCCCAGTCTCATATCATCATGGGAGCACTCAAGAGACATTTAGGAGTGAAGAAAAGGAGTTTTCATTATGATGTATCTTCTACCATCACCATGTTTATACCATCCAGGGTTGAAAAGCTCACTGAACAGCATAGAAGTGATAATAAGCAATTGTGGCTTTAGCAAGAAGGAGAACACAATGAAATCCAGAAAGTAGCTGTCAGAAAATTACAGAGCTTTGCGCTGTAGGCCGCATATGTGAATTTCACGTGATGGTTATTTAAAACAAATTCATTACTACAGGAAACTTCATTTGCTTACTTTTGTGAGCCTACCTTGAAAATTTCAAGAGCAAATATTACACAAAAAAGCTTTTTAAAAATACCTGGGGTTGAGGATAGTGTTAAAGAAAAATTTACTCCCTTCCCACTCAGAAAAAAAACAGTAGAAGAATGTGATACCCCTAAAGCTAGGTCTCCACAGAAATAAATACAAGTTTGTTACATGTATCCCAGCTTATTAACATTTCAAGTTGTCCTTACATCAATTTAAATATGAATAGATCACTGTGTATGAGGCAGATGACTCATCTCAATGGCTGAAACCGATGGTCAGAAATTATATCGCAAAATGATTGAGGTTTTTTCAGCAGAAAAATGGGACCTTTAATTGTGAGAATAGCCACATCTGCTTCTGGGAGTGTGCCCGGTGTGTCTATGAAATAACTTTAAACCTGACTTCTCTTGCATTTTGCTTGGGCAGTCTGCTGTGATATTTCATGCTGTAGTTGGTTTCCTTTTGTCATCACCTGATTCATAAAAGAAGTTTGCTCCCTCTCTTCCACAACCACAGAGATTAGATAAATGGAGGCTAGGAGGTGTGGTCCCAATAGTGAACTTGCTACATAGAAGCTGGAGAGATCAGGGATTTAAACCAACTCTCAGATGACTTGGCAAAAATACTATTAGTGAATCATACTGTTTGGTTTTGTGCCAAAGTACTTTGGTCTTTGACTTTTTTCCCCCCTGAGGAAAAACATCAGGACTTTTTCCCCTTTGAATTTTTACAAGAAACTCTTGACTTGTCTAGAATATAAACAAGCCTGATGAAATTCAGTTAAATGATGAAGACATGAGAGGCAGAAAGAAGTTTTCCAAAGCCTTTCATTTGATGTGAGTTTTGAATAGAAGACAAAACATCATCAGCCTTCACAGAATCACAAAATCAGAGAATATGCTGAGTTGGAAGGGACCTATTGAGGATCATTGAGTACAACTCTAAGCCCTGCACAGGACCATCCCCAACAGTCACACCATGTGCCTGAGAGTGTTGTCCAAACACTTCTTGAACTCTGTCAGGCTTGGTGCTGTGACCACTTCCCTGGGGAGCCTGTTCCAGTGTCCAGCCACCCTCTGGGTGAAGAAGCTTTTCCTAATATCCAACCTAAACCTCCCCTAACACAACTTCAGGCCATTCCCTCAGGTGCTGTCACTGTCACCACAGAGGAGAGATCAGTGTCTGCCCCTCCTCTTCCCTTCACGAAGAAGTTGTAACTGCAACGAGGTCTCCTCTCAGTCTCCTCTTCTATGGGCTGAACAGACCAAGTGACCTCAGCCACTCCTCATACAGCTTCCCCTCCAGACCCTTCACCACCCTCATAGCCCTCCTCTGGACGCTCTCTAACAGTTTAATGTCTTTCTTGTATTTTGGCACCCACAATTGCCCCCAGGACTTGAGGTGAGGCCACCCCAGTGCAGAGCAGAGCGGGGCAATCCCCTCCCTTTCCCGGCTGGTGATGCTCTGCCTGATGAACCCCAGGACAGGGTTGGCCCTCCTGGCTGCCAGGGCACTGCTCACTCATATTCAGCTTGCCATCGACCAGGACCCCCAGCTCCCTTTCCATGGCTCTGCTTTTCAGAACCTCATTCCCCAGTCTGTCCATACATCCAGGGTTGTCCCAGGTGCAGAATTTGGCCATTGTTGAACTTAATACAGTTGGTGATTGCCCAGCCCTCTAATTTATGATGGTCTCTCTGCACGGCATCCCTGCCTTTGAGGGAATCAGCAACTCCCCCCACTTTTATATTGTCTGCAAACTTGCTCAGTATCCCTTCCAGCCCTGTGTCCAAGTCATTTAAGATGTTGAAGAGTGCAGGGCTGAGGATGGAACCCTGTGGAACCCCACAAATGACTGGTCCCCAGCCTGATGTCACCCCATTCACTACAACCCTTTGTGCCCGACCTTTGCACCTTACTCATTTTTACACTTCAATCCAGCAACGTGTAGGTGTTGAAAACTGCCTTTAAATAAACCAAATTGGAGTTATATTTTTCTACTCTTCTGTGAAAGAAAAGGAGGTAGTTGTGCTTTTCTGTCCCACTTAATGGTTCTGAAAATCTACTGGTGTGCAGGTAGGTTTTGAAAGCCTTGAATTACACAGCCATTGTTAAGTGAAAAGATAGCCAATACTTTGTGTAGAAATCGGCAGTAAGTGCTATTTGGAGCACTTAATCACTCATTTTGCATTTATGTTATATATTTTTGTCTCATTTAGTGTCAACTGATACAAACCAGCATCCATGGTACTCAATTAGTGAGAAATAACCTGGTAGTGAATTAGTACAAATTCTCTTTACAAGGTAAGTGATTATTTCTGTTACACATTAAGCTTAAAAAAAATGTTGTTAATACCAAATAAAATCTCACTATGTATGTTTCAGGAAAAGCTTGAATGCTCAAGAGTGTGTTTTCATTTCTGGAGACTGACATGTCAGATTCTTGTGCCTTAGGCTGTAACTTGCAATTTTCCCGTAACAGATTTCTTCTGGGTTTGCACTGAAATAGCTGCTTACTATATCTTCTAAATCTACCTTACATTTCTTGAAAACTTGAGAGCAAGAATTAGATGATTTTTTTTTTTTTTTAGTCTGCAGAGACGTCAGGGAGGAGGCTTAACATACATTTATTTCTACAAAGCAGTGATGGTGAATATTACATGTAAGTATGTATTTGCGCAGTAGCTCTCAAATTGTAGCTTGTGGTTTCTGGCCTATTTTTAGGTGTATAAGCAACTCTTACATTCCCTGTACCTGAGACATTAACTCTATTTGTTAGGGATCAGAGATCCACGCTTTGAAAACCCCAGTGTCCAAGGAAACAAATGTGTAGAATTTACCATCTGTAGGTCTAAACAGCTTCATGTAAACTGCTCAAGGATGCAACCAAAAACCAGGATGAAAGCTCATGCATCCTCCCTTTTCTTCTGCTGTCCGCTAGTTTGCCTCTTCCTCTGTTTTCGTTCAAGGAGGCAAATACAACAAAACAACTTACCTTCTCTCTTCCAAAGGACCATGCCCTTATTTTTCCTAATTCCCCTCATAAGAGTCATGTTCTGCTATGGGATGTGTTTGAATAGAGAGCTCAGATTTTCTCCTTTCTCACAATTTTGTACTATCCGCCTCCAGGCAGAAATACCTCCACTATGTCTGTAAACAGCCAGCATATGATTAAAGCCATCACAATAAATAAACATGAAATAGCAATGCTCATCAGAGCTGGTGAAAAGAGAGCTTCTTCATGCTGTTAGCGAGCAGTTTAGTCCTTGCCAATGGCTTGTTTTAATTTTGTTCCTTCTGTTGACTTGAAGTCTCAGGACTGACCTTGGATTTTTAGGGGTAGCTGACATCAGTACCAAAATTAGCTTTTTGTTTGTTTTGTAATTCCCACAGGCAAAAGATATATGAAATATTTCTCACAAAAGGCCTGAACCCAAGCGTCCCTTCCATACCTTGCTGTGCTGGGTAGCCCTGTCCGACTGACTGCTTTGCTTCCACCTTCCCATGGAGCAGGCAGGCAGGCAGGCAGATGCTCCCGTTTTTCTTCACTGACAGAGGCTTTAAGGCCCTTGGTGTCTTCAGAGGAAGAGCCAGAGACCCTGAAACAGGTGTTCATGGGAACCCAATGGCACTTAGACACCCAGCTCCCCTTGAGGGCCACAGTTAGTCTCTGTAATGAGTGTTTGATTATGCTGTATGTGTACCTATGATTTCTGAAACTTCTTGTGCTCTTCATGTTTCTCTTCTCAAGGAACTGAGTTGGTTTTGTTGATGCATGAAGACGCATAGTGACATACTACTCCTTCCTTACATAAACACACATACACGAGAAAAGGCAGAGGGAATAGAAATAGATAAACAAATACACAAAAATGGTAAGCATAAATATTGCAGATGTAACGATGGGAAAAATATATGGCAGGCAGATCTCTAGAGAAACAGATGGATAGCCCACAGCAATAAGCAGTAGCTGTCTATGAAAGAGAGGCAAATGCAGTGGTAAATGACTTGTGACTGTTCAAAATTTAATTTGCCATGAAAGCCCATCATGAATGATGCAAGGGCAATACTGAGCAGGAAACTATCCAGCACTACTTCCTTTCTTCTTAACCTGTGGGATGGAAAGTTATCTGACGGGTTACAATAAGCAAACATGAATGCAGATACGCAGAGATATCTCAGCACTTGACAGTTCTCAAAGTTTATTGTCAAACCAAATTAGCAGAAGTCTGCCACGTATGAGCAGGCAGAACAGCAGGCAAGATGCTAAAATGTCTGCAGTGAAATCATTGCCTTCCATAGTATTCTTACCACCGTCTCCTTCCCCTTGACCTCCATTCACTAGTTCATAAGATATTAAGGTGTCAGCAGTCAAAAGCAACTGCTGGGGAAGGTTACAACCACCTTATTTACTACTCAGTGTCTTTCCTACTTAATTTCCTGGTACCTGTCAGTTGTGATATGCCTGAGAAAAGGGTAAGGGCCTTTTTTTCTTGGTAGAACTTAAAGAACACTTTTAAGCACTACTCCCAGACTCTGATAAGTGGACTATAATTGAAGTTGTAACACAACATGTGAAATAAAGTAACTACAGAAGTCTGACTTTCATATGCCTGCGGAGTGCCTATGGGGAAGAGTGATGTAAAGAATTGTGCAGTTACATATACATGCCGGTCTTCAGAGACCTCCCTGTCCTCAGTTTGGAACCCTTGTTCTCCATTCACCTTATTGTGTATTAATTTGGGCACATGGACAAATGTGCAAGTTTCACACAACATGAGATGGGAGCTGTTTTGTGCTCAAGGCAACTGAATCTTCCCTCAAGGTGATGACTCCTGATTCAGCTACCAGCTCCTCCCTTGGGTCCTTCTGCCTGATGTGTGGCTAGTGTGTCAGAGCTTTGCTACATTATCCCATTTGAATGTTTTTGTGTTAAATATACATTTCTATGTGCACAGTGCTCAGCCCTTGTTGGTAATATGCAAAAAACTGTGAGGTAAGTCACACTTCCCAATGGGGAATCCCACAGCTCTTCAGACAATATTATCCCTCTCTGTCCTTATTCCACTGCAAGCCATCAGGCCAGCTTATGGAGATCACCCTCCTCTCAGCATTCAATCTTGCCTGATGTCCTTAGGGAAGCAAGGAATTAAATGGAATGTATTTTTAAAAGAAAAGCAAGGGAGCCCTCCTGCTGGAGCTGAATAAAGTTGAGCCAGCTCTGTCAGCTGCATGTCTTCAGTTTGCAAGGAGCTGTCAGTAAGCTCTTTAAAGCTGGGAACTTATGCAGGGAAAACAATTGTGTGTGTCACTTGTAATCTACATGCGCAAATTGCACCATGTTGAAAGCAAGAAAATTCATTTTTATTTATATAAATAGATCTTGTAGATTTCATTAAGATTAGGTCAGACTGGGGAGTTATCACATAGGCTTGTTTGCACTTTTTGTTAATCTTCATTTGCAAATGCTGATTAGTGCCACAAAACTCTCTTGCTGTTTATTGTAAAAGCCACCTTCTTTTCTTCCTGTCAGGAAGGCTCAGAAGGAGGGAAAAGGGAGGGAGAAAGAGAAAGAAGGGGACTTCAAAGGCAGTAGCCAGAACCAGAGGGAACATGAAAGTGGATTTGCTTGAATCAGGAAAGGAAGGGAGGGCAAGAGAGAGAAACTCTCATGCTGCCTTCACATGTCAGATGGAGCAGGCCTGAGCAGACCCAAGCAGGACCCCCTGATAACGAAGCAGTGGTGCAAGGACAGTGCAGATCAGTGGGTCAAAACAAGAGGGACACGGAAACTACTGAAAACTGGGCAAGTGGCACTGCCCCTCTGCTTTCCAGTTCATACAGTTCTTACATCCCTCTGAACAGTGATGTACAAATCCTTCCTGGTGGCCCATCAGATGACATGTTGTATGCCTGTTATCTGCAGTTTGCTCTTCTCTCATCCTCTCCAGAAGGAAATCATGAATACTGAGTATACCATGTTATTTTGAAATATTTCTGTTGGGTCGATCAATTTTATGCTTTACATAGACTGACATCTACACTGCTGTAGTCAGCTAGCTTTCAGATTAAAAAAAAAGTTATTTAATACATATCACTCTGTAACAGGTACTCGTTCATAGTGCTAACTCCTCTGATAACACTGGGGCTTCAGGATGAAAAGGCAGAGAGGTGGAAAGCTGTGTGAAAAGGAGGAAGCAACAGAACAGGAATGCCACCAATGTGTGAAGAGTGTTGAGGGAGGAGTACATGTGGGCCACAAGGAAGCAGTGAGTGATGCTGTGGGGGTCAGTTCGTGTGCAAGTGCGGGGCTTGCACCCCGGGTTCACACCAGGGCTGAAACACAACCCTTCCCCAGACAAACATAGCTATTTATTTTCACTGTGCTTTATTCTAGACTCTGGTTCCTGCCATGATGTATCAGAATCCCACATGAATCACAAAAGGAGAAATCCTGTCTCTCTTTTTTTTTTTCCCCTAAGCCTCTCCTTTCACATAGATACTCCGTCCCATCTTCATTTAAATGCTGACTGCTCTTCAAGCTCTTTCCCAGCAGCATCTGGTAACTAGGTCAGTTTTTTAACACCTAATTCTGTTACCAAATACTGAACAAATACATCAGGGTATTTGAAGTACATGAGGGGTGTGGATTTGCATAGTCAGCATTCAGCTTCCCCCAAGCCCCATTCTAGAACAGTGGCCCTGGATTGCTCTTCAGTGACAGAACCCATTACTGCATGGAAGAAAAATAAAACTGCTTTCCAAAGATCCCAAGGGTGGAGACTGTGGGAAGCATGTGCAATGTTTTTCCAAAGAATGTATTCACATCATTTTTTTTTTTTTAATTTTATGAGAAATATGCTAGAAGAAATTGTAAATAACAATACAAAATTAAATTTGGTGAATGTGCTGAGGGGTAATCCTTAGAGAAACCTTATCTATCTTGAGTATTCAAACACATCAACTTGCTGGGCATGATGGCAATTACTGCACTACATATATTCAATTTGCTCTTGTATATACAATATTATCTTCCATGAGGAACGGCAAACTGCAGAACACATTTCAGTAAACACTATTCTGAGTAAACAGAAATGGCTTGAGTGCACACTTCTGTGCATAATAATGTACAATGAAACATTGCTCTGACAGAGATGCTGAGTGTCAGGGACATCACATCTGGTGAGAAGTTCTTCGGTGTTAGGAGGGTTTTCATTAGAGGCTGGGAGAGACAGTCTTTACTAGTTCTGGGGTCTCCTAACCTGGGGTGAGAATGCAGGTGTTCATTTGTTCAGGTAAATTGAAGAAAAAAATGAAGGTAGTACCATTATTCTTGTAGAGACTGTGCTACAAATCCAGAAGCAGCCCAATCCATCCATGTGTACCCATACTGAGGCAGGTATGCATATGGAGATGTGTGTGTTTGTGTGTATATATATATATGTATGACTAAATCCTATGTCCTCTTATATTTCAGATGAATGTCCCACCATGTTGAAGGTTGTGTAAGCCCCTCCTTTTTATGTGACTTATTACAGGAGCACACTCTTTGCCATCAGCCAAATACCTCCAGCAAGCTGGATATGATCTGCAGCATTAGCATTGGAGAAGCTGCACTAAAGAACCAGCATTCAGGCCTGGAGCAGAACAGGAATATTTTGTATAAATTCTTGTCAGAACATGCTGATTCATCAAAATGAAGCTTTTTGCAGAAAAAGGCTAGCTCCTCTGGCATTTTCCTTTGGCACTACATGTCAGCTTCTTTTCAATTAAAATGTTTTATTTAAGAGGTCGAGATGACCTTTCTGTTTTAGAACAGAAAGTAAATTATAGTTTTAAAATGAGAAAAATTAACACATCTATTTAAAAATGCAGTATTTTGAAAAGTTTGGGAGAGATCCATTTACTCACCCAACTGAACATGTAGAAAACTGAATTAGCAGCATCTGTCTCACTTGAGGTGGGATTCTTTGTAACCACTCCTACCAGTTTTCATGATGTTATTAAAATTCTTTCCTTACTCAACTGCACGTGTCACTCTAGTTACAGTACTCTTCTGCCGGTGTTTCCTTCCTCTCAGCAGAAGTTCTGCACTGTATGCAGTGACATTTCCAGCACTAATTCAAGAGCATAAGCATTGTGCCCCCTTTTAAAAGGTATCCATGTACTGAGGAAAGAAAACACCCACAGAATGTGCACATACGTCTTTGGATGCATGTCTTTTTCTCCTGGCTTCCTCCCCTCGTGCACCTCATGAATGTTATGTTGAAGGTCTTAATACAAAATTCTCTACTGATACAAATGAGTTAAAGTTTGTTGTAATCAAGACACCTGCAGTTCTTCATACCAGTAAAGAATTTGTTCTGGTTTATAATTTTTTTTTTAAGGTGCCTCTTTCTGCTGCTGCCACCCAGGCTTCCTGGAGTGAAACCATTCCCCCTGCTCTTTCTGCTCTTTACTCTGCTTCACTGTGAAGGTCAGAAAGCCGAGGATTCAGTGGTGGAAGAGCCACCAGTTTTAATTTTTAATTGCAGTGCAGGGAACTGAGAAAACCTGCAAAGTCATGGGGTGCAATGTGTGAGAAGCTTAATTCCAGCTGAGGTGGAGTGGGGACGTGGAGTATGACATTTCCAGCAGAGAGCAGAGTAGCCTTCATCTGAAGAGACAGTAACTTCTTGACACACTTTAACTCAATCACTTATGATTATCTGACTCTACCTTTGAGCAATAAGGATAAAAGGCTCTTTTCAAATTGACTTAGAGTCCACGTAAAAAGGTTCCACCAGTTCAGTTAAATTAATTTAAAACCTGATTATTTAAATCAATGCCACTTTTGTGTGCAGACAAGATCTAAGTGTTATGCCTTGTGGATGTAGTGAGTCCTACAGAAGGAACTGAAATGGCCAATTTTTCTCACAATCACACTCGCCTGAGATTGAGTAAGGAGTTTTAAAAGATTGAAATTTGGCTTTCTTGGATCCTTTCCTATTCAAGATATTCCAAAGAGCTTTTCAGTAATAAGCTGGATGCTGGTGCTACAGAGAGAGCACAGACAAACATAGAGGCTGTTAATTCAACAGCAATGGCTCCGAAAGAGCTATGAAGGTTAAAGTCTCTATTACTAAAACAGAGACTGATGGCAATCTGCCTTAGAAGTCTCTTCTCTTGGACACCCCTGGGGATGGCCTGCATCCTGATGAGCCTGAATTTCCATCTGACACTGGATGCTGTTGCAATATTCATGTCACTCTTTAGGAAGCTGTGCAGCAAACTTGCACGCATGGAATGGGTCCTGGGACGTTAGGGGAGGATGCTGTGAAGGTGGCCAAGAATACAGCCCTCCTGCGGAGAAGCAGATAGGGGGACAGAAGCCAAGAGACCAACTAACACTGCTGGCAACAAGTGAATGCGTTATGTTCTTTACCAAATTAAAGTGCAGTGAAGGACTTTCAAACCTTTTTTCTTGGGCTGCCTTGGTGCCTGGCAGCTAGACAGAGACTGAAGGCTGCTGCTGGGTATATAAACAGCCAGAACCAGCCTGCAGTTGTCACAGACACACACAGACACCATTGCATCACCCGGAGGCATCCCAATTAAATGGAATTATCATCTTCACCAAGCAAGAGTTATCACTATTAAATGTCATTAGGCTTAAATTAGGTTTGCTCCCAGAGATGTCCTGAATAAACAAATTTCCCGATTAAGTCCAAGTGGCATGTACTTTAATAAACTCTGTTACCATACTGTTGCACTTTTCTGAATTTTATTGTTTCCTTGACTCTAACTTTCTGGTTGTCATAGCATTAAGCCTGTGGTTAAACCCTTAAGTGCAAAAGCTCTGCACATACAAGCCCTTTTATCTTTGCAATGTCATTTTCACATTTTATTAAAGGGAAGAGAGCTTGTTTCAAAAATCAGGGCCTTGGTAATTTAGGAAAAATGGTATATGCAAAGCTAAAGCTAACACAGTTGATTAGGGAATCAACTGAAATCTTCTGGAGACTGTTGAAGTGGTCAGTGCAGATTGTGTACAATCACAAAAGTATGAGGTATTTTTAATTTTCCTGTCAGAGTTTTTGCTCATTCCCTCATGACTAGGCTGCGATGAGCCCAGCCTGATTTTCTGTGTATGGATGTTCAGGGATGCCACAGTATGATCCTTTTCCTCCACTGATCCTTTCTTTTTCCTTCCTCCATATCTGGTTGCAAATTACTGAACAAGACACTTGAAAACTTCTGGCTTTCAACCATTGAAACTGAATGGATTTTAAGTGTTTCAATTGGTGGTTTGAAAAAATGAAAGACAAGTATCAAAACTCAGGTCTTTCTAAAAAAATTGTTTGTGCCAAGAAGCTGGAAAACAAAAGCATGTCTCTAATGATGCAAAAGGAGACAGTTTGGGAATCAGACTCAGAGCGACACAGCAGCTTCATGGAAAGCAGTCAGATTAAGAGAGGGCTTGTTACAGGCCAAGGTAACTCATCATAACCTTTTCTCTCACTCTTTTTGTACAAGATAGAGTGTCCACTACTAGCTCCAGAGTACCTCATCAATGAATCCATGAATCTTGTCGTGGTGCCTGATCAGCTCCAGCTCACTGTAACACTATTCTGCCCTATACACATGTAACATCCCAGTGACAGGACACAGCCTGGAAGTGCACCAACATCCAGGGAGGAAGAAAACACCACTTAAGTCCCGACATTCAGAGGTAACTGGTAGTGCTGTCACCCTGAATATCTTACCTGAAACTAAGAAAGTGCGCAAGTAGACATAAGGAAAAAAAGAGTTAACAATTAGGGTGGTTAAACACCAGAACAGATTTCCCAGAGAGGTTGTGCAATCTCCATCGTGGCAAATTGGCAGGCCTCTGACCTGCAATTCCAGACAACCTGCTGCTCTGAGAAGTTATATGAAGGGGCTACTCACCTGGATCCTCTTGGAGCCTGCTTTTATACTGCACGAGGCCCAGCCCAGCTCCTCCAAGGAATGGAAGGTGAGTATGGAAAACTCATCCCTCTTCTGCAAGCAGTCCTGGGAATGTCCTATGGATGTGCCAGACAAAGGCTGAATAAGGCAGGAGCCTTTGATCCATGTGGCTCAATAAGGGCACTGAACAGCTCTGTTGCTGCTCAAACCTAAGTGACATTTGAAGAAATAAAGAAAACGAGACTGTCATAATGCATTGCAAAACCAAATAATAAAAATTGCCTCCATCATGGCTCTCTATCATCATAGAATTTATTCACATAGAATTCCCCCTTTTACAGACTGAGAAAGTAAGGCATAGAACAGTTTAGCAGTTCGGCACAGCATTACCCAGAGCAAGGAACTGAGTTTCAGTTGCCTTATCCCTAACCTGAAAACTGGTGAAAGTCCAAAAAAATTAAAGCTGATCTAATAAAGAAACTTATTTTCTTGACTCAAGCTGCCATAGCAGTTGTTTGGGCTGGCTTAAAGAGAAAATACATACATTGCCGTTGACATGGATGCTGAAAATATGCTCTGTGTCACACCTATGTCACACTGTATGTCTGGCCCTCACCTGAGCTGTTAGTCACAAACAGACTGGAAATTACAGCTCCTTCTTTGGACTCATGCTGCCCACCTAATGTGTTCAAAATAAGCTTCTTATTTATTTTAGACTTTGTACCTTAACCCACAAGCTGAATGCTTCCCTGAATGCCCTTGTACAACACAAAAGCCTTTCTCGTCCTTGTGATTTTCCACAGCTGCCTTGGGTGTCTGTACTGCTGCAAACAGCAATTAGAGGACAAGAAACTTGTCTGTCAAGCACAGATCCAAAAGACACCATGCTTATCCCTCCCTTATTTGCTTTCTAGCTGGCAGAAAACACCCCGTGATCAAGGTATGCACTTTGCCTCGGGACTCCTTTCTGTCTTATGAATGTAAATATTGTTCATGCAGAAAATAATTGAGTCCTCAAGCCACTCATTTGAGTGGACAAATATAGATTGAAGGCTGCATTCCTATGTCCTAATATATTCACCAAGGTCCTGCCACTAGTGCTTTGTTTGACTGCCTTTAGGCTGCTCCCCTGCCAGTGTCTTCCTCAGATCCTCCACATCACTTCTCAGAGCCTTTCTCCACTGAGGGGGTTTAGGCATTTCACTCAAAGATGTCCTTCATCCAGGAGCAATGAAAAAAACTTCAAGAGCAATTCCCTTGTCTAGGAAGATTCAGGCCCATTCTGCTCTTGGAGTAGTACTAAACTGCAGTATGTGTCGAGATAGATTACAAAGCATTCTCTATCCAGGGCATCTTACAAAATAATGTGTATCATGACACAAGCAACGGACATCCAGCTCTGCTTTCCATTAGATTAACTCTGAACAAATTATCTGTGGCAGGACAGCTTTCAAAGGAAGGAAAAAGTCTGAGGTACCCACACTGTCTTTAAAAAAGACAGAGTAAAGACTGCTGTGATTTTTTTCTAAATTGGTATTACTGCAGCAATGCAGTATATGGTGTATATCGTCTTTATGCCCTGAAATATGTAACTGCATCATCTCTGTTGCATTGCACAAAGCTCATGGCATATTTTTGATGGGTAATATAAGCACATATAGTTTTCCTAAGAAACAACAGCTGAAAGCCTTCTTACACTCACAGCTTCTAATATAATCTGCAATTGATGCAAAAATCACCAGAGCTTTTTGATTGTATTTTCCACAGCTAAGCTTTACTCTCTGCTTATTTATGTCTGCCATGAAAATAAAATGTAGCCAAGTCTTTTTTATCAGTATTCCTACATATCAAGAAGACAGAACCAACCTCTTCACAGTGGTGTATGAAAGGAGGAGACACAGTGGACATAAACTGGAAAAGAAAGGTTCATATCAGATATGAAAAAAAAATTTCTCACATTGAAGACAGACAGACTATCCAGAGGGACTGTGCCTTCAGTTTCCCATCCTTGGACGTTCTGAAGACCTGGATGGGTACAGCCATGAGAAATCTGTTTTGACCTTGTCTTTCTTGTAGTAAATTAAATATTATTAAGTCAAACAGCATCCAGCTGAGCTATAACATTCTTTGATGTGTTAATGTGCTGCCATAATACAAATGGCAA
This sequence comes from Ptilonorhynchus violaceus, assembly GCA_013397565.1. Lineage (NCBI taxonomy): Eukaryota > Metazoa > Chordata > Aves > Passeriformes > Ptilonorhynchidae > Ptilonorhynchus > Ptilonorhynchus violaceus. The sequence goes on from VZRJ01007105.1 coordinate 316,127, forward strand.
AAGGCACCTAGTGGAGGTGTCAAAGAGGAGTGCAATCCCAACTGCTCTCCTGTGACTATGTAGGGTTTAGCAGCTTTGGATAGTAAGTAAGCTGAACCTTTCCACATTCTGTTAAACTTCAAGCTATATTCAGATTGTCTGGCATCTAAGTTCATCCCTTGCTATCCCTTCCTAGAAGAAGAAATGCTGCTGGTTTTTGGTTTGTTTGTTCCTCCCCACCAACCTCCTTCTCCAGACTGTGTTTTGGAACTACTTTTCTTCTCAAAGGGCTACTGTCTGAGCATTGGAGCAGGCTGTGATGAATGCTTACCTACCCAAGCTAGCCTCCTTTCTGCTCTCATCACTCAAGTACCCACAGTGGAAAACGAAATCAGTTATCCCATTCTGGGCAAAGTTGCCCCAGAAATAACCCAGAGGAACAGGGATATTCAATATAGTTAGTTGACAAGAGCCATCAGATCGCTTATGTATCTAGCATGTAAAGGTAACATAAGAGTTGTAAGTATCTTTGGCCTAGAATACAAAATGGAAGATCTGGCATACTTTTTTTGAATATATATGGAATATATATGGAATATATGGTACTATAGGGTATCTTGGCATCATCAGTATGACATAATGAAAATTATGTTTCAGAGATGGAATATGTATTGCACGACTGTTCTAAGGGTGAGAAGTATATAGTGTTTATACAGCAACAACAACAAGTTGTCTAATTCCATCCAAAACAGGAGTGGAACACAATTCCTCCAGGGTATTTTTCACACACTCAATGAACTTTGACTTGACAGTAGATAATAAAAAGTTTGCCTGAACTACCTCTGATTACAGGACTTCCCTGGCTTGGCTGAATCACCCCTGGCTCTAGGAATATAATTTGCATAAAACTACTTTAAGTATTAAGTAGTTTACACTTGTGGTTTTAGTTCCCACTGCCTCAACTTCACCCAAAAATGTAAAGATCTAGCCTATGTGTCTTGAACATAAAAGTGTGCTATGCATTACAGTACTGAATTAGGTTCTGTGGAAGAATGTGTGTGTGGATGCAAAGCATGCCTCCAGCTGAACAAGAGCAAGGTAGGGAATAACATATGTGGTAATATGCTAAATATGATAAAAAATTTATCAGCACATGTGACTTCATGTGGATACATGAGGCAGTTCTATGTGTCCATTTAACTCCAATTTCCTTTTGGCCCTCCTTAAATAGCACTTTTGTCACTGCTTAATGAATGAATGTAGCAGCTAGCATTGTTGGGAGGATGTTTTTAAATGCTGTGTGTCTACTTCAATCTCATACACTGTGTTTATCCTGTCATCTGTGCTGTGGTCATCATCCATGGTTGAATGGCTTTCTGCTTCTGGAGAACCAGAGTCTGTCAGTGCTTATCCACCCTTCCTTTCAGCAATTTCTCTTTCCTTCCAGACTACAGGTATTTTGTGGTCTTACGAAGGACATGAAAATATTGTGTGTGCCATGACTGAGCTGGGACACCTGAACAACAGCCTTGGCCAACTCTTTGCCTCCTCTCTCCTCCTCAAATGTCCCTGCTGGCAAAGGCAAAAAGATGCTGTGTTGATGTGATAGCACCAAAGGAGATATGGGTCAAGACTATCAACGCTAAACAATAAAAGTGAGCATGTACCACTTAATTTTTGTGTAGAGCCATCATCATTTTCTCTTATGGGGATTGCAAATCAATGCAAAAGAAGTGTTCAGTGATCAAAACAGAATAATTCAAATCTCTCTCTTAAAAAAACCCCACCCAATGTTATTTAATTTCCAGAAAGACTCAGGTCAGATGCAGGTTTTCTCATGCAGTGACATGCCTGCTTTCCCCAGTTTGCTGATGTGGATCTCCAGGAAGCTGCAGACACAACTGACTTGGCTACGGGCATTTATTTATTTCAAATAAAAAAGTCTGTATAGCCTAAACTCTGGGGGCAGAGCCTTTGCCTGGCCTTACTGGATTGTAGGATTTGAGACACATAAATGGATTTATCACAGCTGTCTTGCACCCTGGACAAGCCCCAGTTACAGTTTCTGCCTCTACTGGCACTGAGCACAAAGCCCTCCTTCTCATCCTCTTCCACCTCCTCCTCCTGCCCTTACCTGGGAGGTTGTGGCCTCTCTTCCCCCAGGGAACAATTCAGCATCCCACTGTCATGATTCAAACCTCTGAACCCAAGCAGCTTCTGGGCGCAGCATGACCACATCAGTAAGAGCCATCTTGATAAATGTTTAACATTACAGAGCTTTTTCTTCCATGAAAATAAACCAAGGCTTAAATGTTCAATTCCTTTCTGCTCTGTGCACATTTATATTTTCTCTAAATGAGGCCAAATACCCTAACTCTGTTCCCCCTCCTCCCCTGGAAGCTCCTACCCTCTCATTATTTTAAGGCATCAAAACTGATTCAGTAAATCTCTTCTTTCAGAACTGTCATGTTTTAGCCTCAGAACACAAACACAGTATTTGTTCCTAGCGTGCTTCCTTTTTAATGCTTTAAAAGCTGTTACAAATGTCTTGTTTCCTCTCAGCCACAGCTGTATTAGATTATCTGTTCTGGTTTTGGGTTTTTTTCTCTAAAAGAAAAAAAGTGAAACACCTGATGCAAACTCAGTCTTTTGGAACAGCAATTGATTTATAACTTTTTACTCCCTAGACCAAAGGTTAACCCTTCTTGTCAGTTATTAAAGGTTGTATTGGATGCCAGGAAGGAGCAGCATTTGTCAAGTCAAGATTTCTAGAAGCAAAATTGAGACACACAATTTTCAGCATGTACCTGAAATAGGCAGCCTCTGGGGGAGAAAGCAGGTTTGTTAAAATTGCAAAAGGATGAAGAGGGAAGACAAAGGAAAAACTGGCTGCAAAGGGCTAAATGTTTCTTTTCCCACCATTGCCTAGGGATGTGATGGGAAGAGAGCTGCCCTGTGGTGCATCTTTTTAAGTGGTAAAAGCAAAGCACCAGCAAAAAAAGTTATCAGGGAGAGGAATGCAAAACCAAACCAAAGCATTCTTATCATGATTTTAAATTGTACTGAATTAACTTAGTATAACTCAAACACTGATGAAGGAACACAAAATTATGTTGATTTGTGTGCTGATGAAGAACATAATTTTTTTAAAAACAATTACTTTTCTGAATTCTAGAAAATCAACAGATAGAAGATATTCAATTTCAGTTTTGTCTTCTTAAAACAACTCAGTCCAAGGAATTTTAGGCAGATGTACTCTAGTACTGTAGGTAACAGCTTGATTATTAAAGCTAAAATACAAATATGCCTAGATGTGGAGAGTAGATCAAAGCAATGTGTCTCTGTCTATGTAGATCCATCCTATTTAACTTACTGTAATACTGTATAAGAATGAACAATATCATGGATAGTGGTGGGTTGATAAACAGATATAAACCATTCCTCTGCAAAGGATAGAACTGCTCACAGAAGGATTATTCCAGAAGTTTGATAACCACACCATGAAGACAAAACTCCTGTCATAGATTTAAAGGTTAATTATGAGGCTACAAAGCTGGAACAGGTGGGCATTACATTGTGTTATTGCTGAGACTTCTGTAGTCCCAGTCCCTGGCAAGGTATTTTCCAGACCCAAGGCCAGAAAGCTTCCACCTCCAAGAGGTGGGAACTAAAGAACAAAGTCACGATTTCAGAGCAAAGAGAAGGAGCACAGCATTGTGAGTACAAAACCAAACTGAATTTTTCTGCATCAGGAGAGAAAGGTGCTGTGTTGATGTCAAGAAGAGTTCCTCACAACGAGACATTTTTTCAGAAAAACGTGGTCAGCAGCACCTGCACCCTTAAGACAGAGGTGAGGACACCAGCATGTTCATTAAACACATTCTTGACTGACAAGATGGGCCAGCCCTACCTGAGCTGGCTTTTCCCTTCTTTGTGCAGACTCATTCTGGGAGATGGAGAAGCAGAGCCCAGTTTTTCTCAGGACAAAGACTGACCATGGGAAGGCTGGGCCCCACCAGAAGGACAGACGGGAGACAATTTCCTGAGTCTTGCATTAGCTTACCACCAATGGATGCCTAAATTTGAGGAAATGTGGGCTGCTTTTTAATTTCTTTTCTGCTATGTCACCTGCTCATACAGTTCATAGCATTGTAAGAAGGCATGAGGAAAATCAGGATGTCTTGAAACAAGCAGAACCCCGACATCTAACCCTGAGCACAGGCTGATCAACTAGCATCACAGTCCAGTGTTTCTCACTGCTGGAGTGCTCTGGAGGCTGCTGCTGCTGGACTCAGGGGAGCCCAGAGCAAATTACGACTTGGTAAACAATAGAAAAGCTTTATCATCGTATAAGGATGCACAGAAGGAAAAGGAGGTGGTCATTACAGAGCTATGAACAAAATTGGAGAGTGAAAATCTGCATCTATCTGTGGCCATAACACTGCAGAGCTATTTCTTAACTGATTTTCATGGCCCACTGGCTTTTGTTTTGGTTCTTGGCTTAGACACAAAGCTGGCATGCCCTCTGCCTCCTGCTAGTGCAGTTTAAAATAAGTACTGTATGCTTGATGCTAGCCCTAATGTGCATGCTGGGGTCTCTCTTTTCCTCGGTTTGCAGTTTGCACTTTTATTTAGGTCCTCTGCTTGTTTATGATTTATGAAGCTTTCACTCTGTCTATCGCATTTAACAAGCAGTGTGAAGAAAAGAGAAAGCTTTTAGCTCCAAGGCGAAAAGAGAAAAGAAATGGTTTCTCCTATTCCTTTAATGCAATTTAAAGGAGATTGGAAGTTAAAGAAGCCAGAAAGTGAAAGATGGGATGGCAGAGGGAGAACAAAGAAAACCCTAGACACCTTTAATTTTCCCTAGAGGAGAATGTTAGGAAAGACAAAGATGCTTTTTCCCCTCCAGCCCCCAAACAGAAGTGTTTTTCAGACACATAGATTGGATTTTCAGCTTTCCCAAATCATCCTGGCAAGGTAAAGATACCTTGTACTATCCTCATCATCTTTTGTTATCTCTACTAAACCAAGTCAAGTGTTATTTAATTAAAAGGGACATGTAAGGATAAGTCGGGCAACTCAAGCAAAAAGACAGATACCCAAGACAGCTCCTCAGTTTGGCTGAGATGCTACAAAGCTTTGGGACCAGGAAAGAGGCACTGCAATAAATCACCTGTGGTTGAAACAGCCACTCTTCCTGGGAAGTGCAGGAAACGGATAGGACTTCTGAAATAACCTGGTCTGAGGCTGCAGCCCTGGAGTTGTGCAGAGGCTGTTGAAAGGGCTTGGATATAGACTGCAGCTTTGTTTCACTGACCAAAAAGTTATTTTCTGAACTCTGTTGGAACTGAAACCATGTGCACCCTCATTAATTTACTGGCAAGTTTCATCCTCCAGATGTATTAAGCCACTTTCTAGATTCAGTGAAATAAAGTCAGAGAGCCTTCTGCTGGACAACATCAGATCTCAAAGGAGAGATGGGATGCCAGCCAATCCTTGCTCCTTGCTTTTGCTGGAGATCTCTCTAAAAATTGAGAACTAATACAAACATGGCTTTGAACTTTTACTGTTCAACTTTTACTGACCTACAAAGACAGATGATTTAACCTCTTTCTATTGACAAAGAATTCAGGTTAAGCAGTCTATTCATGGCATAGGTTTGCTGAAATCAATAGGAAAAAAAAAAAGCATAGGATTAACAGTCTTTGGTTCAAGACAAAAACAATGAAAATTTGTGGTGATGAAGAGGGGAACGCTTCCAGTCATCCTGCATAAAATCTTCTTTTTATTATGTTATAGGTTTGTTACTGTTTAAATGCCTCAAACTCTAAGAAAAAAATACCTGTATTAAAAAGACAAAAAGCACAGCACATTTATTACTGAAGGCATAGGTTCCTCCTCACCTCTTCAATCTTCTGAGAAGCCTTCCCTAAATACCAGTAGAAATAATGTGATACAGTCCCAGTAACTGTGAAGGTAATAAAGAAAGGAGCAGGAGAAAAATTACCATTTCATGGTTTTTTTGGTTGTCAGAAAATAAGCAGAAAGGCCTCATACACAATTGTTTTCCACACCCAGGTCAGCTTTGATCTCTGCAAACATAAGTTTAAAGCCAAAAGAATATTATTTTCTAGAAGTTTTAAGCATCTGCAAATACAGGCTTAAGATAAAAGTACCTTCTCAATCGTAAGTCACTATAATTAGTTCATGACAGTGACCAAAATATTTAAATGTGGTTTAATTACAAAGATTGAGGAGATGATTTTAGGAAAGTGAATTGCAAACTTTTGAATTAAGACAGAAATAAAAATCTAGACAGAATAATAATAAAAAAAATGAAGTACTTTAATTATACTTTGTATTTTTCCTCAAACTGGTTGCAAAGGTATATTGGCAGCAATCATTGCACACACACTGAATTTGGGGTGTGATGCAGCAGGACTTTGGTACCAGCAACACATATTATTCGGTTTGGGGACATCAGAGGGCCCAGCAAAGTCAAGAGCACAGCTCCCCTTGATTTCCGTGAACTTTGAGGTATGGAGGAGGCAGTGATTAATGAAAGCTTCACCATTTTATTCATAATTCTTCCACCTGGCCACTTCCTAATTGTACAGTTTTGATAGTACGTAGGCCCTTGCTCCTATATACAGTCAGGATTGATGGATTTCTTCATCTTGAGCCTCCCACTCGCTCCAAACCTCTGGTTCTTTCTAGTGGATTAAAGGTCAGGCTTCAAGCAATTTTCTTGCCTGGATACTTCTTATTCCATCTCAGGTGTTTTGTAATTAGATCATACAACACTGTGATGTATGTGAAAGGGGCTTTATAAATCAGTATGTAATAACAACGTAAGAATACTGTCATCCATTTGTTAAAGAAGAGGGAGGGTAGTCTGACTATCCAGAACATAATTTCCCCAAGGTGAACCTCAGGCAGGACACCAGGCCTAATGAGCGCCATTGCTGCGAGGAATTGCCATCCCTGTCTGTGAGGAAAGTGCTGCAGAGGTCTGAAGCACAGAGCCAGGCATTTTCTCACCCCGGTTTTGTGTCTGGAGTTGTCACTTATCTTATGTGTGAATAATAAAGTCACCTGGAAGTCAAGAGCCAGACTTTCAAGGGTGTCAAGACATCTAAGGGTAATCAATAGTCACTGGGATTTTCACACCTATCTCCAACTGCAGCATATGAGAAAAGGTGCTTAAGTGCACTTTAGACAACCTAATGCCTCTGAAGACCTGACTTCTCATTTCCCTTTGCTTTTGCTTCTCTGTGCAGCAGAGGTAATGCTGCCTGCCTGGCAAAGGGCTGACAGTTTTCACCCTGTCATGAACACATTTAATCTGTGTCAGAAAGGCGCTTTTTAAAAAGCACAAGGTGTTACTGGTATTTTTGGGAAGTGTTAATGGCTACCACATGCCAGCATTTGACATACAGGCAACTACACCTTGACAGCCAAATGGGGGATTAAGCCATCCTTCCTTACATAAGTGTACCTGACACGATGCACACAAAGCAGAGACACCCAGGCATGCCCTGAAGCAAGTAACCCTGCCGCCGGGAGCAGCCCGGTGCCACTGGACTCAGACTTGAAGACTCACTTTGGTTCTGTGTCCCACATGGATGAGGCCCCAACACACTCTGATCAGGCTGGGGAGAAGCCTCCCACGTCCCTTCAGGCAACGAAGGGGTGGGAGGTTTTAGGGACAGCCTCCCAGCAGCGACAAAACTGAGTATTCCTCACCTGTGGCAGCCAACGCATGCAGCGTGTTTATGTGGTCAACTCAATGGGTGGGAGAGCAAGAAAATCAACTAAAAATGGTTACATCAGATCTTGGAAGCCTTGGGAGTGAAAGAATGATGCCCACCATTTCCAGTACATACACATGTATATTTACTCTCACAACAACATGTTATTCCTATGTTTAGTTCTGTGCTGCTCCCGGCTTTCATCTTCCTAAAAGCAGCAGTTCCAGTGACAGGGCACTTCATACCCTCGGGCTGGATGCCAACTGCTGTGTGCTGAGTTACCCATTACGGTCAAGCCAGTTTAACTGCCTAAAACTCCAGTCTTAGCTGTGAGATCATCTGCTGATGATATGTCCGCCAGCTATAAAACCTGCCAGTTACAATATTCATCTTTCTACCATGGTCTTAAGAGGAAGATGAATTAAGGTTTTAATGCCCTTAAAATGGTATAATATTCCTCATTATACATGGGGTATTCTTTCAGAGCTGGGAGAGTGAGGATTTCTTCAGCACTGCAGCTGACTACATGCTGGGGTCCTGGTCCTCACTGTCCCTCCCCACGAGAGACAGACATGCACAGCAAGTGGGCTGTGTGCCACAAATGTTGGGCAGGAGAGACTGCTTCAATGGCTTATCCCTGCTGAGGAGGGCGGAACGAGAAAGTCCCACTTTCCCTCTCTTGCCAGCCTGCACTCCAATTGCATCAGAGGAAGGAGATGCACAGGAGTTGGTTTGTGCTACTATTGCTCAGTGCTTGAGCTAGATTAAAACCAGACTAGGTCCTGCTGTAGGGACCAACAGGTTTGCATGGGCAAATAATCAGCAGTGAAGAATAGATCAGATGGAGGAAAATTGTGTCTAAGTCACACAAGAGTTAGGTGTTTGCTCACAACAAATGATGCCTTGAGGCATGCCTGATATGCTGCCAGGAAGAAGAGCAAGGCAGCCTGCACTTCATGAGCTTCCTGAGCAACGGGTGCTTCTTGGAAAGCGTCTCCAGTTTTGTGTTTTGCCCGTAGTACCCAGACACCCCCTTAGAAATAGCTGCCCCGCTTTGGTAGGTGCCAGTTAACAATACAGTTCCCCACAGCTGCATCCTGGCGGCCCAGTTTGCCCCACTACAGAGGACTGTGAGGGGAGATAACAACTCATTTGAGGCAGGATGAGAGATTGAGCTCCCCATCTCTTCATCTCTGTAGTGTGTGGGTGGTCAGCTCTGGACACCACAAAGCTGCCTCCTCCTGGCTGCCACCATCTGTTCCTCACATCCCTTCAGAGATGGCAGGGAGTAAGCAGCATAAGGAAAAGACAGGTTCAGTATTTCCAGGGTCCTGCCTGATAATTAAGCTTCCTAAGTGGAACTTTAGAGCCCCTTCTCATCGTATGTGCAGCATATTAAGATGCTTTATTGCACTGTGAGAACATAAGAAATCTTCTAGGGAGAAAAGAGTACACAGCTCCTATGGTAGGAACCCAGCAGCTAAGCATGTGTGCAAGTATAAAGGAAAAACAATTTTCGCCCTTCACTCTCTGATTATTCTCTCAGCTGTTCTTCTCTCCTATCACCTTTTTAACAGCTTTCTGCATGCTGAAAAGCTTATGTATTTCCCCATCTCCGACTACATCAGCTCTTCTGTGGAAAGATGGCTGGGGGTAAAATTACAGGAAACTGAGAAGTTATATTCACATCCTAACAGAAGTTATAACAGTACAGAAATTATAGAATAAAATACAGCTGCTACTCCCTGGATGGAACACAGCTGGCATGATCCAGGACGATTCCTGATACAACAGTAAGCACTTGCTAAGGGGGATGGAACAGAGGGTGAGTCAAATGCACAAGGCTCTAGACTTACAGTGGGTTTAAGAGCCACTAAGTGGCTCTCACATTTCCTTGCTCTTCTGTTGCCTACCCAGTTGCTCCCGGTTTTGTTTTGCCATCCATTAGCATTCCTTTGCTCTGCCTTTACTGACTTGCACTTACGATTTCATACTGGCTCTTAAGCTTGTCAGCACCTTTAGCGCTGCATCCGTGTTCTTCAGGATGCTTGCAACTCTCTCAGTTTGGTGCTAGCCCCAAGACCATCAGGTGTATCCCTTATTGTTGCACTGCAGTGCATCCCAGGTGTTACTGAAAATTATGAGTAGAGCCTGACCCACCACTGAATAGACAACACTCAACAGCTTTATAACAATTATATAACTTACAAAATAACAATTTATAACATGCCCGGAGACAGTAAGCTTAGGAGGGGGCTCTAAAACTCATCTTGCCCATTCATGACCCACCCTTAGGATTGAAGCCATTTTTGATGGATGGTATCTACTTCACTGTCAAAATGCCCAGTGCTGGTCACCACACAGCTTCAAAAGGCAGTATCTTTCCACCACTCACTAGCACATTCCTTGCTGGTTTTACTGGTAGAAAATGCTTCCCAATGTATAGCATATGTCACACTTACTTGTCATTTTCTGTTTTGAACAAGATTTCCAATTAAAAGAAATCCAGAAATGTTAATGTTGATTATAGTAAGGTATGCATGTAGCAATGTATGTAGTCACATGTGTGTCCACTTTATTTTGGCTGGAAACAAAACAGGCCTGATTAGAGAGTCACAGAACCACATTAATGAGGTGCTGCACCCAAGGTTTGAAGACTTCCTAAGAGAAGATAGTATAGCCAGGCAAGAAATGGCTTTTATTTGACTTTTTGCAGTAATTATGCAGCAAGAGCATTCATGCACTAATTGCTGGACGTATCTACACCTAAACATGGCGGTACCTGTTGGGACAAGATTGTTTAGTATAAGTACTGCTTGTGACAGTGCCTAGAAGTGGTTATCAGGGAGACTCTAAGAGCCAGGCAGCTGTATTTGTACTTTGCCTAGTTTCATTCTAGCTACTAACTCTGTCAAACTCAGGAACTACCCATAGAAATGCCTACCACAGAGCGACACCTCTCTGAGGTCTTGTCTGTTCTGCTTTCAGCTGGAATAGAGTTAATTTTCTTCTTAGTTGCTAGTACAGATCTACACTTTGACTTTTGAACAGAAAGAACAAACGAGCAACCAACCTCCCTTTTGCTAATCTCGAAGCAAGAAGGATTAATAAACTGTGAATTTTCAGGGAACTGTTACTCAATTGAAGTCATGTCACCTTTAGTTTCCTGCCTGCAAAATCCCTGAGGCATGCAGAGCTACAAAGTCACACTCAGGCACACTCCAGCAAATGTTGGGGCAGGTTCTCTAAGTATTTAAAAGGGAAGTAATCCTTTTGTATGATTTTGTGACTTTTTATCGCTTTGGAATTTTTTTCAGAGGCAGCAGATTTATTGAAAATTAAGTACCCACTCAAGATTTTATAGTTTTAGCTCTCATATTGCCCAAACCTCTGCCTTCGGTGACATCAACATCAACGTATTTATGAAGACCAAAAGTAGAGTTGGACTTCACTGTGGATTTCTACAGTATTTTTTCTGCCACCCTAATGACTACAGCATATTCATGTGTATTTTGACCATAGAAAGAACTCAGATCTCTTTCTTCATGGTTCTTCCACCTACTCATATTTCTGCTTCAAGAAGTTACCCAGTTCCCTCTGATGGTACATTACAGTGCTCCAGCTTTCTGAAGACAGTTCATCCCTAGTTACAACTGCTGTGGAGGGCACAGGGAAGGATATGCCAAGCGATGGGAGTTGCTGGTCACTCTCTGCTCACTACAGAACGATTGACACCTGTACCAAATGCCTTTCAGATGGCTAAACATGACAGGAATCTCTAGGCATTCCAAATGGTCCCTTTGTCTCTTCTGTTTCCCGGGATTGCCAAAGCATATCCCACAGAGCTGGAAATACACAGCACAAACCCCCCAAGGGTGGTGTGGAGTCTGTGCCTGAAGGCTCTTTTCCCCCCACTGCAAAGACACAGTTCTTGTGGTTCCCCTGGAGCAGGGGAGGGAGGATTATATTTGTTGTGATTCAAGCCAGCAGAAGAGGCCAGCTGTGCCTCCAGAGCCGTGTGAGAGACAACCCGACCCCGTGCAGGACTGACGGACTGGGGGTTCACGGCTCCCACTGGCTGTGTTCTAGCAGCCTGCTGATGTGGGCTGGCACTGCAGCACTTCGGGGCTCACAATACACTTCACCAAGCAGTGCACCTTTTGCTCTTAACCCTGTGCTGCCTTGGATTGTTTTTCTGCCTCGTTTGCTTCATTTTATCATCCAGAAAAAAAAAATTACACAGAAGGCATTGTGACCAAAGTGCTGAAGTTCAGTGAAACTTTCCTATTTCTTTGCACAGAGCACTTTTTCTGTACTTTGTCATTCTTACCTGAAAGCTCCTCATGTGGAGAGGAATGGAGTTCATAACACTAATTAAACTCTCAGGACATGAATGGTGCCTGAGGATAGGCTGTCAGTGATATCAAACTGGTGTCTGTAATCCCAGACAAATGCATAATTTGTCTCATTAGATTTTAATTTTTTTTAATGAATCTACTTCCTTTACGTTTCTCCTGGGAATTCAGTTTCTAGGGTATCTAGGGTATCTTTTCTCACCTGAGGAGGCTGGAAACATCCACCTTTTAGCTTCACACCTTACGAGTCACTTAAGGCCCACGGCAATTATACAGACTCTAAGATGCAGCTGCTGAACATCTCTCAAAGTAAAGTGCGTGTTGTCACCATTGGTTTGTCCTCCCAAGCCCAACTGATTTCCTAGAGGAAAAGACACATTTTCCTCTGGCTGAAGGGAAAATGGTGAGACGGATTTTGAGTTTTGAAGTGGGAAGTATGGGTGGAAAAACAGATTATAAGAGGAAGAAATGATCATGAAATATCTCAAAATTTTATGTGGCTGAGTCATTCATGTCACTTGTATTTCATGAACACTAGTCTTTTAAAACAAAAATCCAAACAGAGGTATTGCTAGAAATGAAAAGTCACTTAGTGGTAGCAAAACTCACTTCAGGCTGCTAATTTGTAAACTAATGAACTCTTCAAACATAAAAGCTACATTAGGCATCTATAAAAGTATTAAGGAAGGAAGGTAACTAAGTCAGAGTAGATATTAGGTCTTTATTTCCCGGATACCAGATACTATATGAGCCTGAGAATGTGGCAGAAGGAACCATGACATTGCACTATTATAGTTTATAATGGAAAGGAAATTAGGTATCAAGACATTGCTTGATTTAACAGTCAGAGCAACAACACCATGAACTATTAGAAACAGTTCATCTGAGTCTCTTCTGGTCTCCTGAGAAGCTTGAAACAAAAATGTGGTCCGGGAGGGCAGAGGGCCAGTTCAGCACACCCTCTCCACAATTTCTTTCATTTACTTGCTGGAGTTTGGAATTTCATTTATGGATCCACATTAGAAAACCTAACAAATACACAGAACTTTAATTTCAGAGTGTGACTTCAATCTCAGTCAGTCAGCTTGGTCTCAAAGCTAGCAAGTACGGCTCTCTGTAAAACTAATCACATCCAAGTCTTGCATGATTGTCTGAACTGAACGACTGCTGTTGTTCTCCTGACTTCTTTAGGGCTTCCAACAGACATGCAATGTTCTGGTACCCTGTTTAAGTGCTGCTTTGAGTCTGGACCTGGAGCAAAGTCAGTTGAAAAAGTCTCCCCTGGGCAAAGCTGCTTAAAATGCCCAGGGAAAAGACTCCTGGTATTTCCCTCACTAGAGAAGTGAAGCTGCTGATGGCCACATGCCTCTAAATTGTCTTCTGATGGCTGGAGCACAGAAACCCCTCGGGCTTGCACCAAATCAAGCAAGGTTAAAGGGAACCTTAAATCTAAGGGAAGCCTTGCTTGGTTTGAAAGCCTCAGAGGGCACTTCTGTTTGGACTTTCAGCGGTTTCCTTTCGACTCCTGGAGGGTACTTCTCTGCAGCAGTGGAAAGGCCCTTCAGGGTTTTCTGGGAGCTTTTGTTCTTTTCAAATGCGTCTTGTCCCTTCACTTGTTTGTCATTCAGACAGCAGCCTCCAGGGAAATGCCATAGACAGCAACAGAGGATCTGCAGAGAGCAGCAAGGGCAAGAGTTCTCACAGGAAAATGCACCTTCATTCTGCCCTCTGATTTTCTACAGCATCTTGGTGTGTCTCAAAGGTTTGTCTGGAGCAATGTGGGGAAATGAGCATTTTGAAAATCTTATTCTGGCACAGATCTTTTTGAAAAGAGTTTTCAGGGAGAAGAACAGAATAGTGATCTGAGAGGGCTTCAGTGAAATGCTGCCTGGGCAGGACAATGGTGAGGAAGAAAGGGATATGCCTTTCAATGAAAGGGGGTGCAAGCTATGAAAGAACAGAAAAACGAGTGCAATTGTGCCATAGGAATGATTAGATGTGAACATCATGTGGGGAAGATTATCAGGACAGAGCAATCCCTTGAGTTAAAGCCCCAGGACTACTGTGGGACAGGACTCAAAAAATTTTACCATATTATGACTTTTCTTAGTAAAATCAGTAGTTCTTCCCAAGTCACTTGAACAGCAGGGTTTTGAGGTGCCTGCTCTGGAGAGGTCTGCCTGGTCCAAGCACTTTCCCTTTGCAATTCCCAGAGATAACAGATGCTTGAATCCACAGTGTTTCATGGGTGGGTGGTCAGAAGAAAAGGAAGCTGACAGGAAACCTGTTTTTCCTCAGACTGTTAGAAAATCAACACAGTCTCCTGGCACACTCTTTGTTCACTAACTGGCAAAAGGAAAAAAATAATTAATCTTCTGTTGAAAAACTTCTGACCAGATTTTGGTGAAGGATGAGAGGACGAAGATGTAGATAAGGTCTGTGAAAGGCCACTGGGAATGGGACTTGGCTGCTACTCAGCATGTGATGAGAAATAAACAGAGAGCAGCTTCTACTACAAGGAATTGGATCGGGTGCTCAGTATATTGTTTCCTGGCTGCAGCCAACTGCCCATGAAAGATTACTTCGCTGGAGCCAGCCAAAGCGTTTCTTTACTCTCTGGGTCTGCCTCTCCAGAAAGGTTGTGCTAAGGTCGGGTTTTCCGCATCCTTGGGGAAGTTGGCACTTCAGAGCAGCCGGAGGAGTATTTAGGACAGCAGTTTGCAGCCTGCGGGCTGTGGTCCCCTGGGGCTCACTGCTATTTCTAAGGGACTGGGGAAAGCTGGCTCAGAATAGAAAGGTCAGTACACTTGAACCAATTTTTCAGGAGCCTGCAGCTCTGCCAGCAAACTGCAGGGAGCCAAAAGTTATCACTCTAGAAATAGTCATGGAATTAAAGCATGGGCTTGATTCGAGCACTGAGGCTTGTGCATGCGCCTGTAGCCCAGCAAGCCTCATGTCTGAACCAGAGCTATTCACTCCTCTCCACCACTCACTGGAGCTCTATCCGCTGGCAAAACCCCCACATTTCTCTGTGTCTCTGGCCACTTGACTAGACGGAGGCTGAGCCTTTCAGTGCTCATCATTTGTTTTCTGACAGCTCTCTGCCAGGGCTCAGCAGTCAATGAGACTGCAGTTTTTAATATTGCTTCGCACACATAACCCTGACCAGACTTGCAAAGAGTTCACCTCTGTCTCCTCAGCCAGGCTTTCACCAGACTTCTGCTCACTGGCATGGCGCACACCAAAGACCTAATTTTGCCTTGAGCACAAGTCAAGAATTGCTATAACTCCAGGTCAGAAATCATCTTTGGACCTTTAAAACCACAAGTGTCTCACCTGCAATCAGAATAGGGAGGACTGGATCTTCAGGTATCCATAGCTGGGTGAGGTCTCTCTAAGGGCTTCAGCAAAATCTATTAAATCTTACCACTGATATCAGTAAAAAGAAAAATCTATTAAATTTTACCACTGATATCAATAAAAGCAAAATTCAACTCTGCAGGTGCATGGAATCATAGAATGGCTTGGATTGGAAGGGATCTTAAAGATCATCTACTTCCAATCCCCCTACCATGGGCAGGGACACCTTCTGCTAGATCAGGTTGCTCAGAGCCCCATCCAACCTGGCCTTGAATGCTTCCAGGGATGGGGAATCCACAGCCTTCCTGGGCAACCTGTTCCTGTGCCTCACCAGCCTCGCAGCAAAGAATTTCTTCCTATCTAATCCAAACCTACTCTCTCTCAGTATGAAGCCATTGCCCCTTGTCAATCCATGCTTTTGTAAATAGTCTCTCTCCATCCTTCTTATAGGCTCCCTTCAGGTGCTGGAAGCCCACAATTAGGTCACCCTGAAGCCTTCTCTTCTCCAGGCTAAACAAACACACTTCTCTCAGCCTTTCCTTGTAGAAAAGTCCTTCCTGTGTTGGGGACCCCAGAGCTGGATGGAGCACTGCACGTGGGGTCCCTCTCTCACTCTGCTGGCCACCCTGCTTTGGATGTAGCCCAGGATACAATTGGCGTTCTGGGCTGTGAGCTCACATTGCAAGGTCATGTCCAGCCTCTCATCCACCAGCATCCCCAAGTCCTTCTGGGCAGGGCTGCTCTTGATCCGTTCACCCCCAGTCTGTGCTGATAGCGTGGGCTGCCCTGACCCAGGTGCAGCATCTTGCACTTGGTCTTGTTAAACCCCATGAAATTCCCATAGGCCCACTTCTCCAGCTTGTCCAGGTTCCTCTGGATGGCATCCCATCTTTCAGGATCTGCTCTTGAGGAGCATAACATGTGACTTACTCAGTCTGTACAACACTTAGATCAGTCTTATTGAAACCTCTGATCAGCACTGTTATATAAATATTAAATAATACCACTAAAAAGAAGGGAAAGAATTATTCAAATTGGACAGTAGCAATAAAACAAAGACTAATACATTAAAGCTGAAAAAATTAAATTTACATTATTTAATTCTGTAACTGTGTGATTTAACTCAGCAAATTGCTTAAGGGTCCATTTTGCATGAAAAGTGCTGTGAAAGCTGAGCTTTATTGTCTCACATTTATCTTGAGTGTTAAGAAAAGTTTTCAGAGGCAGCAAGTACAACGAAAGAGAGGAAACTTTGCCTAGTAGAGGAAGTGGAATTTGAACAATGATAAATCCATGCATCCTCTGTGTAGCGCAGGTGCACTAATGGCTGTTTAAGACAGTGCTCTGAGTGTGACTTCTGCCTTAGGAAGCCTCAACACATTCACTGATGTATTTGGCATCACAGTGTGCTGGCTCTGTTTCTTTTACTCTGTGCATCCCCTTTTGGGCACATCGGAAAAAGGAGGCTCAGTCAGGCTCAGCATTACTCAGAGTCAGGCCAGCTCTTCTTTCATTCCTCTGAGACGTTTCTACAGAGTGTGAAGTGTGTGTCGGGTCTCTGAGAACTTTCTTTCTTATGGTTTCTACAGTTACCTTGAAGAACAATTTGTGTCCTTTAGTGTGGGTAGGGATGGAGAACATATTTGGGAATTGAAAGTATCAGCACTAGTAAAACTGGAAGCTGTAGCTCCAAGTGGGTGGCAATAGCTGTGGTGCTCATCCCTTTCAGCTAGAAATCACTGGTGCAAGTACATAGATACACATTCCTGCACAAACCTTACCTGGTTTGCTCACCCCGTGGGTAATGTATGCACAGGCACTCGTATCTCACTTCATTTGGTGAAATCCAGAGCTTCGGTTTCCAAGCACTAGTGGCCTATTGAAGATTAAAAAATCCTCACTTCAGACAGGTTAAAGACAGGGCTTTTGGTTATTACCCTGTGTATTTCCCAGAAAGAGCACTGAGAGGGAAGGAAACAAGGGGAGATGGGGCACACATACTGCCTTGTTGCCTATGTTTATCCAGTGCCCAGCCAGGTGGAACCCCGATCTCTCAGTTTACTGCAGCTTTGAAATGCAATAATATTAATAGTTAATAAGAATGGGTTCAGCTTGTCTCTCCCTTTCCCCTGTGTAGTTTCTGGTCTGTGCTAAATTCACTTAAAATGAGATTAAAAAATTTTTCTGTCCAGGTGTAAATGATGCTCTGATACACAGAGTGCAGGACTGTTGCCACCAAATGATTTTTTATCCCAGGCAGAATTTGGGCACTCAGAATTGTACCTAGGGATGTCCATCCATTCCTGAAAGTTATTGACCAGCCTCTCTCTTCTATAGTAATTCTGACCCTGCTGGTTTTTGATCTGGAATGATTTTGAAACCCCGCAGGATCCTATATGCACTTTCAGTATATTATTCTGTCACTAGAGGACTGTGTGCAGGCCAGCTCACAAACATCCCTGGTCTACAAGTGAGACAAAGCTGAAGCTCAAACCCTGTAGGATCTGTTGGTGTTTTGTGTTCCTACAATTATTTTTAATAGATATCTCCGTCTTAATACAGCCCAATATGTCTATATTCTTCATGCTTTCGTGAAAGATAGGGAACTCTTTGATTTATTACTATTCAGCAGCTAAAAATATCTCCTGTTTCTGGCTTAGCAGCAATACTTCTCTCTCTACATTAAAACATGCAGGACAAACCACAAGCCTGCAGTATGCATTTTAACTTTCATATACCAGAGTCAATATTTGCTTTCAGTATGTTGTTCCTCTGATGAGAAAATGGTAAAGTACATAAGTGCCTTTGAACAGACTACTGTTTTAAAGAAGGCTGGAATCAATAGAGTCGATACAGAATTAAAAGTAAAAAACCCCCAGTTTTGGTAATGGTTAATAAGATGACACTGCATTTCATGTTTCTTTGCACTTCATTATTAGCCCTCTATTTTTATTTCTTTAACATCTCTAAGCTTTAAACCAAGACCAGTATCAGGATATGGCTTTTTTAACTGTTGTGTAGGTTCATGTTCTTCTCAAGTCTCCCTCAATTCTTGATAAAAAATCATTTTAATCTTCTGAGTTAAGTCTTTCTCCTTTCTTATAATGACAACAACAAAAACAACAATAATACTGGCCTTGAGCCCAAGTGCCTGGACACTCAGAGACACAGCAGGAGCCAAGGACCCCCAGTCCACAGAGGGAATAAAGGCTCAGGGTTTCCTTTGTTCAGGGTCCTTCCTTGAGGCACCAGCTCAAGCCGTTGTTTTGTTATTGCACCGAGATTAAATTATTTTAAGGATCTGGATGTCTGGGGCTCTGCTACGGGCAGCCTGGGGTCAAGCTGGTAAGGACAACCGGGGTGACTGTGTGAGTGTGGGGTGTGTGGCTGTGAAGAGTCTCAGTTCCAGCTCAGGTGGTGCCACTGTGACTGCCAGGGTGGCTCCTGGAGGGTTGGACAGTGAAGTTTCCTTAACAGGTTTACGACTAGAGAGATGTGCTGCTAAGCTGCGCCTTGCCCTAACAGCCCCCTCAGCCCGGAGTGCAATAATCATCTTGCTAATCACAGAATCACATCTTTCATTCTAGGAAACTGCTTGCAGCACCTCGGGAAATTTCCTCTGAATGAATCACAAAAAATCATTTCATTTCTAAATCACTAATTAAACAAATGACAATTAATTGAGCAAATAGCTAGCTCTATTACTGCCTCTCTTCTTGCCGCTTGTGGACCTCCTCCAGCTCAGGCTTGCCTTCTTTTCTCGCCTTGGCATCCAGCTTGTTCACCACAACCAGCTGCAGTTTCTCTCATTTCCTTTCCTTGCTGGCCCAAACATTTTCTATTCTCTTCACTCAGCAGAAGTTTTCTTCTCCTTGCTCACTTCCCTAGCTGAAAGGGAGCACAGTGATGAGGAAGGGTGAGGGATCTGTAGCAGTTTTTCTCCACACCATGGCTCGTAAAGTTCCCACAAAAGGTTTTGCAGTCATGTGGCTTCCAAGAGCCACCTAATGCCTGCTGCTGGGTGCTATGGAATCAGTTCTCCTAACCTGGTCCCTGCTATCTGTTTTGCTTCTGACGCCAAATTGGTCCTGAGATCCTCCTTTTTGTCCAAAGTCCCAAAACCTGGATGTTCCCACCTTATCAGTATCGGTGGGGAGCTTCTCAGAGCGGCCTCAGGGAGGCAATTACTGACAGAGTGCAATAAGCAGCAACGGCGGTGGTGGGATTGCTGCGAGGAAGTTTGAGTGAAGGACAACGCCCTAATTATGTTTGTTCTGCTGGAACCACGGGCTTCCTTCAGTCCTTGTTCACTGTTTCAGTATGTTCTGGAGTTTGTGTTATTTTGAAGTTTTCGAGTTTCCAAGAGGTATGTTCCCTCTGAGATTTTCCTCCTCTCAAAATTGATTCCAAGACCTTTCTACTAAACTTCATCTGAAGTTTCTAGGACAAGTTGCCTTGAGAATAAGATGCAGTTAGAAAAACCACAAAGCAGTGGGAAAAAAAAATCAGGATGCCACATTGGCGAGGTTTACATCTGTTTGGAGACCCAGCTAGAGGCTGTATCCGATATTAAACCTGCAGTTGCATGCACCACCTTTGATCCCTGGTGAAAATAGTGGTGTTTTGACAGTAGCAAATGGTGAACAACAACAAGAAAAAAAATCTAGTTTATTTTGTTTTCGTCAGAGTAGTTATGGACGAATTCATTCTGAGGAAGGAAAGAAATCTGATTCAGAGGCTTGTGTTAATTCCAAGTGAGCACATAAATCCAGTTTGGGGTTTGTACTTCACATGGCACTTTTCTCCTGAGATTAGATGTTGGTAAATCTTGAACTGAAGCTTTGTACCCAGCTCAGATAGATTTTTTGCAGAAATGTAATTGAAGCCAGAGCACAGACACCCATGTGGGAAAGGAGAGAAGTAGAGTTATAAATATAAAAAATACAAAAGAAGGTAACTGATGAGGAAAACGCGGTATTATGGGATTTTGGAATCACAGGAAAGCACTAAATGATGGAACATGCCCCCTGCTCTCAGAATTAGCCGCTTCATTAGCAACGGCTCTGCTCAGCCAGGGAAGTTAATTAAAGTCTGCAGCCGGGCGTGTACAGAGCGAGCAGCCACTGCACGGGGAGGCTGCTGCTGCTGCTTCACGCAGGCTGGCAGAACAGACTTGGTCCTCTTTCACTGCCGTGTCTGGAGCAGACATGTTCTTACACCTCCATTAAGGAGATGGCAATCACTCTGTGCACCGACTGCCTCCTCCCTGGTGGCATGTGCCGTGCGATGCATTGTGCCACAGAGGGAGTGGCACTGATGCACGGGCACCGTGCTGCTCTGAAGCTTTGGGTGCAGTGCCAAGCCCATAAAGGCACATGATATATGTTTCACTTATCCACATGGATAACCATGGCCAACTGCAATGCTGATAAAATTCCCCCAATTTCTGTACCGTTACAATAAGGAAAAATTCAGCCCTAGTTATCTGCATTTTAGGCAAATAGGGTCAAATTTCTCACAATGAAAATTGACTGTATTCATACCACCACCTTACCAGAAGAAAAGAATCCAGAAGGAATAAATTCTCCAGAGCCAGAGGAAGCAGCAAGGCAGAACTGGATTTCCTGGGCACTAGGAAGTGGCTTGTAAAATAGTGCTCAGAATTAGCAACACTGGGGTTTAATTATGGATGGAGGATATGGGCTGCTTTTTTCTAGGAGTTCAGCACTGGGCCAATGCTTTTCACGGCCGTACACGGGCACATCTAGACAAATGGCAAAGTTTGATTACAAATCTTGGCTCTCGTTTACTGGTGGATCAATTTAATAGCTCTCCCAGCCTTTTCACTCTGGCTCGCTATGGGTCAGCAGCAGGAGGGAGAACTTAGCCTTTCGACTGAATGCCAAGATGTTTATCCACCATGTTACCTAGGCTTTTCTGAGGCTTAGAACCAAAGGACTCTCCAGCTAAAAGGAGTGGGGAAAAAAAAACAGAAAAAAAAATCCAAAATTATAAAAAAAACCACAGAACAACTAAACTGACTTAATGCAGGATTTGTAAAAATAAATAAATAATGTCTTCAGGGCTTTCAAGCTTTGCCACACTTCGCTTGAATGACTCAGTAGAGTTCAGCCGCGAAGGAATTGAAAAAACCCCCAACGAATCCCAAGCCAGCAACCTCCAATTTCCCGAGGGATTGCTCCCAAGCTGTCAGTGCTGCACTGCACTTGGCAGCGTGTCCCAGGTCTGGTTTGCTGGCTGTCCCATCGTGCTCAGATGTTCGCTCAGCCACAGCAGGGAGCCAGATGCCTCTCCCTTCCTTCCTTGAAGCCTGCCCAAGCACGGGGGTCTGTGTAGGCAGAGAAGTGCCACCTGCACCTTTGAGGAGCCCAAAGGCAGCCGTGAAGTCCCTGCAGTGGCCTGGGCCCAGCTGTCACTACTCTGCAGGGTGCAGGGGTAGTAATTGTTGGAAAAAGGAAAAGAGGGTGAATGTCTATGCTGGGTAAAGGAACAGGAAAGCATAGTTAGTGTGGAGGGGAGATCTCCCAAAATGGCAGAGAAGATAGCTGGAGGCAGTCTCTGTTTCAGCTATCCAGTGCATAGTTTGGAGTCCTGAATCCCAGAGCCAGTGGTGGATACACAATGACTCTCAGTTTTTGTCTCTTTCATTTCCACTGACAGACACTTTCAATCTACAGATGAACAATGAGATGAAGGACTGGGCAAAACAACACAGCAGCAGTCCTGGACGAATCCAGTAAGCACTTTCCATTGAATGCAAGTTTGTTTCCCCAACCATTTTTTCTGTATTTAAGATCCTTTTGGTGTTTGCTTTCCAGAAATATTGTAGCAAAGCATCTTTGCCAGAATGAATGCTCATGAAAAATGAATGTTGAGACTGAATCTGCAAATATTCACTGAGAGTAAATTTCCCGTTGTTCAAGCAATTGTAAAATTCATAATTTGCCCTGTATTTTATTATATAAATTACACAATCAGGGCACAGTAACAATATGAAGTGAATTATGTATCTAACCAACATTGCATGAATTCCAAATATCCTCAACAAATTACTGGTGAACAATCTACATGCTAAGAATTATTTGCAAGCAGAATGCATGAATCTTTTCAAATAACAAAGACATCAGAGGAAATCCTTGTCTATTCCCAGGAAAATCTGTAAATAGAGTAAAAATGAAAAAAAAAAATCCAATGTGCTCAACTCACTCAATCCAACTCTGTAATTGACCATTCATGTGATTAAAAAGCTGTCAAGGACAGGCTCTTGAGGATGGAGTACCTGGTGCAGATATCTGACTGTGACAAAATCAGAGACATCATTTGGACAATCACATGGAGAACAACAAGCCACAACCTAATTTTGGGGTGAAGAGCTTCCTGTAGGGAGAAAATCAGAGATCTTAGCAAAGATCTGCAAGGCTTCTGCAAGTTTTGCCTCCTTCATGGGGAAAGTAAGACACAATTGCATAGAAACCTTTGCAAATAGTGCTCTTTGGGATCCCACCTCTTCCTGGGTAAACTAGTTTTCATCTTAGCTGAGCCATGGAGATACTGTTTGAACCTCGAGTTGAGTTGGTGACTCAGCACTGGGGTAAGGGGGCAGAAGGTCTGAGTGCTGCTTCCCTGTCTACTTTGAAACATGCAAGTACTTTCACCACTTGTTTTTTCTAATTTCTCCTGCCCCATTGTTTGCTGCAGAAATTGGAATTCAGATGGGATAAGGGCCCTTTCCTCCTGCGGTGAAAAAGACCACACACACCAGGCTGATTCTCACCTAAGCATCCTTAGACCAAAACACCAAAACAAGCTTCTTATTTAGTTAATGGACAGAGGCACCCTCGGAAGAAGACCGATCCCACCTTTTTAAAACATGTATCACAGAATGGGCTGCTTTTCTGTTGTCTTTTCAACTGTAGAGAGAACCCTTTCAACAAGCACAGGATAGGTGCTTTCCTTTTGGGTGGCTAAAATCAGCTGAGATGAATTCCTTTCCCCAGATTCATACAGCACCTTGCACAATGGCGTCCAGATCTGCCTTGAGACCTGTAGACATTAGTACGGATTATAATCAATGAGAGAAAACTTAATTAAAAATTGCCCATGGGGACTGCCTTCTATTCTAGGTGTTCAGGGCTTTTAATTTAAAGAACAGAATGATTGAATCTTCCCATCACATCAGTAAGGTAGATAATCACCCTTAAAATTTCTTCTAGCATGAAAATTCAGGCGGAGAAAGGCAGAAAGTGAATAGAAACACAGGCACTAATGCTGCCTTCACATCCCAACAGGCACACTTAGCAAAGATACAATAAGACTGGATAATAAAATAAGGCAGAGAAATGGCTTGTAAGACGAAGACAACCTCTTGAAGTAAGTTTGAATATGTATTCATGAGTGTTGTTCCACAAGAAAGGAAAGGAAACTTGGTTTTGTTCTATTATGCTCACAGGCTGGTGGCTCTTGGTGTAACTCAGAAAATGCACAAAGAGACATGGTCATTTGATTCCTATTCCTATTCCTATTCCTATTCCTATTCTTATTCCTATTCCTCTGTCCTTTCCTGCACAAACACTGCAGCTTCTCCCCGAAATGAGCTCACTGCAGGTGCTGCCATGGAATTCTAAATGAAGTGAGGAGGTGCTCTGCTTTCTGGGTCCACCTGGCAGAATCCACTGCAAAACAGGGACACCTCCAAGGGAGATGGAGATACCTGAGTCAGCACTGGACATTGTTGTCAGTGTCCATGGCCCCTTTCCAAACCCTCATTCGAAGCTGCAGCCGGCTGCCAGGTTTGGAACCATTATGCAAGAGAGCTCACTATTAGTCAGCCACTTGGAGCTGAGCTGATCTTTTCTTCCCTTAAAGAACAGTCCCACATTTCATGTCCACAGAGCAAAATTATATCTGACATGTAATTTAAAAACCAAGCCTTACTCCAGTAAATGGGATCAAACAGCAGGGCATTTCATTTGACAGAATGGATATTTCTCGTTTTAATATTACATTAACTTTTCCTCTCCATGCCTCTCATGGATTTTTCATTCTTAGGCAGCAGTGCCTGGCTTCTAACCAGAATTGTCAGTCTCACTAGGGGTTCCCCAGGATTTCGACAATTCCCTCGGGTTCAGAGAGGGTTCCTGGACAGCTGACATGAACTCCCTGGTATTGTCCATACCTTTTTTCGCTTGTGCTCGATGATAAACTTTGATCTTTGAGGAACCGGAATGACTCCATCCAGCAGAAGTGATAGAGGATTAAATTGCTGATAACCACAACACCTTAGCAGGCTGCTGCCCTCCAACTAACACAGCTTTGCAAGAGGCCTGCAATATCACCTCAGGTCTGGGGCCCCGGAAACACTCCCGGTTTGTGAATCCAATGTGATCTTGCATCTTCTTAGTTCAGCTTATGGGCAAATGTCAGTGTCTGCCTACACAGCAGGCAGTCCTCTGCTACACAGACAAAACCTCACCGCCTTGTTTTCCCCTGTGACTCCTGAGAATTTTGTTGTCACAAGGAGAGTGTCTAGTAGGAACTTCTTATTAAGTGTTAGCATCACACTTTGCTAGCAAATGTGAGGTTTTATACTTACCAGAAGGTGATTAGCTGTAATATGAATAATACAATACCTATCGTAGAGACCCTGATGACAACTCTGAGCAATCACTCCGGCACGATGAAGTAAAGTGCTCTAGCTAAATGCATAAGTGCTACATAATAACAGTTTTTTAATTAAAGTAACCAAATATCTTTAATGTTGAGTAAAAGAACTGCGAATTTGAGAATGCTGTAATACATTTGAGACATCAGATAAATATTTATGTCTAGCCAGAGAAAAAGAATGGAAAACTTCGCATGACAAGTGAATTTCAGGAACACAATCGCAGCTGAAACCAGGAGGGTTTTACAGAAACTGCATCAGAAAATTTAGAAGCCCCACTGACCAGGAGCACCAGAGCACCTCTGCTAGAGGGACAGACCCCAGAATCTGTGTAGACCTTCCCTACACTGCCAGTGCTGTGTTATTTGACGCTGCCAGGAAAGAAAAGTGGGACCTCTATGTTGATAAAAAACCAGTTCCATGCTGTATTGACACGCATCAGATTGGCCAGCACTGTCTCAGATTCCTTAACATGATAGATTGTAATAATTTAATCATGTACCAGTAGTTGTTTTCCTATCAAGCCTTGTCATTGTATTTCAATGTCCAAAATGATACAGAGTGTTTTCCATAGGACTTTTTTATTTTTGACAGAGTAACATCAAGAAAAAATGCCTTCTGTTTCTGCCAAAATAGGGAAAGAGAACAAAAGAATCAACACCTGCACATGCTGTCTGTGGCTTTAGGGATGAAATCCATGCTCCAACTGGGTGGTGCAACATGACAACACTTCCTCTCTTGTAAGAAACCCACACGACCTCTCTGTCTTGCCAGCAACTCACCATGAATGCCACTTGAAATCATCACAGCATGTTTCTTCAAATGATGTATCCTGCCTGCACAAAACTCATCCACCACATCCTGCCTGCTCTTGCACCCCACTTGAAGAGCTTCATCTGGAGCGACATTTACAGTGAATCAGGTTTACTTGAGCATGGCTCAAATTTCTTTTATGTCTCCTTGCATATTTTCCCTTTGCATCCTTGGACTGTCTGCATTTTATGGAGGCTGATTTCTCTGCAATTCGAAACTCTGAGCCGGTCCTGTGGAGACCATTAGGCTCACTTTTAAGTAACCACTTTAGGCATCTGAGCAGTAAAGCGTGTTCAGCCACTAGACATTACTCTGGGCTCTGGGTATTCCTGGGTCACCCGTGTTAAAGCAGCTGGCTTGTTAACTGTGACCAACGAGCTGGTTTGCTCAGTGCTTCTGCATTGTCCATTCATGTTTTGAATGTATGTATCTTACCATGAATCCTACAGAAAATATATATTTAATCCAAATTAGTAAATTGTACCGTGTTTAATATCTTTGAATCATAGAATGGTTTGGGTTGGACCTTAAAGATCATCTAGTTCCAATCTCGCTGCTGGGGGAAGGGACACCTTTCACTAGATCACTGAGAGCCGCATCCAGCCTGGCCTTGGGGACTTCCAGGGACGGGAGTCTTTAACTGGATTTTTAAATGAAAGAAAATTAAAAATCTGCATTAATTGCATTAATAATTCTTACTCCTTCAAAGTCATTGAGGGGAATTTGTCTCTCTACAGTAAAATCAGCACCTGACTTGACATCTAGTATTATTCCAATTTGATTCTTACTACCATTTCTTTGTCCTTTTAGCTATGCAGCAATTCATTTTTATCCCTGCAGGTTTGCTGTGAAGGCAAGTCCCCTTGAAAATTCATGTTCCTGCTTGTTTTGAAGAAAATGGGCTGTAATTAAGCGAAGTTGCATTACTTACAGAGTTGTCATTTGCAACACCAAATACATAAAAGCCAGGGAAATGCATCATTAGGGACATAAATCTTCTCTTCTACCCACCTAATAAATAAACAAGCATACTATTCTGATCAGGTACAAAGTACAGCACACTTCATCAAACTCCAGAAATGTAAACCCCCACCTGTTCTTCATTTGAATGAAATGCAAAGCTTTCCTTAAAAAATAAACCAAACCAAAACTCTGGACTCAGATCTTTACAATGGCATAAATCAGTATAGTCTGGCTTCAGAGGTTGAGTTTTACAAAACAAATGTTTAATATTTGTTGAAAATGCAACACATTATATGTGAAGTTCTTTATTCCACTCCATAATTCTCTTTCCCATTTGGAGCTAATATTCTGCTTTGACTCCTATGTATTGTGGGCTGGCAGGATCCTATTTCTTAATCAAATTAAAGATGTATTCTGCCTCAAACCTGAATTAATTCAGGGCAGTATTAGATGGTTGATCAGACTCCAGTACCTTACTTGCTCCTTTTCACCTTGCAATGAGTGAAGATCTTTGAAGAGCTCAAGATGATCAGAGGGGCTAGATGTGGTTAGAGGGCTGCAGGTTGAATCACACTTTCAAAGGGTGTAAAGGTGTGGAGAGTTTTGTGGGATGTTCTGCAAGGGTGTCTTCTTTCCTTCCTCTGTCCCTGGGTTTTAGTGACATTCATCTACCACTTTTTGCTTCCTCCACCTCTGCACAAAGGGCCATGTCTACACAAGCAATCCGTGGCTGATCTGCTTTCTGGCCCTGCTGCTGTTACTAACCCGGCTGAAGTTTGATCTCAAAGCCACACTGTGCTTGACAGACACAAACAACAGGCTTCAGAAACTTACTGGCAAAGTGGATTATAGAAGATTTTTCTCCTGTGGTCCCAAATTGCTCAGAGAGCATAGGTTTGAGGAAGAACTCCTGTTTCTGCCCCACTTCCATCTCTGTAGCTTGACCAGAGGACAGGTGAGAGGGCAAGCTTGTAAACAGACAGAGTGGGTGGTGGGTGACCTTGGGAAGGGCTTTGGGCTGCTGCTGGACTGACAGTGATGGTACGTCAAGAGGCACAAAAGGCAAGGCTAATGCAAAAACCTGGTCACTGTGGAGTTCAGTGTGATGGATAAAGGATTGTAATGGTTTTAGCTTCAGCTCTTGCCTCTCCTTATGAAGCAATCTATGTGGAATTTAAGGACTTCATGCAGTTGCAGCATCCCTGTGGTTAGTGTCGATTTCTTTTCCCCATGGCCTTAGTAAAGCAGGAAATGTGTCATTCTGTGCTTTTGGTATCAGCAGCTTTTGATATCAGAAGGACTTGCCTTCCACAGCTACAGCAGAGCCAGTCAGGCTGACCCAACAATTTGTTCTCACTTACTGCTGTTTGCATTCTTTGCATTATTCCTCTCTTTTGGCTCTGTGAAAGCATTTCCTCTTGTGCAGTGATCAGTCCTGAACCCAGATGGATACACCTGCAAATTCTGTGGTTTTCATATTAGGGGACAGACAGGTCTGGTTGGTACTGGGAGAATACTGGGCCCAGTACCTCTCTGCCCTCTAGCTGACTGGCTTCAGAGACCTTTGCTGACTGAGGACGTGACCCTGGACAGTTGAGTGAGAGATTATATGATCACAAAAGAAGCAACATTTCCAAAAAGAAACTGATATTCATGATAAGTTCCCCAGAGATTTCATGTATGTATACCCCATCTTTCCTGTGATGTATACAAATTGCTTGGAAAACCCTTTGGACACAAATAGAAAAAAATATATTCTCAGTCCCAGGCAGCTCACAGCTAAGGAATTCACATAACAAATCAAAGCCAGTGGAAGAGCATGAAGACATAGTAAAAAAAAAATCAGTTACTATAATTTTTAATCTCAGTAATAGACAATTACTATATTTCTTAAATCCAACATCATAAAGTTTAGTTACTGAGTAGTCTGAGCCAGAACTCGTAATTAAGGTAGAATTTTAAAATTCAACAGTTAATCATAGAATATTAGAGGAAAGATCCCGAGAGGAATAATCTAAGATGTGAATGCCTTGCCTTCTTCCATGCCAGGATGTGGGTCTGTGAACTGGTCAAAGGAGTCTTGTTGGAAAGATTTTGGGGCACAGGGCAGCACAAGGCTCTTAATAGATTCCCTTATAGATTCAAAGATTATTTGAGAGACTGAGATTCAGCAAATTATTAACTCCTCCCGAAGGATGTGTTACAGGGCTTTGATTAAGATACTCCCAGCAAAATCTCACCCCTACAGCAAATAAATCAAAAGTGTAAGCTGCGCTCTGGACTTACAGACATTGACCAGGTCTCGCTGGTCGCCTCTAATCAAATCTGCATGCAGTCTGGGAATGAACCTAGCCCTTCACTCCTCCATTCCTCTTTGTTTTCCCTGTCTCCTGAAAGCTGTTTGCACAATATACAAACCAGGCTGACTGCTATTTTTAAATCAGTGTCATTTTGAGTTTCAAGTTTCAAGCACAGAAACAGTGGACTTGTGCTTAAAAAAACACTCTGACAACTCCTGATGTTTAAATCCATGGATGTTCAGAGGGGTCTGGATGCTCATCAAAACGGTGCCTTTTTAATTTTTATATTCATTATAAAAATAAATGAAAACAAAACAATAGGACAACTGTGTTTGCTGAATGTTGTGGTTTATAACGAGATTTTGAACAAATAAACTCCACTCCAAAACAGGTGTTAAAGAACAATAACTACAAAATCCTATAAAAGAGAGAAAACAACCACTGCGATTTCAGGTTTCGTTTACACATGGGAAAGACAGACCTGCAGAGTGACATTTAATTGGAGTTTTGATTATTAATACAATGTGGCACTAACAGCATTATTAGAGGAGACCC
Organism: Ptilonorhynchus violaceus; assembly: GCA_013397565.1. Classification (NCBI taxonomy): domain Eukaryota; kingdom Metazoa; phylum Chordata; class Aves; order Passeriformes; family Ptilonorhynchidae; genus Ptilonorhynchus; species Ptilonorhynchus violaceus. The sequence continues at coordinate 345,885 of VZRJ01007105.1, forward strand.
ATGCAGGGTTGAGCTGATTAATGGAGTTGACTAGCCCATTGAGAGCTGAAAGTTGCCTGACAATTCAGCCCATTAATTAGTCAGATGCCATATTTCCTCCCACTGGGCTCTGCTCCATTGAACTCACAAAAGCTTGCAGCTCCTTCTGCAAGTTTTTTCTGAATTTCTTTTAGGAAGTTTTCCTTCTCCATAAGAGCATCCATGTCAAGTCATATCAGGACCTATATTGCTACTGAAAAGGCACCAATAGCAGGTCCCAAGGAGAGGTTGTAATAACCACTTAAGTACATATCCTCAGCATATGCTCTCAGTTCCCAGGATCTCATTGCTTTCTCAGCTTGTGTAAACTTTGAGCATCCGTTATTAACTCTCATAAAGAATCCCACTGCTTACTCATCCTTTCTGTGAACAACCAGCTGCTGCACCCATGTCACCTGCAATTTTCATTTTTTACCCCACAGAAAGACAGGATGGAAGGCTGCTGTGAATAGGTTGGTCATTTGCAGTTTTAACTTTCCAAGAAGAATTTTCCCATCAACTGTATGTCCCAAGAAGCAGGAAGCTGCAAAATTGGCATAAAACTCCCTTTGCATTGATAGCTACATCAAAGATATAAACCCTTATTTATGAAAGTTGCTTCAGTCATCCAACAGACTAAATCTATCACAGCAGAGCAACTGTGCATTAGCATCTTTACAGGGTGATCCCAAGACGTACAGGAAAATTATGATTTCTTGTTAGATTGCATAGGAAAGTTCTATAATGATGTATAAATTAAACTTGGAACTGCTGAGCGTATTTTCACTGTCTCAACAGAGAAAACTGTCAAAAATAAACAACACAAACAGGCTGGAAGAGAAATTAAATTTTCTGGAAGAAGTCTGGAAACTGCTTACTTTATTTTCAACACTAGCACAACACTAGAAGACTAGAAAATAATACAGAAAGAAAGAAAATTAATTGGGCCCATATACCTTTTTGTACATGCACAGGATGAAGTTGTCTTGAAATCTTGCTCTACACATGTAGAACAATAAGCAATCTTTTCTATTTTGCAAGGCTGATGCATGCTTACACAAGCTGCAAATCAAACCAAAATTCTTCATAAACATGCTCTGAATGGACACTGATTTCAGCTGCATAAAGCACTGGAGTTTAGAAAAACCAGCTTTTTCTCTCTAGAAAGTTCCTAAATTCCACAAAGCAATCAGCAGAACTGGTGGAGGGAAATGGAAACAAGTGGGAGGGGTGTGGAGACGTGTAAAGGACAAGTCTGTCTGTGAAAAGGCAGCTGAAGAAAAGCCACCCAGTCCAAAAAGCATCCTGTGTGATGCCTTCAAATGTGACTTCCAAAGTGATGCCTAAGTGACAACAGAGATTCAGTGGACCTCCACAGGAACATTTCCACACAGAGCTGGAGCAGGATAATTTCCCACAGAGCTGGTTCTTCCTCTTTGTCTGGCTCTTCTGTCCTAAGAAGGGACACAGATGTGCCAAGCCCATGCTCCACGTTCGGAGGTGTTCAGACCCCTGGCCGCACAGTCAGGGGTAGCTGGTTTGTCGGCTGCAAACCCAACCTATCGCAGACCTCGTTTGCTGCTCCGAGCTGTGGCGGTGGTCAGCGGGACAGTCCCAGGGGATCCCGAACTGTGAGACCCCTGGATGTGCTGCAGGGACAGCAGAAGCCGCAGCTCTAACGTGAAGACCTGACAGTAAGAAATCTGGGAGCAGCCCCCGCCCTACTCCTGCTTCAAGCAAAGGCTCAGAGCTGTAATCTCAATCCATTTTTGACCATTACTTTCGCCAGTCTGATTATGGCTCCTATAGTCCTGACGATTTGGTGGCATTGAGACTCCTGACTCACTTAATGCCTCATTTTCTAAGTGTTTTAGGTGCTCACAGGTGAAGGTAGGCACTCACTTAGGTTTTTGTAAAGCACCTAAAGAGAGGAAGGGTGATTGCAGTGGGGTGTAAGCACTTCATTTGCACGTTTGAGAGCACCATTAGGCCACGGTGGGTATTTTTAGGTACATAAATACTGTGGGAATTTGGGTTTTAAATGTAGTAGAGCACATGGTTGATGGGAGATCATGTCAACTGTAAGAAATTCACTGCATTTTACTCTGCTTAGATAACCTGATATACGTCAAAATTTGCTCTTAATCCTCACGCAATTGGAAAAGAAATGCAGGTAACTGGCCCCCACCACTTCCACAGCCCAATCTACAGTATACGCCTGATTACTCCTTTATCTCTTTCTTTCGTCATCTAGCAAATGAGATTCACACAAATGGAAGGAATTTCAGCACCTTTTAATTCTTCACAAGCCTTTAAACACAGGCCTCTCAATTTTAAAAACTCCCTTTCCTTCAATAGTCCTGAGCTTTTATATGGTAAGTTTCTTCACTAATGCTTTCAAAACTCTTTGTGAGTTCAATAGCTCATTACTATTTATACATGGGGAAACTGAGGCATAGAGGGGACAGTGATGTGTACAACTTCATTCATCAGACCAAAACTGAGAAAAATGCTCTGGATTTCCAGTCCCGTGCCCTGGGCTAAACTTTATTTACATTATTTTCAGTAAATTCACCAGATAGTCTGACAGATGTAGTACATGACTCAAATAAACAGTTTCTTACAAGATTTTTTTTTTAAATAATTTGTTGCTTAGGTTTCTATCTCATTAAGGGACACTTGTGAGCGTACTAAAGACAATGACACAGTTTAAATAAATAATTCATTACAGTGAGGTAAGGTTGTTTCAAGAGAAAGAGAAGACCAGCAGCAGCTTCAGCATACAAAGGCTGAAGTCCCTGATGAGATCTCCTGTGACTACAGGTGTCTTCATTCCGAGCCAGGTGGAATTTGAAGGCCAAAGGGCTACCAAGACACGCTAAAAAAGCAGCTGCTGGCCCTTAAGGATATTTTATGGGTGGACAGATTATGTACTGTATGAAGGATTGTAAACTATGGATAGCAGAAAGGAAGGTATCAGGGGATTTTCTGTTTGTTAGGGGTTTGTTTGTTTCTTTGTGGCTGGGTTTTTTTATGTTAAGACAGCTTTTGGAAGTTAACTGGTAGCTGAAAAGCAGGCTATTGTAGGGAGCCATAAGGATAAATTTTCTTTATGGCATGATGATTCTCTGGTAGAGCAGGGGAAACCCTCTTAGATTTTAATTGAGAGTGAATTCTAGAATATATCTCATGTCTCAGCTTCTCTAACCCTTCAAAGAGACAAGAAGAACTTCAAGCTGATGGTCTCTTCCTCCTGTGTGAATAGAGAAATGAATGAGAAAACAAATGTGATTTCCATCATTTTTAGTGCACTACAAAGTAATGATTTGTAGAGAAGTGAAAGATGAAATATCTATGGTCTAGATAACTAGAATCCTGAAATAGCTGAAAGCAATTGCAGCAGTTTTCCTCTGATAAATTAGAGATGCAAACAAATGGCTTGGGTTTGGGTCTCTGGGTGGGCTTCAGCTCCTGAGTTCTGTACAGCCTGTGGATAATCAAAAACTGGAGAAGGTATTGTAAGTGAATACACCATACTCAGTGTAGATTAATTTGTGGGGTCATAAAGGAGGGAGAAAGCAATAACATGGAGGGTAGGAACTAAAGCCATATGGTTCTTCTCTTGTTTGGGTTGTTTTTAATCATGGTTTGTTCTTGGGATAAGATTGAAGCCTCATATTAGGATGTGCCTTCAGGTGTGTCCCTACACAATAATTCTGGATACATGTTGACAGGTGTCACCAGCTTTGGTAGGTCCAGAGGTCATAAAGAACTCATTTCATACCTGCTTTTGAAAACACGCTTGCAGCAGACCTTGGAAACTCTGTTGTGGAGGGAGGCTTGAAGGTCAGGCATAACCTGGCCTCAGAAGTGCTGTGAGATAGATCTAAATGTCCCAAGTGCAAAACTTCATTTGGAGCTCATGGTTTTGTTGCTATGGGTTATAAACACAAAGGAAAAAATAGGTAGTGATAAATTCTGTACTTGCAGAATGACAGCTTTTCCCTTGTCCTTGCTAAAGAGAAGGTCTTGCTAAGAGGGGCCTGTCCGAAGAAAAAAGGCCTCTTGCACTTCCTTAACTCTTTAACAAAAGCAGAGCTTGTCTATCCTTCTGAGACCTCTGGTCTAGTCTTTTCCAAAACTCTCCAGAGCCAAAAAAACCCTCTCCTTAATAAAGTCAGTAGAAAACAATAAGATGGCAAAACAAATTGCTGCTCCTAGATCACTCCTAAGGATGTATGGAAGGCTTCTCCTTATTTCTAGCCCCCAGCCTTTCCTTATGATGCTTGTGATCACTGATTTATTTGACAGCTTTTTGTATTGTTTTTCTATGGATTGCAATGGATGCTACAATGAATAGTGCTATGACTTGTCGAAAGATCTGGATATCACTGCTAAAGGGTCATGAACTGTGGTGATGGTACCTCTAGAAAACACTTGGAAAAGGTCACGGATCACTGTGCTTATTTGGGTGGTATCAGCCAAACTGTGCTTGAGGCTATTTCCACGGGTGACTGCATCTGAGAGCCAGCTCAAAGGCTTTATTCAATGTGGCATTTTCGGTGTTTGAAAAACAGATTTTTCACTATTCTGTGTGAGAGCACACTTTTCAACCCAGTGCTTCCCTGTTTTGTGCATTGTTAAACCACTTCTGAAAGGGAGGAGAAAGCTGTGCTGTAGTTTTGCAGGTGAGGGGCAAAGAATTGGATTGCATGACCTCCTGTGTGTGGGAAGCCCTTCTGAGAACAAACCATGGGAAAAAAGCTGTAAGAAATCCTCTAGGACATGCTGAACTATGTCATTAATTTGTACCTGGCACCAAGGATGTGTTCAGCATTTGCACATCTTTCCCTTGTGTCAGTGGGGATTTGGCTGAGCCAGGACAGGCAGTACATTAGAGACAGGATGACTGAACCTGCACGGGTGTCCATCTTCTCAAAAAGCCTTGGAGATTTTGAGACAACGTATCTTCTTCAATCCCTGTGCTACAGAAAAAGTACCATGTGCACCTTGTCTTCTAAGATGACCATTCCCTTCACAAATCTTTCTCCTGTTTGATTGTACTGTCACAAGGGACATCATGTATTCTTACTTCACCGCATTTTCTGCAACAGGAATACCGAAAGTCAGGGATGGGTTATTGTCTACCTCGTGTTGATCCTGCCTACTCTTGAGACACTAATCCTATGGATGAGCATCTCAGTTATCTTTTCTTTAATCAAATAATGCTATTTTTAGCACTGACACCTTACCTACTAAGGTAATGATAGTAGCTTTTTTTCTTTTTTTTAAACTGCACTGGTAGAGGCTTAGAGATTTAAGCTTTAGTGCTGATAAAGAATCAAGGGCGGTTGTGGTAAGGAAGAAAGAAGGGGAAAAATTCAGGGAAGGCTTTATGAATATGGAGAAAAACAATACAGGAGGAAGAATCCTTACGGGGTGTGGGGTTGAGTGGTTATTTTTCTGGAGGGGATATTGCTATTCAGACCCTGTAAAATTTGTAATCTCTTTTAAGTGTAGAACAATGTAAGGGGTCGTGGGGAAAACTAGAAAGAGAGAAAGCAGATGGTTGTTGAAAAAAAGGTCTGGGAAAGGAGGGAGAAATTAAGAGAAAAGCAATAGTAAGAGTAATAAAGGGACAGTACTTTTTCATCACTTTCTCTAAAATGCATGAAAATATGCATTTTTTATGCCTCTGTGTGTATGCAAGGGCCTGTGTATGGAGCAATAAAGCGCATGTAAGTTCTCTGACACATCTGGAATACCTTCAGTAATCTGGGCCAGTAGGCAAAATAGATCGTATAAGGTTTATTTAAATTAAAGAAAGATGAAGTTTCATGAATTAAGTATGAAGATGAATAATACACATTGTGCAGTAGCCCTTGAATTTGCTTTGATGTTAAATGCAATTTATTTTGCATTCATTTATTTTTTCCCATTATAGCTGCAGGTTTTTTATTCTTCATAACACAGAACCCATTGCAGGAATTGTCAGGAGATAGATTGGAGGCTTTTGACTGAGAAGAAAATTAGGAAACTGTAATCCTGCTATCTGAATCTGTGACTGATTGCTACTAGTACCTTAATTCCACTTAAATTTTTCAGCAATCGAATAGACTGAAAGATGGCCATATCAATGCCACAGTCAAGCTAAATGTTAAGAGGCAATTGATGTTTCTGGACTGTGACATTTGTATCAAAGTCAGCACTTCAAGACGACTGCTGATGGAAGAGGTGACACTGCGTTTAGCAGTGCTTGTCTTTCTCCTCCCACAGTCACCAGGCTGCTTTAGTTCTCGTAGTACATGTCATTGGTCTTGGAGTTCTGTTCTGCAAGGTGGACAGATTGCAAGGCAAGGGCAAGAAATTATAGCTGTCAACATCTAAATAAATGTCTGGTGGTGGAATTGCCCACTAGATTTCTGATGTCTGGTTTTCTAGTAAAGTGCCTTAGCACACTGGGGTTTTTATGAATGCACTGGTTTTTTTCCCATTGCTCTGGAAATGGGCACATGAGCAGTGAATACTGAAGTGAAACATTCCCTTGTATCTTTAACCTGCTATGATCATTCTTTTTCACACAAATCCCAAGAAAAAGTTATCTCTACAGGCATTAATGTCGTAGTTTGACATCACCAAAGTGGTGCAGGCAAGGATTTTGGTATTCATTTTTTACTTCAATATTCTTTTGACCTCAGACACAGGTCAAAGAGCTCCATTATCTTTTACAGTTCAGAATGTGTCAGTTGAAGAAAAAAAACCTCACATGCTGCAGGTTTTCTTCAAGTAAATCAAAAGCACTAGTAATTGCCTTTCATATTTTATTTCAGAAAAATGACTCAGTGTGGTGCTGGAGACAAATTAATATTAAGGGAAACATAGAGGAAGCTACAAGAACATTGAGAGAAGAAAGCATCTGGGAAGAGCTTTTTCTTTCTCTAATGAAGAGAAAAAGATGGTAATGCCTTTAGATGAGGTTCCTAAACAGATGTGTTCAGAGCTGTACGCAAACTATTTCAAAGTAGGACACAGATGTTGTCTGAATAATTTTCCTAACACTTTTCTATATACATGCATGGTGAGCTAGGAGTTGCTGTAGTTATCACTGCCAGTGGTGATGCCAGAACCACTTGTGGTGGTTTTGGTTTAGTTTGGAAATTTTTGACTCCAAACTGAAACTGACATCCAGGAAGGAAGTGGAATAATACTACTCTCTTTAAGGTAACATTGTGCCTATTACCTTTTGGTATATCATATATTCATATAAGGAAATTGCTTAAAAACTGGCAAAGCCAGAAGCCTAAGAGGGATTGAGCTGTATCACCACTCTTGACATGAAGGCTTCTCAGAGCAAATAATTCTACTCGAGTTTGGATTAAATTTCTCTGCATCAGTATTTCAACTGTGTCTTTTCACAGACATGAATCATCTAGCTGAAAGTTATTTATCCCTGTATAAACAGTGTGTCTTCCAAATGAAGAGAGCTGAAGCTTTTGTAAGGAATTAAGTTTCCCAGTTGCTCCAGGGGAGGTATTGTATGGAGTCAGGATGCATGTGTATGTAGTGATTACAAAGATGCTTTGAGCAGAATAAGCTGCACACAACTTTTTGCCTGCCCTCCCCCAGTGTTTTTCTACACATTTCCATCTCATAGCTGCGATATTTGCTATTTATATCTGCAAAAAATACATCCAAACAAATATTCTTCCCTCAGCAAAGACTCACACAGTACACTATGTCCATGGAAAAATAAAGCAATTTTGCATATGGGGGAGATAAGTATGGTATGGCATTTTTTTCATATGCAAACAAAGCCTTCGTTCCACGTTGTGTGTCTTTGTTCATAGACACTTTAATTATCCTTCAGTGACACTGATTTCTCTTGAAAGAGCTCCTCCTCCCTCGATCATTCTGTCCCTGGAGCACTCACAGGCACTTACCTGAGCCACTGCTTCTCTTCGCACTTAATCCCTCCAATGAAGTTGGGAGTCCATCTCTCCTAGCAACTAGCAAGTGAAAAGGCGAGATGAGATGGCCTCAAGTTGCACCACAGGAGGTTTAGATTGGATATTAGGAAAAATTTCTTCAACAAAATGGTTGTCAAGCATTGGAACAGGCTGTGCAGGGAAGAATACCATCCTTGAAGGTATTTAGAAGATGTGAAGATGTGGTGCTTAGGGACATGGTTTAGTGGTGGATTTAGCAGTACTGGGATAATGGTTTGACTAGAAGATCTTAAAGGTCCTTTCCAACTTAAATGATTCTATGATTCTACCTCGAAATTTGTGCATCTGAATCATTCTTTCTGCCTGACCAAGCTCTCATCTTTAAGTCTACCTCGTCGTAACTGCAATGGACAAATTATTCATACGTCCTTCAGTAAATTGCCCCATTGTTCACAATGATCTGAAGGTATTCCTAATTTCTAATCTGACTTTTTGCATCTTTAGTCAGTGTCATGGTTTACCCCTAGCCAGCAACCAAGCCCCAAGCAGTTGCATTCTTACTCATCCCAGTGAGATGGGGAACAGAATCACCAGAGTAAAAGTGAGAAAACTCATGGGTTGAGATAAAAACAGTTTACTAGGTAAAGCAGAAGCTGCACATGCAAGCAAAGCAAAACAAGGAATTCATTCACCTCTTCGTGGGCAGGGAGGTGTTGAGCCATCCCCAGAAAAGCAGGGCTCCAGAACACGTAATGGTGACTTGGGAAGACAAACACACAAATCACTCCAAATGTCCCCCTCTTCCTTCTTCTTCCCCTAGCTCTGTATGCTGATCATGATGCCACATGGTATGGAATACCCCTTGGGTCAGTGGGGTCAGCTCTTCCTGTAGTGTCCTCTATGAAGTTCATGTGCACCCCCAGCCCCCTCGCTGGTGGGGTGAAGCAGAAAAGGCCTTGACTCTGTAAGCAGGCTTGTAAGCACTGCTCAGCAGTAACTAAAACATCCCTAAGTTATCAACACCATTTTCAGCACAAATCCAAATCACAGTCCCATACCAGCTACTGTGAAGAAAATGAACTCTAAACCAGCACAGACAGGTATCTGGACATATGACTCTGCCCCTTAGTGTCAGAGCTTTTTCCCATTCTCCCAGTAGGTAGTTTTAGGTCATAATACAGCAACTCTTCTGATGACCGAGGTACAATGAACATATTTAAGTCTTTCACTAGAAGGCAGCATATCCTCTCATTGAAATAGACTTGCATTTTTTCTTTGACTCTCTTTCAATTTGTCAACAGATAGTCACCAGAGTGTTCTTGAATAGTGGAAGTGACAGGCTGTGATTGCTAACTCTTTGGTTGTGTTGCATGTGCCTGAAGCCTCACTATGTCTGTTTTGGCAGACAAATTGTTTCATCCTTCCTTTTATCATGCTGATGACTGATAAGAAAGAATGCATTTGGTTTAGTGGCAGCTGTTTGCTCTTTTGGATGAGCAAAGCTACTAAATTTAGCACCTTTTGGCACATTCTGAATTTGTTCTCATCCAGTCTAAGATAAATGAAATAGAACTGGTGATTTCAGCCTTGAATTTCTTTGACCTGAAGGCCTCACAATATTGCAGTGTTCTCTCAAAAGAAGTTAATATCTTTTTGGTAAAATGGTAGTCTGTCCACTTTAAGACAAGTGTCAAGGCTTAATTTTACCACTTCTTTATTGCATTCCACTCAGAAAATGCTAACTCAAAAGAGCAAAAATAAAGTTGAGTAAGAACATCTGACTTATTTGTTACTGAAAAAAGGGATTTAATCTATTGGTTTAAACTCTCAAACTTTCTCACCCTTGAAACAGCAATTGACTAACTCTTTCTACGTCCAAGTTTCATGAACACACACACACACACATGGATTGCGTTGCCCGATTTGAAGCATCTCTACCGTCTCATCCAAGAGATGAGATACTCAGCCTTCCTAGGAGACTGCTTCCAGCATCTACATCCATTGCAAAGGATCTGGCTAAAATCAGACCAACCATGCCTGGAAACTAACAGCACAGGCCAAGACTTGCCAGGGAATATCTTGCTTGACTATTTATTTTCATAGATAGCCATGCTCCAGAAATTGAAAATTTCTGGATATACTTGAACATAGCATTATAGGCGTAGCCCTAATAAAACAGCAAGCAGAATTTCTTGAACAAGGTCCAAGGTCAGACAGAAAAAAAAGAAGAGGGGTTGTTGACACTTCTTGCACACTGAAGCATGTAATTTCTCCTTTGGGAAGTAGGGCATAAAAGCATTGAGCACCTTCATTCCCGCTATGGAAAATTAAGGTAGTGGGAAACTAAAAGCCATGCTGGGGCATGGTCCACGTGGCCCATGAAAGGCTTCAAGGTTCTTAGCATATTTTCTTTACCTTTTCTTACTCCTTCCATCCAAATGAAATTAATTTATTTGTTGAATGAAGAAACACAACTAATCACAGCTATTAAAAATGGATTGACACAGCCATGCTCTCTTTACAGTGTTAAAAATGAATGGTGCTCTAAAGTCCTCCAGAGCATGAAAATAAAATTTAAAGACTTGAAAGTTTGTCTCAGCTCCAGTTACAGGAAGGAAGCACAAATATTTCAAGGTACTTTGCAGAACTTCTGGGTGAAAAGCAAACACCTGACACTTTAATCTTGATGCTTTAATATTATGCTCTTGAAGGAGCCAACTCTACCCACAAATCTTCAGAGGGAGACTCCCTTTATGCTTCTGACATCTTTGATCAGTCATGAAATACTGAAGAGCAACACCATCAGAGTAATTCTTGTTGGATGCCTAATTCCAGGTTCAATTGAAATGAGTATAAATTCATTGCTCCCCTCTAAAGTGGCTGTCAAGTTCATTGGCAGAGACAGATGAAACTCGCATTGCTCGTGTTTATACTGCATTATATAGGATAAAGCTTCACACACCCAAACAAGAGATCTCCATTTGGGAAAGAATGGGATGTGTTCCATTCCAACAGATTCTTCTCTAGTGCAAGTCTTGACTTTTATAGAAGGAGAAAACCACTTTGATTTGCTGAGTGTATAAATCACTGTAAGTTATTCTCACAGCTGTAATGGTTATCTTGTTCCATTTCCATTCCGTGTAAGATCAAGATAACAATCTTTTTATTTTGTGCGGGCCACTGAGCAATTGTTAAAGAGAAATGGTCTTTTGTTTGCCATCAGACTGACCAAGCTGAGAATCAAAGTTTACAGTGTGAAAACAAAAGGCTTTATGGACACATTGCTATTCAGTCCTCTCCTTATGGTGCCAGGAAGCCTTTTAGCTGGATTTCAGAGTGACCAAGTGAGTTGATTTGTTTTAAATTGCTTTTCCTTTCCCTATGGGTATCACGTATTTGGTAACCTGGTGGTCACATCAGAATCCTGGGTTCAGATTCAAGTTGTATTTCAAATTTGTTACGACTTCAGGTTAGGAGGTTTCATCTCTCTTGTGCTGCTGTTCCTTCTTCTGTAAGTTCGACAGATAAGGGAGTACTTATCAAACTAAAGAGTATGAAGTGAGAATTAAAGCTAGCTAGTTAGTGCACATGGGTCTGGTATTTAACTTTTTTAGGCTGTTATTATTTTCTCCACAGCCTATTGGGTGTCCAGTGTGCCTCATAAAACTTGTCACATTTCTGGCCAACAAAACTTCCAGAGAAAAATGAGAAGTGATGACTTTGTTTTCACTAGGTAAAAAGAAGGAAAACACTGTAAAACGTGCTGAATGAAAGACAATATGGGAGCTGTCTTCCTGAATGCGGAGGATTTTGAACGTGTTTTTTCACCCTTTTGCTCTCCCCTCAACAAACAAAGTCTAGAATAAAAGAGGAACATGTTTTGAACATGTGACAGGAGGTGTTTTTGAGCTTACACCTTAAAAGGAGCTGTTAGAGGAGATGTGGCTGCAAAGATTTATCTAGCTTGTTCTGGGTTTTACATTCCTGTCTTTGGTGGATCGTGTGCTGTCAATAACCTCAGTTGTGAAAATGGGGTTTTGTCTGGAAAGTAGAATTATTATTTCAAATTTTACTTTGATCTGATACAGTTTACTTTATGCTTGACCATCACTTAGGCAATTCTACTGACATGGAGTTACTGGGATTATGTTGCCATTGAAGGTGAATAAGGAGTAGGGGGAACCACACCAGAGGAAAAGGGGGGCTCTAAGAGGAGAGGGTACAATCAGAAGATGGCATCTTTCCAATATTTAGAAATATCTCAGTCTTATCTGAAAGTTAGAACTAATTTCTCTGCTAGACATATTTGAACACCATAAACTGGAAGTGATTTGTATCTCTAGAGTGCATTTTGGAGTTACTGGGTCATCATGATTAATTGACAAGGGGTGAAGAAGTGGGGGAGTTGATTAGGGAGGTTACCCAGGGAGAAGGAAGGGAAGCTGAGCTGGCTGTTTGGTGAGATGGAGGAGTGTATTTTATAGAGGCAATTTGCAACAATGGATGCATATGGGAGATGCAGTAAGTGTGCTGTTGTTTTTCTATACATTTTAGACTTATCTCCCTCCTGCTGCCTTCGGAAACGGTTTTGTAGGCAGGAATAAGGCAAAAATACTCTGTACATTACTTCAGCACATGAAGTTGATTTTTTCCTTGATGGCATTGGAAGTTCATTATGAATTCAGCTTTCTACTCTCAAAGCATGCATAATTGAAATGACAAATTCACCACAACCATTGGATATGAGTAAGGTCTGGATAACACTGTACAGTCCCTCTGGTTGTGCAGTTGGCATAAGAAAAAAGGGACTTCACTGCATGCTACCACTAGGGAAAATTTAACTTCTAAATCCAAGGTGGGCCAAGTAAGATTTTTACCATTTTATCAGCCTTCTTCTGGTTTCTTCTTTGTTGTCCTTGCATCTTGAGTGGAAATAAAAGGGGGAAGGCAGTTTTCAATACTTCCTGGCTACTTTGGACATTTTCTTTGGGAGAAAACCATGAAAGCAGAATGTATCTATACACGTCAGCTTTTAAGCAAATGTTTGGAACTTGTACCTCCTGGGTTTTTCGGTCTATTTTTGCCAAGAATCACTTTTGTGACATGTAGGCTATATTTTTAGTTTTAAGCTCCCAAGTGATGAATTGAATGGTCACAGTCCTAGCCTCTGCCCTCAGTTTTCCAAGTGTTTGTTCCTTGAAATGCTAGAAGACCTGTTGTTAGCAGGCAGAGACAAATGCCCTACAAGGACCATAGCAAATGAGCGCTGTAGCATGCATGGATCATCTGTGTAGTTAACACTTGCTGGAGGAATAGACTGGAGATGAATGACTTAACAGGAGGTTGGAAAACCTACTGCTGAGTATAAACTTACAATCCTTTCAATTTCTCCTACAACTTATAAGGAAAAAAGGTCAGTGTATTAGAGTTGTTCTTTCAATTTGTGATCAGTTACAGAAGGAGATGGGAGAGGCCCGCATAATGTGAGAGAAATTGTGGTGAAGATTTAAGCCTGGTCCTGTATTGAAAGCTGAACAGTTAGAACTGATGTTTCCATCGATAATGAGTGAGAGCACTTGTAAAGCAAAGCCCCCTTTCCATATTACAACCTCCTCTGAATTTAACCCTCTTTTGAATACTCTTTGTTCTGTAGCTATAGTTGCCATGCTGAACTCTACAGTCCAGCTCTGAAAATTTTGGGAGGTTTCTTGCACCCCCTACTGAACTATAAATGAGCTAAAATGTAGGTCAGTCTAATTTAAAATGATGCCTGTATAAAAAGTTGTTGCCTGCGGGATGAAACAACTTAAATGACTGCTTTGGCACACTCCTAGATAGATTCTGCCTGTACCTCCAATACCACATGTTGTTTGAGATTTTATGTTAATCTTAATATATTTAGCATTGTATCTAATGCTTCCTCCAAGGGACAGCACTAAAGAACTTGAATGTTTCCAACTCCAGCTACAAAATGAGCATTGATATCCTGAGAAAAACATCACAGGACCATAATGAAATAACTTGTGTAACACTCTTTTCTATCTAAGTTTAGATTTTTCTGGGAGAAAATATTTGAAAACACTACCTTACACCAACCTCCCATAGCTCCAACAGAATAAATCATTCAAACAGGCAACAAATAGGAAGAACTAAAAATCTATTATTTTATCAAAGTATCTTTTTTCCTCATTTCTCTCAGACAATGGTGTTAGAAAGAGATGGCAAAAAGATAAGGCTATATGCTAACCTGGGGTTTTATTTATGTTAATTGATGTGCTATTTGCCACAGAAACGGTGTCCCAAATTTCAAAAAGCTACATCCCCATTGAGAAAAACAGAATCGACCCCACCATTTGCTTCTATGAGCAACTTTTGCTTTACCAAAAGCATGTTCTTTTTTTTTCTTGCTCCTATCCTCTGTTCTTTCCCCGGCTCTCCCAAACACAGTTTCTGAAAAGCTAATTCATATCCCCCAGCATGAGTCTACCTTTCCTTCCTTACACTGCCTTGAGGTAGTTTGAACTAGTCTGGGCAGGACCTTGAGCAACCTGATCAAAGCTGGCCCTGCTTTAAGTGGGGACTGGACCAGATGACCTCCAGAAGTCTCTTCAAATGTGAGTTATTCCATGATTCTATTAACATTATTAATTAGACGGTGGTTTGGCATTTAGAGTAGCTGAACTAATGGTCACCTATGAGCACTGCAGAAAAACTCTGACCCCAGGTCAGCTTCCACCTTCCAGAACCGGACCTTAGGTGTAAATCTTGCACCTTTTAAAAGATCAGCTCCCAGGATCTCTCCATGAATCCACAAATAAAACCTAGCTCTCAAACCCCAGTCCTTGCTGGTACTGGTACCAGTTCAGAAAGGGTTTCTTCAAACCCCTTTTCTTTATGTTCTCTTCATCACTGGGCATTGCCAGACACACTTCTCTATTTACAAAGGAGACAGGAACCTTGTGAAAAATTTCTCCACTCTTTGAACCTGCCTGTAAAAAGGCCCACACCAGATAGGTGTTGCTTTATAATGTGAGATGTTTGTTCTAGCTCTGCTCTAAACAGCTTTGGAACCAGGCAATCTGTTTTATAGGCTTTAAGTCTGCATGAGAAATCAGAGTGGGCTGTTGGCAATGGGCTCCAGACCTGCTTACACTGGTAAGCCACAGGCTGCTCATAAGACGATGAAAGATGAGTCTGATATGGAAGCAGGGTATTGACTTCCACTCCATGGAGAGAAATCATTGCTGGGCCTCCTGCAGCTTTCCCATGTGCCATGAAAAGGAGCAGCATGCTGGCAAGCCACTGTGTTTTTTTATACTTTGGAAGAAGAAAACACTTCTAAGTCTGTGCTCTGCTTCACACCTTATTTTCTCTTCTCCTAACTTAGTCATACTCTGGGTTTTTTTCTGCTGTTAGCTAAAGGCTTTCCAGCTGTGGCTGGCACTCAGGTAGCTGCTCTGTGTATAGCAAGAGCTACAATAAGATGTGAAGAGTGCAAGAAGCCTTCAGAGATGGTGGCACTACATAGGTTTGCCTGAAAGAAAAGCAAAGATATTAATTCATTGATCCACAAATCAGATCTGAGAATTTTTCTCTGGTAACTGATACTCTTCAGTCCAGAAAAACGGAACACAGAACACTCAGGTTAAAAAATGGAGAAAGCTTCTTCTCTGAAGCCATGCAGACAGGGACATGTGGTGCAGGGTCCCTTACAGCAAGAGAAGTGGTCACTGAAATGGTCCTTTCCAAGGGGAACAAACTGAAGTAGTATTGCGTTGAACAGCCTGCCTGGAAAAGCCTGCACCTTGTGCCATCCCCTGAAATGTGACCTGGTTTGATGTTACAGTGCTGGCTGGCACAGGTCAAAACCATGTCAATGTGCATTCTGAATTAAAGCACTGGTAATAATGTGCAAGTGCTTGCATTTGTGCCCTAACACAATTAAATAATAGAGCACACAACCTGGAATAAATAGAAATAAACATTCTACAGGGCCCTCTGGCCATATCCAAACAAAGAAACAAATTTGCTGCAGTTAAAATATAATGCCATGTCTAAAGACTTCTTTTGGCTAAGGTTTTTACCCTTAGAGGTCTAAGAAAGAAGGTTACTCCAGCCAGCTCTAATCTCTCCTGTTGCAGGCAACTCAACCCTGCCTCATAGTTTTTTTCTGAATTACTAATCTTGACAAGATAGGTTTCCTAGGCCTGTTGTCCCCAGCATTTTCTGCATGAATAGCTCATTTGTGCCTGCTGATAAATTTGTTCTATGTTGCAAAGCGGGCCTTGTGAGAAAAGAGAATATCCATAGACACAGACATGAACTATAGTGTTTTCTTGGCTTTAATCCAAATGGATAAGGCTACTGGAAAGCTTCTCTGAATAATCAGTTACCAAATGACTGTCAGTTTCTGCAGCTAGGTCCCTGCTGGAACAAATCACAAAGGTAAGTCTCCAGCTTGCCGTGTAGAAGGGTATTGAAGACAGTTCAGGCTGACATCTTCTACCCTCAATGGCTTTAAATACTGGGCACAGGAACTTCACTCTTGTAGCTAAGAAGTGACCCATCTTAGAGGAAAGAAAGGATTTCAAGTCCTTGTTTGCAGCTTCAAACTGTATTCTACTGTTTGGACTGTAGGGAGTTAAATGATATTTGCTCAGATGTGTGAAGGGCTGCTTATCATGGCAGGGTATGTCTGTGATATCTAGGAAGTGCAGAGTGTTGATCTGATTTTGCTTTTTAACAGAGGGGAGAAAAAGACAGATGATGGACTGTCAAATATATCCTTTGTTTTATTTTGTTTTCTTTCAGGAGAAAATCTTTAGTCCTGAAATGGTAATCCCTGCAAGGCAGAAACAGAAAAAACTTGGTTTGCCCTTGGATAGGCTGTATTGAACTGGATGAGTTGCCAGGTTTTGGGATTTGGTCTGTTTGTTGGGTTTCTTTACTTTTTGTTCAGAAATGCTTCTTGTCACCATAGTGGGAACTGAGCTGCTGAGAAGCAAGTATTTGAAATAAGGGTAATGGGGCATCAGAGTTTTTGCTGTGCTGGTTGAAGCTCTGAAGAAAGGCTAGAAATGAACACTTTATGGAGCAATTTCACTTGACCTCTTTGCTTGAGTACTTTGTGAATTCAGCTCAATTTCCTTCAGCCTTCACTATATTTTATGATATGGATATTTTTCCCTTTCCCATGGCACAAAATAGTTCTCTTCATATGAGAAGTTAATTGCCTGGGATGAAGTCAGTTGAAAAAAATCCATCCTGAGAACAGGTTGCTTTTTCCTTCTTCTTTTCACATAAGTTTGGTGAATTTTGATTTGTGGCAAGTTACTGCTGTTGCACAGCAACACTTTCACACACAAAACAGCCACAAACTCCACATAAATATAATTCTAATAAACCAGGAGTGAAGCTAACTAACAGATGACCAACAAGTTTACTTGATAGTAGAGGCTGCGTCTCTGGTTGTTCCTTGTCCCCCATTGCTGTCTAATTCTTTATGATGCCATCTCACTTACATTTTCGTAATCCTTTTATTTTAGTATGGAATGTTATTGTGAACATAACATTAATATTCCCTCCTTGAGGGTGCACAGGAGCACTGTCCTGGCACTCCAACAAGCATCTCAGAATGTGGTTTGAGTCTTGATTAACATCAGATAGTTGGAAATACCAAGGGCAGTTTGTCTGTGACAAGGGTGGGTGAGTGTCTCGTGTAGACATCGGGCCACGAGGTCAGTCCACGCACGCCTCCGGTTATGTTCCTGATCACTGCAGAGTGCTTGCACACTTGATAAAATTAAAAGCAATGTCAGAAGCCATCAGGAGATACTTAAATCCTTTGTCTCCTTCTAGAGGACTCGTGCATTTGGCTGTCTGACAATGACCTGAAGTCAGACCTGTCACAGTCCATCTGCAGTGCACCAGTGGGGGTCAAATAGCTTCCTAGCCACTCATCCTTCTCCAGTGACCTCGTATGGCTTCTTCTCAGTAACAGCAGAGCGGTAGTCCCACCCCTGTCCCAAACATGCACTTCTCAGTTCCCTCTTGAGCCTAAGTGTGAGATTAGGCTCCACGCCTGGCATCTGCTATGCTTCTCCTGATTGTGTGGCCCATTGACCAGAACATTTATTTAGCCTTCTCTTTTTTTTTTTCATGACTGTTTTTCCTCTGAGTAATTATGGACACTACAAAAGCAGTATGTATCCCTGTAATAGGACAACCCCATAACAAATCTGAGCTGTCTGTTCCTAGCCTCTGCTGTTGCATGGGATTGTCATGTTCCAAATGCAGAATGGAGTATTTGCCCTTACTGAACTTCAGGAAGCTTCTGTCTGACCATTCCTACAGTTTATCAAGGTCCTTCTGAATGACAGCTCTGCTGCCCAGTGTTTCAAGTGCTCTACACAATTTGCCATCATCTGCAAACTCAGCAAGAATTCATTCTGACCCATTGCTGAGGTCATTAATGAAAATACTACAAAGTGCCTATCCCACTACTGACCCTCAAGGATCATAGCTCGTAACTGACTGCCAACTAGTTTTGAACAGCTGACACCTAAACTGAACTCAGCAGTCTGGGTAGTTTCTCACACAGTTTTTAAGTCATTCATCCAAACCGTATTTCTCTATAAAGATGTTATTTCAAACTGTCAAATGTCTCATATAGTCAAGGTGAGCAACAGATAGTTCTCTTCCCTCATCCATAATCAGTTACATATCATCAGAGAAAGCAACCAGTTTTGTTGTGATAACTTGTCCTTGGCAAATCTGTGCTGGCTGTTCCCAGTGACCTTGTTCTTCCTATATCTGGGCATAGCTTGCAGAATAGTTTACTCCATAATCTTTCCAGAGACTGAGGACAAACTTGAGACAACCTTTTCTTTAAAAAAAAAAAGTGCTTCTTTCCTTTTTTTCAATCTTAAGGAACTTCTTTGATCATTGTGATCTCTCAAAGAGATAGGGAGTAGCCTCCTCAGCAACCTTGGAAGTACCCCGTCAGGACCCACAGGCTGTGTATGTTTACTCTACTTAAGTGGTCCTTATCTCAGTCTTCCTCTGCTGTGGATAATGTTGCACCCCCTGTTTCTCCCCCGGCTCTGCCCTGGGCACAATTATCTGGGAAGTCTCAGGTAAAAATCTGTGAGTAAAACGGGCCTCTCCAGGTACAACAACAGTTTCAATTTCAGGCAAGTTCTGTATTCTTTCTGAATTGTTTGACCCTATTTTCGCCTTCTGAATGTTTCCTTTTCTTGTTTGGACTCAGTCAGAAATTCCCACTGCAGCCAGGCCACTCTCCTGCCATACTTGTTCATTTTCATGTGAATTGGAGTGGAACGGTCTTGGGTTTTAAGAAGCTGTCTTGGAAGACCAGCCAACTCTGCCAGGGCCCTTTGCCCTGGAATGCTGCCTCCCAGACAATCCTTTGTCAGTTCGCTGAACAAGTTGAAGTTTGCTTTCATGTAGAGCAGGTTGGTGATGCTGCTTCCCCTCATCTCTTGGGAACTTGCATTCTACCACCTTACAATCACTGCAGCTTTCATCATGAAACTGCTTTTGTTTTCCTGATCTTTTGTTCTCTACCCATCTTTTCTGTTGGCTTGTCCAACACATCCGTGAATAAATTATCCTTAGCAATTCCGGAAAATCCTGAATTGTTTGTGTCCAGCAATGCTCCCCTCCAAGCGTGTGCTGAGTTGCTCCCCAGCTAGTCAGCCCCAGCTTGTATTGTTCCAAGAGGTTTTTCCTTCCTGGATGCAGGACTTTGCATTTTATAAGGTCCCCATTGGCTTATTCCTCCACCCTGCCCAGTCCCTTCTGAAAAGCAAATACTTGGAATGCTCTACTAGCCATGGCTACTGCCTTCCTTCACATGCACACATACCCTGAGGTCACCCTCCTTCCAAAACAGTTGAAATGGAGATAATGGTAAGGCAGTTCCATATGTTCTGATTATATATGACCTCATTAGCACATTTCTTCCTTCAACAGAAAATTCTCTTCAGACAATGAAATCTTGTTCTGGAACAAATAAGTCGTTACTTTATAAAAAAGCAGTGTAGGGAAGGGGATTTCATTTTAGGAATTTTTTATTACTCAGTTTTTCTGAGAGAAAAAGAAAAGGAAAACAGCAAAATGACAAGAAAAATAGAACAAGAAGAACAATTGCTGTATTTCAAAGCCAGTGAAAATTAGACTAAGCCAAATGGAAATCATAATTCTTCTATTTCCTTGGTTGCTCAGACATGGGTAATAGGCTTGGCAAAGTGTCAAGAAGAACAAGGGCCAAGCTGTGGTGTGTTTAGAAGAATCAAAAGGCTGTTAGGAAGAGAGGCAGATTTCAGCACACCTCAGAGAAGAGTCTGAAGTTTATCTGCAGCTTATTCCTTATGAAGAGGATAAAGGAGAGCAAAACATATATAATGCAAAGACATTTTCCAGCTTTGGAAGGGAAACTAAGGCAATAGTGCAGTCTTGCTAGGTACACTTTGTTTCTTTTGATTTCACATAGTGTGCTTTAAGCCAAAAGTACATGGCAAAATTAAAAGCATGAGCAGGATAACGAGCTTTAGAAGCTGAAAAACATGGACTCAGACAGGTCACAGTGAAACATAGAACTTGTAATAGCACCCAAAATAGAAGTCGGGAAACACACTATGAGTTCAATTCTCTTACAGAAGGTACCTGCCAGAAATTAAATTGGCAGAAATTGCCAGGTCTTTCATTGTGCTTGCATGCTCCAAGCAGAGGAGCTGACAGGCCCAGAAAGTTAACATATTTCGCATTCTTTTTGAGAGAAACCCTGGACTGACAGCTTTGCTATCAAGAGGGTCTGAGTCCCAGGGCCTCATTATTAATGTAGCTTGAGCTTCAGGAGTAGAGGGACAGTATTTTAGTCGTCTGTCATACAGCATCCTTCCACTATTTCCAAGGTTATTTCACAATGGAATAGCACTGCCTTTGTACACGGCTTCCCATGAAAGGATGCTGCGAATATCAAAAGGCACAGAAATGACCCAGCGTCAGGAAAAAACAAACTTACACAGTGGGAATCTTAAGGAGGTGAGCAACTGTTTTACCAGAGAAGGCAAAGATCTAGAAGTAGCTCTCCACTTAGGAAATCCCTGCATAGCTTGTTGCACAAAACTGAAATGACTGACTGGGGGAAGGATAATGGTTTATCCAGTTACTCCACTCTTTCCTTCACATGCCACAGGATGACAGTGAGTCCCCATGGGTTTGTCAATGATATGTTCTTAGGATCATTGCATAAGAGCATTCATGCAGGTAAAGAAGTTCTCTTGATAGAGCTAAATAAAAAGTACCATCTGAAATAGATTAGCTTTGGAGGTTGAGAGTAACCTTGCCATTTTCTAGCAATGAGGTCAGCTAAACATTAAAGTAGCTTACCAGGCAAAGAAGTTGGATTGCCTTTGCTTGGGCTCTTTCAAGTCAGATTTGATACACTTCAGAAGGATGTTCTATTTGTTTGGGTTTTTTTTCTAACCGACTTTGAGGGGAGAAAATGGATTTCTGAGTGTTTCAGAGGTCAGAATAATTGGTCAAGGAGTAGTGCTTCAGTGCTTAGAGGATGTGAACTTAAGCTCATTTAGATTTGTTTTTAAAAGCCAGCTTAGAATAGTTGCTGTGGGCATAGTCAGGAACCGGTACAGTACAGTCCACATGGTGAAACAGTGACTTCCAGCTGGTCCTGGACAGAAGATACAGTTTGGGACACCAGGTCCACACAGACCATGTCTGTAATGTTCTTCTTTGTCAGGCTCTATAACACCACAGCCTGGACCCCTTTCTGATCTTTTCTAGTGTCTTCTACCATTTCGGTTTTGAGTTCTTCTCTTCTTCTGACCCTGTACACCTGAGAGACTTTACACAACTAATTTGTTTTGTTCAAGTCCTCTATGGTATTCTAAGAAGGCAGTTCCAGACAACTGTTCTGTCAGAGGGAGGGAAAGCCTTCTGTTTCAAATGAATTATCATTTGAGTATGAAGAAAACTTTTGTCTTGGTACAAGAACATTGCAGGAGTTTGCAAATGAGGTGCTGAAAATTTACAAAGAGGAGAAAGGAGGAGGAAAACATAAGATACTGTCTTCCCATTCATGCCCTCCTTCCCTTTCTCTCCTTCCTCCTCTTCTCCCTTTCTCCCTTTTTGGATTATTTGGCATACAAACAGCTTTTATTATGAACTTTACAAGAATATTAAAGCTGTTTTCGTACCTTGCTTGACACCTTCCAATAGGAAAGACTGCAAAACTCACAAGAAACTGTAGGGGTATTTGGGCTTGCCTTTACATTTGAAGTTCTGACCTCTGCTGTTGTAACATGTCACTTGTGAGTATCTTTCTTTAGTTAGCGGATAATTCATGTTTGGGAGCGACTTCAGAGGTGAAGTCCCATGCAGAGGGTATTATGCTGGTCTGTTATCAGCATGTGATAAGGGTACCAGCAACTGCAGCAAGGTCTGCAGTGGAGAGGAAAGGTCACTTGTTCCTTACCAACAGCACGAGAAACTGCTGCTACCTTGGAATGTGACGAGTCTGCTGAACTACAAATCGAAGCATAAGAAAAGCCAGCTGAACACCCTTGAGCAGTTTTCATTGTTGCCCCTTCACAAAACTCCAGCAGCTAAAAAGAAACTTAATTGAACCACATCCCTAAAGAAGAAGAGATTTGCCAGCACCGCAGGGTCTGCTGTGACCCAGCTACTCCTGGCTGTGCAATGGCCTCTGGAGGATCTACCACTGAATCCTTGGCAATGTGCTTCAACCATAGGCTAAGCTTTTGTGAATTAGCATGCATGTTGCTGAAATTCACTTTTATTCCATTGCCTCTTCATGGTGTGAGCTCAGTTTGAGGTGAACAGGAAAACCAGCCTCTTCAACAGAAGAAAACTAAACAGAGAAATCTAGGATCTGTTGTTCTACTGAAGGCACTATTTCTACCTTACCCATCTCTTTTCTTAAATTACATCCAGTCTCCCACTAGCACCTACTGCAAAGAAGTATTCCTGGAGAAAAGCCAAGCAGTGCTAGGTTTGATGCCACTGAGGGCTGGCTCCAGCTGCTGTGCACTGGCTGTAGCCACACTGCAGAGCACCTGCATGAGGCCCATCTACCTGTGCTGGCACGTGACTGCACCACAGCGTGTTAGAGAAACTCACGTTGCACCCTTTGTCACGCCTGCTTCTTCTTAGTCCTGGGGAAAAGCAGACATCACCTGCCCAATACATCATAGTGGGTGTCTGGATAATTTGTCTGCAGACAAGAACAGGACTGCTGTCAAAAGGGGGGGACTGGATCACTAAATTAGATGACACATAGCCTCATTTCCCAGCTCCACCAATACAGTTTATTCTGCACAGGTGACCTACAAGAAAATAAACTTTTACAATTGTTCCTGAATTTCATCTCACTTTTTAATAAGCTGAACTGAAACTGCATCTCCAGACATTCACCCAGACTTGTCAGCATGGAATGCCCTGGCTCAGAGCAGATAATTCTGTGATGAGAGATGAGGCGGAAAAATGCAGAGAGAATCTGAAGGAGAAGTAATTTTGGGGAACCAAACTATAATCCCCTCTGTTTGTGTATTTCTCAGATCCAAATTCCACGTGTGCATAATTTGCGTCAATAGAAGGAGACAGCCAGAGAAAGGAAGAAATAAATAATTTACAGTAATAATCGGCAATCACTGCACATCTTGAATATACTTCCTCATGCACACAGTCACGGAATGGATTTATTCAAAACCAATTCAAGGCCTGGGAGAAATTCTTATTTATCACTCTGAGGGCTTTCCCCACTTTTCCCCCTCCCCTGGGCTGGAACAAAAGTCTTCTCGGTGGGGAACTGCTGTTTACATCCAACCTTTGCTAGGCATCATTCTTTAAATCCATGCTTACACAAAAGAATCTCCACAGTGTGAAACCCTGAACTTTGTGTTTATCTAAACACACACATACAACTATTTACACTGGAGAAATCCTTTGGAAGACAATAGCCACAGGTAATGTTGAGCTTTAGAATGGATGGGCAAAGGAGAAGCTATAGAGTTTAAATGCATGCTGTTTTCTCCTGTAATTTCTGAGTGCTATAAAAATGTTTGGTGTGTACTTGAACGGCAATGTGCAATGCTGTTCTGTAGTATACTTCGAGCTAGAAGAGCTAGAGGGCCATTAGAGATGGTAACAGAGAGCTGTTTCAGCTGTAGACTTCTCTCAAGCTGAATTTCCGAGTACTCTTTGGTAGAATCACCACTTCAGATACACGTACAATTTTCATCCAGAGGTTTTCCTCCACTGTTTGTGGGTTTGTTTTTTTTTTTCTTTGCTTTCCTTCCTTCCCTCTCCCTCATGGAAAAAGACACATTTGTCTCTGTCTAAAATTAAGATATGGTCTGTGTGATTCTTTCCTCTCTCTCTGCTTAAAATCTGCATTTCCAAATTAGGACTGGCATGATTTAAGTAAGACAGACATAAGAGAGAGGCAATGCTCCAGAGAAAGGCTAGAGTCGGAGTAACAGGAGGAGAATTGAGATTTTTTTTATCATTCGTGCACAGGCACAGTCTTAAAGACACAAAGCAACACACATGCCTACTCAAACAAGTTGTTAGCAAACTAATTGTGCATTACAAGACACCAGAGCCACACTGTGCTCATTACACACTGTTTAAAGATGGGTTTAGTGCAGTCAGAAGGCAAATGAAACATGCCTAGACATAAGGTTGGATGGGGAAGATTGTCTCTTTCCTTTTAAGAGGCATAGGAGAAGTCATTTGCTTTAGCATGAGTCTGTCTTCATGAAAGACTGGAATACAGAGCCTGGACTGCCTATCTGCTCAACTCAGAGGGGCCTTTGAATAAGAGACTCCCGTTCTCAGTTCTCTAGAAGAGAAAGGGAAGAAGGACTTGCTGAAGCAATCCGTTCCTCTGCCTAGATAGAGTGGCAGGCAACAAATAGCTAAAGGCAGATGGCCATGCTGGTAATGGATATTTGCCAAAAAAAATCCCCAACAACTTTAAGGTAAACAGAAGTAAAAGATAGTTTGAAGAGTATATCCAGGAAGAACTTCCACAGTTATTAAACATAGACTCAACATGTGTGGAAAGTGGAGAACTGGACTGCATGTGCATATAGCTAGAACACATATATGAATATTTATGCTAAGAGACTGAAAGGCAGGTGTTTTATCTCAGAAGATACTTCTAATACAAATAGTCCACATTGATGAAAGACTCAAACAGATTTGTCCATGAACAGCAGACTTCATGTCCAGCCCTTGTGATACAGCTATTCTCATTTTAACAGGATAAAATTAATTTTATAGATTTTCATGACCTCATAGTAAAACTATGTCAGCCAAAGAGATTTTAGAATTTCTTTGAAAAAAGAAAATTACATTTATCATAGCTGTTTTGCAAGCATTTGATACATGAGATCCAGTCCTTGCCATTCTAGGTAGCATTGCGATACTACCTGAGGATGTTCATACTCAAAGAGCTCAGCTTTATTCTATTAAATTCAGCCATGAAAGAACTAGAAATTTCACCATAAAATGTGGCTCCCAATGCTGTTTTAGATATTCTAGGGCATGAAAAGCTTCTCTTTTTTTTTGAATCAGATTGTTCTCTATCCAGCTATCTCCATCCTCACAACATTTGAATATGTAGGATGTCTTTTACGTAAGATGTTCCATGCAAATATCTGTGCTTACAAAGGCATTTGCATTCCTCTTTCCTTGTATACCATGGACAGAGCAACCTGACAGCTTACACTGTGGTTTTCCTGTCTAGGCAGTCCAGGACCATGACTAGTCTAGACAGACCTTGTCAGAAACCATGAGATGGACTGGAGATAGAATTGCTGGGAAGGGTGTGAGCAGGGCTGTGTTCTTGATGCCTTGGTGTTCCTTCACAGCCCTTCCTCGGTACCTCAGCTCATCATCCATGGGATGAATTCCTCTCCTTTGGTCTGATCAATGTGAGACTGGCCATTTAAAGCTACATCATGCAGGTCACTGACTGATTTCTCGTGTCTGCTCCAGAGAGGCTCCAACTGCCTAAATATGGAACCCTGCAAGAGAGACTGCCCTGAACCATTGCTTGTGCAGCTTCCTGTTTTACCTGGTGCTCTCTAGAGCTGGGAAATGCTTTTGGCTTCAGAGACTATTATGCAAGTGTGAGTAGTCTATACACAAAGACTGAACTGGCACACACTGTGTTCTGCCCCACTGAACAGCATTCTCCTGTCTCTGTCCCCATGCATTGAATAGAGTGCCATTGAAGGACTTCAAGTACTTATATATTTCCTTAGCTAACAAAGAGAAACACTGCAGCACTTTGGGTACTATTTGTTCCCTGAGAGCAGGAGGCAAACCCATTTCATGGCAGCCTGAGGGACAGAGGAGAGCTCTTTATAAAAACCTGACAAGGACATTGCTGCCCCACCTGATTCCCACTCCTCAGCACAAACGTGAGCATGGACCAAGGACCAGCCCTTTGTGATGCTATTTCATTGCACAGTCCCTCATGACTGACAGTGGATATCTTACTTGTCGGTACAAATACTCAGAGAGCCCACATGATTGATGTTCATGGCCTAAAAAGATTCAGTACATTCGTTTTGTCCATTACGTTATCTTTCAGAAGTTCCCACCAGATTAACAATTTTAGTCAGAAAATAGGATGTGTCCTGTTCTCTCCTCTTCCTCCCACATGAGTTTTTAGGACAACCATCTAGCTAAGTTGCACTAAATAAAAGTGGAGGGGGGACCCAGGCTGTTGTTTAGTCTCCTCTTAGTCCCTGCCAATTTTATGCTGGCAGAGATCCATAAGGCTTTCTTTACAGAACAGATTATAGACAAATGTGCAGTGTGAGTAAATATGGAAGGAGCTTGTCATCCTGGTTACCAGCAGTCCTAGAAGTCCCAGCCAGCATCAGTATATCAGCACATGGTAAGACTACTTTCCCTCACAAGACTTGGCTCATCGTCACCGTGATCCTTTCAACAGAAACCTCACCTGTGTAATTTCACCAGCCTCCTGGAGACTGTCTATGGTGCATGGCTGCTGGTCCAGCCATAATTTAATTTTTACTGATGATCTCTGGGACTTCCAAGGCCTAGATAAATCTGTACTGGCAGCTCACTTACTCTCAACATGCACATTTCCGCTTCTCTACAGCAGGCACAAGCCCAGAAGACAATGCTCCCAGTGTCAGGTATCTTTATTCCAGTCCCAGGGTATGCTAAGCAAAGCCCAGTTTCTTTTCCCATCCCTCATTACTTTCTCTTTCCAGAGAGTGCTGCTTAAACCTTTCCAGCTAAAGCTCTTCACCTTTGTAGAAACAAGTGCACTTGCTCACTTGAGACAGTCATCCTGCATCAGTTCAGGCTGGAAGCGTGGCTTGTAGTGAGTCCTAGAGATAGCAACCACCATATTCTGGGTGCACTGCATGCAGCATGATTTGAGCCACCTCTTTGATATGCAAGAGACAGAAGAGGGGCTTGAGTTGTATTATCTAACATGATATATCTGCTCCAGCAATTTGATAGTGAACCACTGTTCAGCAACATGAGTTTAAATAGTTTGCACTGAAACAGTCTTTTCATTTGATTGTGACTCCTTTTTTTTTTTTTTCATATGGCATGGTGGTGGAAAAATGTGTCAAAATAGTGGCCTGTTGAAAAGACTGAAAATCAGTCGATCTGCATTTAAATTTCAGATTACAAAAGTGCACTTGGTACTGTGGGTTGTCATGTGGTAGTGTCTAGTTTCTAAAAATCCAGGCATTACAATTCTGAAACATCTATCAAACATATCAAATAGCTCAGAGTCATTAGGTCCTGCAGATACTTTTAATGAGAGACAGGCCGTATAGTATAAGAAGCTTGACATAAGTTGGGATTCTTGACATAAATGTTTCTGAAAAATATTGTGCTTATCCACTAAGGGAAACATCTTTGCTGAATGGTTCTGAGAGAGGTTGTAACTAGATGAACTTTAAGGTCCCTTCCAACCCAAACCATTCTAGGACACCATGATCAGCTCAGTCAAACAGCCAGAACAAAATGGGTGTGTATTCCATGCCAGACACATGAGTGCAGTGGGAGTACACAGAGATGAGAGAAAATGTGTTTGCAGAGGACATAGGAAAACTCAGATAGCAGCAAGTGAAAGAGGAAACAGCCAAAATGCATGTGCATATTCTTTTTGTTGCCATTTCAAATGCTACTTTCTTCACATGGAAGGAGGAGGCTTTGCAGAACCCTCCATGCTGAGCTGCTAAATGAATTTTTCCTCATGAAAGTTGGGGGTAGAATGAGGCTGCCACTGACTCCCATCCTCAGCTACAGAGTATAATTGTGCCCAGGGCCAGGCAGCTGCTGCCTCCTGCCTCTAAATGGAAAGGAAGCAGTGCTTGTATTTTTAAGGAGGATTTTGACTGAAGTAAAATAGAGCAGTTGCAAAACATACAAATAGAGTTAAATGAGAAAGCTCTTGATTCTCTCCTTCACGTTGGAAGGACAAGGAAAAGCTCAGAGCCAGTCAGCTGAAGCTCAGTCTTGGTTTGAAAAGACTTAGTAGGGCAGGAGAAATTGGGATTAGCTAGAGACAGGAAGGTTAAAATAATTTTTAAGTGAGCAGACCAGGCACTAATTACCTGTTTGGGAAGGGGAAGACGTCCTATTTCTTCTCACTTTCAGTCATCCACAGGGCCTGCCTGTTCTTTCTTCTGCTCTGAGGTTTGACCAAGTAGTGCCATCAGGATACCATGCTTGTCCTTACTGGCCAGGCTAGCAGTCACCATGAACAAGTATCCAGCCCTAAAAGTGCCACAAAGCTCAGTAATGCTCTATTTAAGCTACTTTTATAGATGGGTATACAAAAATGCTAATATTTTGTAATCTTACAAAATGTCTGTGCTCTGTCACCTTGTGCTGTGTGTCCCTGCCACAGAGTCTTCGAAGCACTCTGGGAATGGGATATTGGTACCTTATCCAATGTTTTCTTCCCTCTGTGGCTCCTCTGTCATGCCTGGTTCATCTGCCTTTCACCCAGTAGAGATTCTGCCCCTTCCTGCTCTCTTCAACCCTTCACTAACACAAGCAGTGAAGTGCAACCTGAGGCCATGGCAAACAGCTTTATAATCCTGACCCTAAACCAGGAGTGTCCAGAGCTACAGCAAGCTGTGACAAAATGCCATGGACATCTTCATGCTATGGTACTGTAAGCAGATAATCAAACTGCAGCTTAAACTTGCATCACCTTGCAGTGTGAGTGAGGCTGGCAAGGCCATGACCAAGGAAATGGCCCTTGTATTATTGACAGCATGAAAAGGGTCAACAAGAGCCTGTATTTACAAAGCTTGGGACTTCCCTGTATCGAGCACAACCCATCACTTTTTTGTGGGTAGGTTCTGCTCCCATGGAGGGGCAGGGGACCTATTGGCTATTGGACCTTGTGCCACGTTTTGCTGTGAGCTGCCAGTGGTGGGAAGTCTCAGCAGGGGTAGGAGTGCTGAGGAAGGCATGGGACCACAAGGATCCAAGTGGTCACTGGTGAGCCTGGGGAAGGTTGGTCAGGTACTGGCATGTCTGCCTTGCACACAGGGAATCATGGAGAGGTTTCATTTGACGCACTGTAGCTGTTGGAGTTGTTGGCATTTAGGAGCACTATCTCAATTTCTCTCTTAGCAGCAGGGAAGGCTGTAAGCAGGTGAAAGACTCTTCATTTAAGACAGTGTATAGGGAAATGATGTCTGCTATGGCTTGGTAAAAATTAAACCAATAATCATTTGGTGTCTGGTGGTATAAAAGTTCCACTGCACAACCTTTTCTTCTCGTATTTATCAGCACTGTTGAATGAGCAATCAGATTTTTCATTGATACCATATAATAAGCTAAACACAATTTACTCTTTAGTAAATGGTTTTAAATAAAATATTAATACCTTCTAGCAAAGTGGGCTGCCCTGATAATTACAGAAATTGGCTTATCAGCACATAGACTATTTGCATCAACAGATGCCATTTATTCTTTCAAATCCAATAAACACAGCCATTCCAAAACAGGAAAACAGTAGAAAAAGTAATTGTTCTTGAAAGTTCTTACATATTACCTAACGATGCTGTAGACCGGTTTGTTATTGTAAGAAATAGTGAGGCAGATTTGGGGTAGCCAAACTATTATGAAGATTATTTGCTCTAAATACTAATATTGCTAGAAGTCCCTCCATGGAAAAGAAAAAAGTGGAAGTCCTTCTGATAATCTTTGAATACGAGATTATTTCTTATTGGGAATTCTGCACTGAAAAATAAATAAATATGGAGTCTACATAGCTTCTTCCCTTTGTACTTTGATATCAGCCATTTCCTAAAGTGGTAGGTTGGGGGTTGGGCTGCCTCATTTCTGTACGGGCAAAAACAATATCTCTCCTTCCTTTACTCTTTCATTTCTGTGGCCTTTTGGCTGACCTCTGATTTTCAGGCAGAGAGGCTGCAAATAGCAAAAGGCTGAAACAAATTCTACAGACACAGCCATGCCCTGCATTCAGGACCAGAGACTGCAGCTTCTCTGCAGCTCCACTCTCTACAGGCCTGGAGGGGCTGCTGGATCAGCACCCTCACTGCCAGGACTGTGGCTTCCTTCTGTGTTCTAGACTTTGACAGCTCTAAAGGGAACGTGCAGAGACTGCCAGAATCCCCTACAGAGGCTCAGGCCACACATAAAGTGGCTTCAGAGTTTTAGTTCTCTTCCCAGCATGTGCTTCACCCTGATGGATTTGTGACATCTCCCGCCAGACCAACATTCACATTCTGTTCCATTTCCTGGGAACTACCAACCTGTCAGCCTCACCTCTGTGCCTGGGAACATCATGGAACACATCCTCCTAGAAGCTCTGCTAAGGCACGTGGAGAACAGGAAGGGGGATTTGAGACAGCCAGCACAGCTCAGCCAAGGGCAAGTCTTGTCTGAGCAACCCAGTGGCCTTCTATAACCGAGTGACTCCCTCAGTGGGCAAGGGCAGGGCTACAGATGTCATCCTTCTGCGCTGCTCTACGGCCTTTAATATGGTCCCCTTTTAATATGATCCTTCTCTCAAAACTGGAGAGATATGGATTTGATGGATGGACTGTTGAGTGAATAAGGAATTGGCTGGATGGTTACATCCAGAGGGAATTGGTCAAGCACCCTGGTCACCAGAGTTTCCTCTGGCACTATTCCCCTCTTTTTCCATATTAGTGTTAGAGATGTGTACCTTGACTTCGTATTTCTTCCACCCAGCAAATGGAGACAACTTCAGGTCACAGGGGGCAATCCTTTGACTACCATAATCTGCTATATATGTAGCAACACCTTGACTCCTTCTCATAACTTATTGGATAAAAAGAAATTCTTTTTCTCTCCATCCTGAGCACACTGGTCTTTTTCCAGGTGCATTGGCTTTTCAAATTATCATCACAACATTTACAGAGGAAGCTCCCACATCTCCCCCTTCATTTCTTTATTGCCTTCTGTGACTTTTTCCCCACGCATGTCCTTGAATTCCTCTTCCCTCCTCTTCGTATTTTTCTCTCTGAATGACACCGGTCATCTCTCTGTGCCTAATTATGCTCAAACCACGGCTGTTGCAAAAGCTTTTTCCCCTTGTTTCTTCCACCATCTGGAACAGACCTTTTTTCCTGTTGTTTCTTTCTGCCTCACCGCTTCTCCATCTATTTTCAAATCTCGTCTGAATATATCTCTGCTCCCATGCCTGTGCCTCTTAATTTCTCTCTCCCTCTACTATTATGTATTATTTAACTTTGATAAGTACCTTGGGATACCATTTGTATGGAACAAATTCTACTAAATAAAGCTGTACTCTGCTGTCGGCAGAGCTTACCCAAACTATTTGCTTTTCCACTTGGTCTTCAGTAAACAGTAGATCCCCCCATGCTGATAGCAAACAGCATTATGCTGATGACCACGCAGTAATTGGAAAGAGGAGAGGTGCAGAGCTGTCTGGCAGATTTGTGAGGAACAGAGCTGCTGCTCTGAGCCAGAGCCCTTGAGGTGGAGCACACCTCAGCAGGAGGAGTGGGAGCAATCTCTGGGAAACTTGCGGGAAGGCAAGGGAGCAATGCAAAATATTGTGAGGTTGCAAAGCTTATTAATTATCGAGACTCACTGATTAGCTCTGCTTTCCTCAGATCTCCTGTACACGTGTAAATACCCGAGGCAGACACCTGGCACGAGGTGCAGATCTAAGACACAAATGGTTGCAACAAAATTATCTGAGCGTTGCTGCAAATAGGCTCAAGGGAAGCCAGCTGAGGGCAAAAAACAGAGCTATAACCTGCTCAGCTCAAAAGTGCAGAGCCAGGGGAGGTGCACAAAGGGCAGCTTAATGCGGTTATGTTGAAGGTGGGGGTTATTCCCTCCTCTGTGTTGGCTTTCCTCATCCTCTTTCCTTTGGCTGTCAACTAATAAAAGAACCCCAAACCAAATAATAATAATAATAATAATGTTGTGGGGTCCTCTGACACTTCATGAGACAAATGTCATTTGTCAGTGGCTTTCTCATACCAGTCCTGGATCCTGAAGCAATTTCTCCTGCATCCCTTGTATTCTGCACCCACTGTGGCTTACTGATTTAGTGAAAAATAGCCTACCCAGGGGATCTACAGAGCAGGAGACATTCTGATAAACTGATTAGAAACTACTTCTGAATAATAAACACTCTTTTGAGAAAATAATAAACTTGAAAAAAAGAAGAGTAAAAGAGGCAAAATTTATTGAATAAATAATTCGCTATGAATTATTCACTCAGCTTTAGTGCTTACAGCTATTACATTAAAATATTCCCCTATTTAACATATAATGCAAACTAATAACAATTAAAGTCAGCAGTGGAGGAATGTTCTCAGCGAGCCACACTGAGGATTGCTATACAGCTTAGCCACAGTGGAATGGCCATTTATTAATTTTCAAACATGTGCAGCCTAATTAGCTATTTATAGCCATCGGCCAGTCAAAGTACTGGGATTTACACAGAGATAGTGCAGTTACTTTTCGCTGTTGAGAAAATTCTATTTATTCTGGTCCAGCATGCTGCCCATGCCAGCCAGACCAGTGCCTGCCTGTAATTCTTCCAGCCAGATCCACAGAAGAACCCTCACGTCCATTAAAATCAGCAGTGAAACTCCTCCAGACTACAGAGGAGTCAACACTCCTCCCCAGGTTTCACCCCCAGTCCTAGGTGATAGAAGGTGTTTTGGCCAAAAAGGGCCATGAGGTAGATGAAATGTAGACCTGTTAGGCGGTGGCTTTGACCCACTTTTATTGAACCCTTGTAGTGGCTCTGGCTTCTTTCAAAGTAAATTCCCTTCAGCTGGCTTTAGAGCTTGTTTAAAATAGTCTCTCTTTGGGCAGTCAGTGGCCACCAGTCTCGTCACCTTCTTGACCCCAAGCAGGGCAGAGGAGCAGTCGGCTGACCTGAGGGCTGGGCTCCTGGAGTCCTGTTCTACCAGATGAAAACTATTATGGTGCAGAGGGAAGGCCAAACCACTTCCCAAATAAAACTGGCTTGACTATCTTTTCTTTGTGTGCCAGTGTCTGGAAACGGTGTGAGAGTGAGCAGAGCTGTTCTGGAGCAGCCAGGTGAGCAGATCTTTGTGTACATACTGTGGCGTTCCCCACTTAGCTTGGTTTCACTGTATCCACAGCTAACAAACGCCAAGGCTGAAGAAATTTATTTCCTATAAAAATTTCAGCCTTCAGGTTCCAAGTTTATTTAGCTCAAGATGTGGTAATTACCAGCTCATAAACAGGAAGTATACCCTCCAGTACTGATCTACTTAATAGAAGTTTATTGGATAACATTGACCATAACGATAACTAAAACAGATATATAGCCCCATTAAATGAGGTTTAGTCTTCAACAGCCACGACTCTATCTAGCAGCTTTAGTGTAAGTTTTATCCCCCCTATTCAGTACTTTACAGCCTTTTGTTCTTTCCTGCCTCTTCTCCAGATCCAGGTGCTTTCTGTGGTGATGTTACAACAGCACTTTAACTATCTGAAAATACAGCACTAATAAAAGTGCCATGAATAAAGGGAACATAAGCTCTCACATCATCATTCTGGTTTCTTGCCTTGATCTCTCTAACCACTTCACATTCCCCTTGCTGGGTACGCTTTTGCTTAGCAACCATCCTTCTCTTCAGAAGCAAATGAAAAATACTTTTCTTATTGATAGACACAAAAAATTATAGCTATAGAAGTCAATTTGGACCACCTAATCTTAAAAAGAGCAGCAAAGCTGCTGACAAGGGAAATAGACCTTGGGAACAAAGATCAGTTCCTTACTATTGCAGCTTTGTGTGAAACCAGAGTAACTAGGTGCTTAAACGCTTCTGAGGATCACAGCCTTAGTTTCTTTCCACTCAGTTCCTCGTTTTTAAAACACAAATTATTTTCCCACTTCCATAAGAGGATTGTGAGGATAAATACATGGAGATCATGAGATATTTGGATACTACAGTTAAGAGGATCAAGTGATTGCTATGTGCGTTTTCTTACCCTGTTTTGGTTTTTTTTCAGTGGCTAATATCATATCTTCAGCCAAGCTATGTAAAAGGAAAATATATTTTTATTTCTCTGAAAGCTTCATCCTACTCTTTTGTTGCTGTTTCACAACCTGAAATATATTTTTGGACCCCTTAGAGTTTTCTCACTATTGTACCTGAGTGTTTTCCTAAGTCATATGGGTAACCATTTCTGTCTTTAATTTCATCAGTTTTCATTATCATCCTGTAGCAATACAATCTGTCAATCAGTTTGTTGTTTTGCAGGAAAAAGACTTGGGGTTTAGCAGTTTTAAATGTTTTGCCTTCCATATTTGCAAACTATCCTTTTATCTTTGTACACAGACCTATCTTTTTATCTTCATTAATTGGCACCTCGGTATTTTGTTTAATTTAGTCCAATCCACTTTGTGAAGACAACCTTTCCTTTGTTTAATTTACGTTTGCTTACCTAATTTTATTTACAAATATGATGTTACTGCAACTTTTGAGCAAAGGTCTATTTTTAGTCTGTTTACTCTGAGGAATTCCAGTCTTCCACTTGCTCATAAACACCATTAGTTTCTGAGACAAGTAGTATCTGAGGTCTCAATACATCGTTTTAGACAGAGCTACTAGAACTAAAGCATATCCAGCTGGGATACACCATTTGTGCAAAGAGCACTGTAATAGCTCCAGTAATATTTCCTAGCCTATACTTCACACCCCCTCATGTCTAGCTCAGCTTTCATAAATCACTGCTCCATGGGGAACAGAATTCTTCACTGAATCATCCACATGGACACTCAAATGCTCTCAGTTAGGTGATTCTATTTTATTTATCCAGCAGCCTCTTCTGACCATCTGTGGGTTATCTGGCCCTGATGCTGAGTGAACATATCTTCTCCTCTCTGCAGCCTCCATCTGCATCAGGAGAGGATGAGCAGGAGATCCTTGCTCAGCACGCACACATGCTCTTTTCTCCCTCTGCAGAATTATGGTAGGAGGCAGTCACTGCTGGAGATTGTCAGCTGTAGATTTTTGGAGCAAGAAAATCAGCTAATTACATTGTTTGCACTAAGACCACCAAAGGAAAAAACCCAAAACCACCTAACAACACAAACCTGAACTCCTGCTCAAAAGGAGCATTAAGAGTCAAAAGAAGAGTTCATTAAAGTAACGTAATATCCTAAATAAAGCTAATGTACTCTCTCCTGTTCCAATGAGCTTCATGAATAATGGATAAACAAAGTTTCATCTGCTTTAATTAATCTGGTTTCAAAATTAATTTGACCCACCACAAAATTAGCAGTCAATTTAGAGCTTTGGTAAGTCAACAGGTTCAGGCTACACAAAGAGAGTGAGTTAGCAGAAAGTGCTGTAAACAGCAAAGGGCAATATTTTATTCCCTGAAGTAAAAGGCCTGGTTAATTAATACACAGCTAAGGTGGGGAATGCATTTCCCTTGCCAAAAGCTAACTTCACTCTGACGTTTTATTTGTAAATTTAGACTGACACAGATCTTCTTGCCTGTTCCAGAAAATTCCTTTAATTTGAATTTCCTTGAATTTCCTTTAATGGGTATCTATCCTCTTTTGAAGAGTCTTGCCTTGATGCAGAACTGAGCCTGCTGCCTTTTTTTAACACAGTCCCTTTTTCTGAAGCACAGAGTTGGCTTAGGGAGACAAAACTCTGCCTAACTGCTGGGCCCTTGCTTGGTGTGGCTTGCACCTCCAGGTGGGAAACTTGCTGACACACTAAAGCAACTGCCAGACTTCTCTGGTTAAAATATTTGTGAAACTCTCTTTCTCTGTCGTCAGAGAATGTGGTTTGGATCAGCCTTGGAGCTCTCCTCAGTCTCCACACCACTCAGCAAAATTCTTATGACTGTCCCTCCCAGCAGCTGAGGAAACCTCTGGTAGAAAGATGGCTCAGCTTTTTCCCAGCCATGTCCTTGGCATGGATGATCTAAGAAGACTGTAAATCCCCTAAGTTTTTTTCATATCTTTAGAGGATTCCCCATCCAAAGAAGATTCATAGTCTGCCTTTAGATTAGCTTTGCCCCACAACACATGTATAAAACTGTTTCTGTGGGATAAAAGACCCTGTAGTTATACTGGTAGGGCTTAGTGGAATTGAGGAGGTGAACTATCTAATGCTTAAGGTGTATTAGTCTAAAAAGTTTCACACTTTCATCAAGTTTGCATTGCAACTAGTTTCTCAGCCAGTCACTGACATCACTGGCCTTGTGCTGATACATGAGATTACTTTTTAGGAGTTAAAAAAGTAATTTCTACCTGCTTGTGTCACGTTCCAGTTGTCAGGTATGAAGCTCTGTAGGGGTTTTGCTTTGTGGTTTTATGCAGTATAACCATTGCTATTTGAGCTGTTGCTGTATGGTGTCCTTGAGGTAAAGGGACTGATTGCATCCTTTACATGCCTTCATGCAGTCAATCTCAATCTTTGGTGATAAAGTCTGGAGAAAAGCTGAAATTCACAGAAATTAATTGTTTTAGATTATTGGTGTCATATGTAAGCACACATAAATTACTTGCTATTGCAGATGTAAAAGAAATACTTGAAGGTGATGAACCCTTGTTTACCCTGATGCTTTTGAGAAAGAATTTAAATGAATAATATTATACTGGGGCCAGTGGACTACAGTAATAAGTTCATGTTTCTTCAAAATTATTTTGCTGTAAGAGTATATGATTCTCTTACAAGGAAATAAAAGTGAAAAATTTCAATTTTTAAGAGTAATTGTCACAAAGTGTTGTGGAAAGATTCATAGCGGAAGACGGCGGGCCTGTCAGCTTTATTGAATCTGATCCAGTGGATGAAATAATTAAAGTGTACCCTTAAGAAATATAGAAAGATATTCTAAGGCAAGGTTTGCAGCTACCCAAAGAATTGAGGAACTTCGAGCCAGATGAGACAGGATGCAGCCCGGAAACCACAAAACAAATGTTCAGCCTACTTGAGTTCTGGACATTGCTAAAAAAGTATTTTTACCCTAACCCTCAGCAGATTTTGTACTAACCAATCAGATGGCTGTTGCAACAGCACTGTTTTAAGCAAGATATGAAACATAAGCTTGTTGAAATAAATCGAGAGACCCCTTTGCAAAGCACTCGGTGTGTTATATGTCTGTCCCAACAATCAATAAAGTGTCATGTTTTGCACATGACTTTTCTTGCCTCAAGTGCAGCAGGGGATGACAGTGCAGAACAGAGCAACAGCATTGCAATCTGAAGACGTGTCTAGCTCCAGTGCTCCTCAAAAGTCCCTCTATAATGGGCAATTCCGTAAGCCTTACTGTCACTTAGCTCTGCAGCCTTGAATCATTGTCTCATAGTTGTGGAGGCTGCACTTCTAATTAGATTTTGTTGAAAACAGATCATGAAGAAAAATAAATCACCTGCCAGAGTCCTTGTGCTCGGTGAAAACATCCTGAATGCATTTGAAGTGGCATCTGAGCCTCGGTTGGGTTTCCTGGCTGAAGAAAACAGCAATAGGACTGAAGAAAAGCTATCAAGTTGTGCAAAGTGACAAAGTTTAAGGGATCTATTTCCCTATTCATTCATTGCTGCCATCAAAAAGATGGGGTTGATAGGGAAAGAAAAATTGACGGTTACTCCTCCCTAGATTTATGGAGGAGAAGAGGTTGTCCAATCCTGATGTGTTCTCTTCACATACACACACACACACAGACACACACACACACACAGGTTTACTTCTAGTAGAAATGATTCTCCACACTTTATAATGTTTGCTTGCTGATTTATGTGCCTACAGCTGGTCCCTGCAGATCTTCTACCTGGAGAGCAGGTCCACCATCTCCACGACTATGGCTGAGAGGTGTGGAACATACTGGGGAGGAAAGAGGAAAAAGTAGAGAGGATTATTTTCTGAACATCAGACAGTGGAGAGCTAGCTCCTCACAAGTGTAAATTAAAAGGGCTTCTCTATCATACTGCAGCAATCAGAAGGCTATTGCAATAGCCAGTGATCAGCAATGCACAGGGAAGTTGTTTTCCACAACAGCTTGTATCAAGTGGGAAGCGGCTTCATACCTCTTATCCCGGCTCTGTCCCACCAAAATATCCCCCTTCCCTGGAGCAGAACCAGCACAGCAAGTGAAACAATGTGAGTAAGTGCTTGGAGGGGCTATTCTGCAATGATGGCCTTACAGAAAATATCCTTCAGCCTTGCTTACAAAATGTCCAAGATTTCCAGGACACCAGTCAGACAAGCTTTGACCCTCTTGACAGAGCATCATCCATGTCTGCTCCTAAGAAGGAGAAGGTAATGGAACATCTAAAGATTCAGCTGATGTTTGCTAATGGTCTCAGCAGACCTGGTTTGAAGGGATCTTCAGGGCCTGCTCAGTCTACCACTGTTCAATAATGCAGGTTCTTTTTCCTTTTGTCAGAAAGCTGTGGGGCCAATGCCCCCTCCTGCCCTGGACTTTGGAGCTCAGAGTTCAGTAAGCAATCACCTAGGAAACACTTTCAAAACTTCTGCCTTTTCTTGGAATGAGTGCCAAGGGTACAGGAGGAGATTGTGTTGATCTATTATTTGAGAGGTTTGGAGCCACCCGGAAAAATCAACAACCTTTTTCAAAGACCGAAGTACTTTCAAATCTGGGTACTTATGGTGAGTTCCCTGTAAACAGCTCACTTTCAAACAGGTAGTTTTGATCCATTTTTGATGATTTATTCAAAACTGCGGCTCACTTGAGGCTTTACTACTGCGACATTCAACTTCTTCACCTCATCATTATCCCTGAAAAAGTAGTCAGTAATGACTATTGACACTTGTCAGATTGCCTTTATTTTTAAGTGCCTCAATGGAAGCTTTCAGTCTCCTGAACAAGGTAATAACATCAGATGATCCCTTGCCATGGTCTGTGTGCGGGGTTAGCCTGCAGCTAATAAAAGATAAGCTGAGCTTTGCCTCAATATGTGAAGCCTGAGAGATCACACATTAATTCACATTTGCCACAGGGCAGGAATATGCATGAACAATTGCCTTGACTCAGCTAGTGAGCAGCCCAGCCATCTTTAGAAAAGGACCACAGCACATTCAGAAAAGGAGTTTGCTGTCAGCTTCCCCAAATAGATCCCCTTATCTTGATTTCCAGGCCTTGATCATGTATAACTGTCCTAAACCTTTGTTGTTCACTTACCTATGCCTAACTTGCATCTCTGTGTCAAAATCTTCCGCTGGGTTTCTGTGCTTTTTGCCAGTCTGTTAAGAGCATTCCCTCTAAACTTATCTGAATGAATTGGAAGCAGTCTTTGGTGGTGTTTTTTTCAGGATAATCCTTCTCCTAATGGCAAGTGTGGCTTCTCCAAGGCTTATCAAAATTTTCCTTGCAAATTTTAAATACTACTACTGTAGCTTAGGTAAAACTCACAGAAAGGGAGCTGGCTTAGGGTTTGAGGTTGTGTGGGGTTTTTCTGGGGACATTTTGGGTACATAAGCAAAAAGACAGTGCTGGGGTAAAGGACTAGGTTTAAAGAACTAGGTCAAGGTTTTTTTTGGTGCCAAGGGGCAGATGCCACTTCATGTTCCATGAACAGGGAGGATTCTGTTGAGGGAGTCACTCAAGCTGTTCATGAACTCCACAATGGACTGTAGAAAAAATTACCTGATGTTCTATCCACCAAAACTGACAACTTTTGTTGTGCTTTTATCAGCCTATTTAAGCAGAAGAATCTCATGAAAGAAAGGTGGCAAAGCAATAAAGATGCAGAAAAGGCAGGCAAATAGGAAAAAAAACTACAACCCATAAAAGTTTAGTGCGTTAGATGAAGTATTATGCATCATTTTTACTTTTACCACACTTGAGGACATGTCAAATGTCTGTGCAGAACTGCAGACACCTCCAGCTGAACAGTCTGGCAACTTCTCCTTGTCAAGTCCCCTTGACTTTTGAAACTTGTCTAAAGTTTCAAAAGTAGTATGCTCTTGGACTCATGCCACCTTACTCTGATTCCTCCTGGGAG
The DNA here is from genome assembly GCA_013397565.1 of Ptilonorhynchus violaceus. NCBI lineage: Eukaryota > Metazoa > Chordata > Aves > Passeriformes > Ptilonorhynchidae > Ptilonorhynchus > Ptilonorhynchus violaceus. Next base: position 386,430 of record VZRJ01007105.1, read on the forward strand.
AACAAAGCAGGTGACTGACAAGGTTGATAAGACTTTGATATTAAATTCTTGCAATTTCCAGACTTTTCCTGCTAATACAGCACTGGGTTTGCTCTCCTATTGAGCTTCTGAGTCAATATCTGAGTCTTAACACTGTTACCAATAATTTGCCAGGCTTTTTGAATTTCTTGATGCTATCACTGAGGTGAGAGGCACAGAATATTGTCTAGTCCTAACTAGTGAAGATAGGGGAAGAACTGTACATACTGATACCTCAGCAGATCCAGTATATTGTATTTCTGGGCAAGAACCTCCAGCAAATGAACAGATCTTATGCTCTGCTGAATTATATCAGCAATGCTTTCTTGTCCATGACCTGGAAATTCCTTCTAGCATAGAAACAAGGACAAAATTAGAATGCACATGCTGTTGTTCTTTAGGCATTCACTTACTGTAGTTAATGAAGTTGTTATTAACAGACTTTTCCCAGGATGTCCTTCTATACATCTCTGATTCTGTAGCTTGGTATATTGGTGAGATATGGTGTTATTCCAGATCCAAGGCCTGAAGTCCATATCCTGCAATGAAGTATCACCCAGTATGTTCCTCTGGGCCTCTGTAATTTTTGGTTTAGGATTGAAGACGTTAAGACATTGTTCCTCACTAGCTCCTATTGAAAGCTTCAATTTCTGTGGTTCTCTCCTTATTTCCCCTGCTTGGTATGGTCTTACGAATCCATGCCTACCAAGTCTGGCTGGGGTGGAGTGAACTTTCTTCATAGCAGTCTGTACAGTGCTGTGGTTTGAATTTGTGTTTCAAAAGGCATTAATAACACACCAGTGTTCAGCTATTGCTGCAGTGCTTGCACAATGTCAAGAATGCATCTTTTTCCCACTCTGCCTCCTTTGGTGAGTAGGCTGGGTGGTTAATAAAGTGGGAAGGCACACAGGCAGGACAGCCAACCAAGACTGACTAAGGAGATACTCCATGCCACATCATACCATGCTCAGCAATCAAAACTCAAGGAGAGGGGGAGGAAAAGGAGACTGCTTGTATGGCTCTTGTCCTCCAAAGTAACCACTGGCATTCAGAGGCCCTGCTTTCCAGGGAGTGGCTAAACATCTGGCTGCTGCTGAGAGGGGAGTAGTGGACAAATTCCTCCTTTGCTTTGCTTGCATGCACACCTTTGCTTCACCTACTAAACTATTTTCATCTTCATCCACAACTTTTCTCAGCTTCTTTAATTTTCTCCCAGTCCCACAAAAGACAGCAGCGAGTGAGTGGCTGTAGGAGTGCTTGGCTGCTGCCTAGAGTCCCCCAACAACACCATGCAAATGCCAGGCTTCCACAGTGATCAGCAAATGTTTTGTTCTGAGGCTGCTGCCCATGGCTGTGGATTGTAGTGAGCTGTCCCAAGTGCAAGCTGGTAGAGCCATCCCTTGACCTCCCTTTGTATTTTACACCTAAGAAGATTTTTCTTTCTTTTTATGTGTCCTGCAAGGTACACAAGTCCATGAGCAATGAATACAGGCGGGAGTTCAAGCTTCTAGAATTATCTAAAAAAAGATTTTTACTTCTGCTAAACCAAGTGTCCACTAATGGGTACAATCTGATCGTGGTGGTCCAAACCACGTAATTCTAAATATTTCTCTTACTTTACTGACATTGACCATGTTAAGTGCTTTTAGTCACTGCTGACCAGGTCTCACAGATATTTGCTGTGAGTCAGTTGGCATAGAACATGTGACAATTCTTCTTGTGGATCTGTAGAGACAAATGTTAGAAACGTGATTCTGCTATGCTGATGTTCTTGATGTATTGTCACAATAGCATGGTCAAATAATCAGCAAAATTTAAATGCAATGATTTTTCTCTCTCTAAACTGGCAGTCCCCACTGTCCATCGAACATGTAAATGAATGAATTAAATACCAGACTGAAGGCTTAGGAAAGGAGCTCTTCTGTTTTAGTATCAAAGCTGGAATTTAGCAAGTTGATTGCATGCTTCTGCACCTTTTCAGTTTTGAGTATGTACTAAGACCATTTCCTGGGAGACCCCTGGGCACATGGGACTCTTTCTCTGTATATGGTCATGAATCCCTCTCTTAGGGACGTTACCTTTCCTGGCCTCTTTGTTCAGCTGCAGATCCCTCAGGTTTTTCTGTATAATGTGCTACTTTGACTAAACCAAAAAAATTGTGTTTGCAAGTATTTGTGAGAAAAATTACACCACAGTAGACCCAACCGTAATTATCTTTGGTCTACTGATGTCCCTCAACTTTTCTGGAGCCATTCTGGTGGTTTTTGAACTATGGGGGTGGATCACCAGTCGGCCTTCCTAGGCTATAACCTTCAAAGTTCTCTTCCCAAGAGGAGCCATGAACGTTTTCAGAGCTGTTATCTTGGTGCTCACAGACCTAAACACTTTCTTTGCTTTCTTATTTTCAAATACCTTATTGGGTTTTTAGGTGAGTGGGTTTTTTGGTGTGTGGGGGTTTTTTTTGGTTTGAGTTTTTTTTTCTTTCAGCTAAGAATAGGAAAGCTTGTTATTCTTCTGTTCACCTGAGAACAACTTGTCAAGATTAAGACAACCTCCTCATCTGATGTCTACCCCGTCATATCATCATATGTGTTTACCTCCATGAGTCTGCCCCTGGCGGCCTGCCTGCCTCTGGTGTGTTTAGCACTGCAAACTGCTGGGTGGGAAAGGCCAGTGTTGGTTTCAAACTGCCTGGCACCAACTTCGCAGGGCCAGGCTCCAGCTGGCTCTCGCAGTTACCTCCACTCTGTGTTTTGGAACGTGAGAGCATCGACACACACTAATTACATCCAAGACAAATAGCCAGAGGCAGTGCATTCTTACAAGGTCCTCGCAAAGCAGACATAATAGGTTATCAGCTGACAGTCTCTCTAGGTATTTTCCAAGAGGGCTTTACATTTCAATGTGATGACATTCAGGCCACCTGAACATGGGGATTTTCACTCACTTCAAATCTCCTTGGGACATGTATTATGCTGTTTGGTGATAGATGGGTGAAACTACAAGAGGCTAAAAGGGAAGGTTTCCCCTACAATTCTCTTTCTAAAATATGTGAATTTAAATAAGTAACATGGAAACATTGATACTTCTTGGGCCTTGCTCCAGTACCGTAAATGTTTTGGATGAAATTTGTCTTCAGTGACTCCTGGCTGGATCATTTCCTATTTTGCATATTTGCCAGACCACACTGGGGAATTTCAAACAATATAACCCACTGGGTGTTGTGGGCTTTCTCATAGGAGAGCTAGGGACTCATTTAGGAAAAGCTTTGGACAATGTATCTCAAATGCAGAATTGTGATGAGGTTCCTAATTAGGCAAGTTCAACTGTGCCCAGAATGTCCCCTTGTAGGAATCCATCCCAAGGAAGACCAAAAATCTTTTAAATTCAAAGAATCTGGATTTTATTAGACTATCAGAGGGATGGAGCACCTCTCCTGTGATGAAAGGCTGAGAGAGTTGGGGTCGTTCAGCCTCGAGAAGAGAAGGCTCTGAGGAGACCTTATTGCGACCTTCCAGTACTTGAAGGGGGCCTAAAGAAAGGATAGGGATGAACTTTTTAGGAAGCCTGTTGTGATATGACAAGAGGTAATGGTTTTAAATTGAAGGAGAGTTGATTAACATTAGATATAAGAAAGAAGTTTTTTTGAAATGAAGGTGGTAAAACCCTGGAACAAGTTTCCCAGAGAGGTGTCAGATGCCCCATCCTTGAAAACATTCAAAGTCAGGTTGGATCAGGCTCTGAGCAACCTGATCTAGTTGAAGCCATTCTGGCTCATTGTAGGGGAGTTGGACTAGATGGCCTTTACAAGGTCTCTTCCAACTCAAAATCATTCTATGATTGTATGAATCCCCATATCTTTTTTGTTGGCTTTTTTTTCTACTTGAGTGTTTTCAACCTCTTTCTTGAGAGATATCCACAAAGTTTGAACTATTACATAAACCATCTTCTTAGAGCAAGAGAAGACTGTTGTAAGACTCTTACAGATATCTATTTCTCTCTTTAACCTTGTCCTTCAACAAAGGCATTTTTTTGGATTACTATTATTTTAATTCCAACCCTTGTTGTAAGAACTTTCCCCAAATAAATCTTTGTAGTCCAAGGCTTGTGCTCCTACTCCGCTCTCTGGAAACTGTGTTTCCTCGTAACCAACATCCCTGTACTGGGAGCTCTTGCACATTTTTCACTATATCTTGAGAAGGGAAAAAAATCAGTTTTATTCAATAAATAGATTCTGACAGCAAAAGTGACCTAGGCGTCAAATAAGCAAGCCAGGAAAAAGTGTGCGTGCTATTTCTATAAAGCCAAAACAAGGAGGATGACATAGGGGTAGTTTGTTGAGGAAAAACTAAAAGAAATGTCAATTACTTAGTGGTAAATGTTATAATACAGTAGTTTTCAAAAAGGACAAGATACCAGGACCCTGGCTTACAAATGGAAGCCTGTGACAGTATTAGTGGAACCATATTGTTAAAGGCAATTTTGAAAGGAAATGTGAAATGTACTTCAGAGGCAGAAGAAAACATTTTCCCAAGGTCTCAGAGTTGCTTCTCCTCTCCACCCCCTAAAAGTTTCTGGAAGACAAAAAATGCCAATTTCAAAAGCAATTCTATATTTGAGATAAAACATCGGCTCATGGCTTTCCTTTTTCATCTCTTGGGGATTGTATCTGTTTTGGTAAGTAGCCAGGTGTTCTGCTAAGAATTATAGACCATTTGCCTGTTCCTCCTGGTGGAAACAGAGGCATCTGTGTCTAGGTTTCCATGTTGGGACAAGATCTATGACAATCATGCAAGAATATTAAAGCACTGTATTTACTCCAGCTTAAGAGACTTACAAGGTGCTTTTGAGGTATCCCAAATCATTAAATATGTCCTCCACCAGAGTGTCCAGTTTTCAGCTCAGATAGAGTAAATTTGCTTCCCAGTAGCTGGCACAGCTCTGTGCTTGGGATTTAGGATGAGAAAAATGTTGCCAACACACCGATGTTTTAGTTGTTGCTAAGCAATGTTTACATTAACTCAAGGACTTTTCAGCTTCTTATGCTAACCCACCACTGAGTGGGCTGGAGCACACAAGAAGCTGAGAGGAGACACAGCCAGTACAGCTGAGCCTAATGGGCCAAAAAGATATTCCATACCCTATGACCATATATAAACTAGGGGGGAAGCTGGCCAGGCACGCCTGCTCAGGAACGGGCTGGGCAGAGGTTAGCAGGTGGTGAGCAATTGCATTGTACATAGCTTTTTCTGTATATACTAATAATGTTAAAAATTATTATCATCATCATCATCCTTCCTTTTCTGTCCTATTAAGCTGCCTTTATTTCAACCCAAAAATTTTACTTTTTTCCCAGTTCTGCCTGCCATTCCACAGGGTTGGAGCAGAGAGTGAGCAAGTGGCCGTGTGGTGTTTAGCTGCCTGTCAGGTTAAACCACATTCAGACAAAGCCACCAAAGTGTAGGTTTTGGAAAGAGAACATCTCCGTTGTTTGTTTTTACCATACCAAGTTGGACAGGATTGTAGGCACAACTCAAGCTCTTACATTTATTGTTATTTACAACTCTGATAATAGCAACGTTATACTGTTTATAATTCCTGTGACAGTCTACTTTAAATGTGGACTAATAAATTTTGTTATAAAAGTTATTTTTGAAACATATTTTCCCTCTTAAATGGAAGTGTGTCTCTCTGCAATAAATGTACTTTTCAGTTCTTCAATTGAATTGTTCTTTATTATTGCTTGCACAAATGTTAAAACCATGGTCTGAATGTGAGCAGTAAATCTTATACTAAATTCTCTTGACTTTGGGATTGTTTTCTAGCAATAAGGAATAACCACTTGGGAGGAGGAGAAGTTTAATTTAATCTGTCTTTGGATAACACTCTACTGCACCGTGTAATACAAATGGGACACAAAAAAACTCTGAGTCCTTTATACAGAGAAAAAAATGGTTTGCTTCCAATTCAGTTAATTTGCAGCAGGGATTCTCAGTCTGTCTTGTATTATGTTCCTGTTATGCAGATGAATGATTGCTTCTGTTGCTGTGGGTCGTAATGATTTCCTCCACAGACAGTGTCTCTGTCATAGAGGTGCTACATGAAGCAGAGGTATTTTTTTTTTAATAAGATCTTTGAAGGCAGAGACTGAATTTGAACTTGGAGACAAGGCTCTTCAGTCCACTCACTGTCTTCAGCAAGGTAGGACCAGACCTGCCTTGCAATCTAACTCACACTCGTCTTCAACCAAACCGACTGCCCTCGGCTTTCCATTCCAGTTGGCAATACGCAAAATGCAGGGATATTGCCAGTCCTTCCCGCTCCCTCCAGCATTACCAAATGCTGTGCTGTATGCACCTCACCTAGGCTGACTTGCCAGTTTCTTTGTCACAATGAGTTTAGGTCTATGAGGAGATGAACCACACCAAGTGTGGTTTTTGTAAAGTTTGCTACGGTGCTTTTAGAAAGCTCATGCACAAAACTGATACCAATAGATTTGGAAAAGAGCAATGCTGGAGGTGAATGGAAAGGTTAATGGCAAATGACAACATATTGATTTAAATAGTGTGGCTGTTAGTACTCTTACATGCCTTCAATTTCCAGCAGGTATGAGAAGGGGAGAGACTCTCTCAATTTAGAACAGCATACTCATGAAATATGCACCAATCTTTGTGACATAAACTCATATCTCATTTGCCAATGTCAGAAAACACCTGTGCAAACACTGGGCAGCACAAATGGGAATGCTGTGTCACAGGACAAAACTGGCAGTCCCCTGTGAGATGCTGTTGAGAGCATAATGGGTACACTGGCTCCTGTTCTGGACATCTTCTTATGAGGTGGATGCAGACAAGTTGCTTCAGAGTCTGTTTCCATGGGGATGCTCTGGGACTTCCTTATTACGTGAGTTAATCAAAATTATGTAAAGGTATGAATTATAAAGTAGATTAATTTCATCTGTCTTCAAACTCTTCTCCACTTAAAAAATAACATGCCGAAGGCCTGAGGGATATGATAACCATCTACAAGCTTATTGTGAATGCTATTTTTACAACTCCCTGCATAATGGGGCTCTAGCCTATAACTGAAGCTGCTACCTAATATAAACAAACAAATTGCTTTCTCTGTATTCACAGCTATTAAGTACTAGCATAATAGAAATTATCTATCACATTCAAGAAGAGCGTGAATAGATGAAATGGGCTGGATGATTTTCAAAATGTCCTAATATAATGATAAAGAACAGTTGCCTTTTTTCATGGCCATTTTTCCTGCTCACATATGCCACACACTGTGGATTCACCCAACTGAAAGGCCTCCTGTGGGGTCCTAGAAAGACAGTGAAACTCTTCTGCTTCCCAGGCACATTTCTAGCTTACAGCAAAGAATGTCCCAGACCTTCAGTAGCATGCTCAGGTGCCTTAGCAGGTAGCAAAGTGCTTTCTACTCCAGGCTCAGAGCAGAGGGAGAGCTGTGTCCGGGTGGCCTGAACAGTCTGCTTTGTTCTGCGGCCAGTTCCGCGTGCAAAGAGCTGTCATGCTTGAGTACAGCCACTGCCATCTGCTGCTGGGTGTGTATGTCCCATTTGCTGGTCTGGTGATCACTGATCACTGATTAGAAAAATTGGCCAGAGCAAGTACTCAGGGGAGAAGGCCAAAAACATCACACAGGCAGCCTATGTAGGCTGTGCTTGGGGACAGCACTGTGAGACAGGCTGAGAGGTCAAAGCATGGGACTAGCCAGGGCTCCAGGTTATCATCTTATGTCTTTTTTCTGTATTTCCAAATGTTGGCGGTTAATGATTGTCACAGCATAATGCGTTACGGGTATGTGGATTGCTGTTGGGTAAGAGGCAAGGGGGAGAAATAGAAGATTGTCTTAGATTTTGGCATCAAAAGCGACATTTTTAGCACTTTGCAATTCACTCCTACTTCTCATTATACTCTCTGGCCTTCCTCAGTCTACTGGCTGGCCTTTTGCTCCACCCATTGAACACAGAGGCTCTCTTTTCAGGGGGTGAGAAATACACTGGCAGATCCACTTGGTCATCTGGAATCGTTGTTCCTGCCAGTGCATAGAACAATGTGCTAAGCTCTGTGTATCACTGCAGGAGACGAATAAAAGAGAAAATGATGATGTGAGGATGTCAGCCTCCTGCTGTCATGTATTCTTCTGCTGCACAGGTGGAGCACAGGAGCTCAGACAGCTTAATGTGAAATGTCTAATCTCCCTTTTTGCATCAAACACTGAAGATCCCAAAGAGATGGCACCCAGCATTCCAGACCACTTCTAAAAATATACCAGCACTGTAACTTCACTGTGCCTCAGTTTGCCCAGCTGAGAAAGGGGCAGGTGATGTATCCATGATTAAGTTTAATGTATTCATTTTTTAAGTGCTTGGAGAGCTGCAGAAGGAAGTTCTTTTATTCTGTGAAAACTCTGAAAGATAGAATTACAGAGAATGTTATTTGATCTCCTAATCTCCTACTTAACTATGAAATTTCTTCTTGCAATTCCTACAGCAATTCCATAGATACTTGATTAGCTGGAAGGTACTTCTTAGAAAGGCTTTTGAGTGTGATTTAAAGTCTGCAGATTGTCAGAGAATCCACTGTATTTCTTTTATAAATACTTTAGGGTTAAGCAGTTAATTAGTTAAGTGGAAAGTGGTTAAGGGTTAATTACATTCATTTCATAATTCCTTAAAAATGTCTTCTTTCCAGTCTGATCTTTATTTCACCTCAGAAGTAAATTATCATGTATTAATTCTCAAAGTTTTTTCTAAAAGCTGTGTGGATATCAAAAGAGGCTATTTCTAGGTGACCAGAAATAGATCACTTAAACAGGAAATAAGGGATTTTAATGTGCTAAAGTTCAAACATACATTATTGTATGTGATAAAAATACCCCTGTTGCTTATGCTAGCTAGTATACAATATGGTGCAATATTAATTAGTAAGTTGCCCATACACCTACATAAGCCTACAACACCCTATAATCAACACATCTCAAGACACCAAATGGATCAATCATTTTAGTGCTCACCATAAGCAAATTCTTGTGCTTCACCAGCTTCACACACTCTGAGAAAACCTATCACAGTCTGACATAGCTTGATGTACCCTGGGACGTGTTTCTTTCAAAATATGTTCTACACACTTAATAAACAATGTATAAAGTCAGCAGTGGAAATTCAGCAGTGCATTTCCATTACAGCACAAAACAAGAAGCAAGGGAAAGGCTGTGTGGGAGGTGTAAATAATGAGTGATGGAGAATTATACAGCGGAAAACTGATCTGAACCTGTTAACTCTTTCTTTCAGCCTTCTTCATATTTTGTTTTTATGGGTCTTTTTTCTTCTTAGAGAAGCAGCACTTTTGCAAAGAACGTGTAACAGTAGTCCTGATTTTTTTGTTGTTTGTCACTTTTTTTTTAACACCAGTATTTTTCACTTCTTTGGCTTTTACATTTCAGCATCTTTTTAGTGGTGTTTAGCATACACATCCAAATGAACAGCTGGAAGCTATTTGCAAGTGGAGTATTCTCCTCCATTGTATCAAGCTATGAATCACTGGCTCCCTCAGGAGTAGTTACTGAGCTGAGTTTCATCAATGGTGTAAATGTGTTATTTGCCTGTGTGACTGCTTACCAGTGACAGCAACAGGTTCTGGGCAAGTCTGCTGTAAAGATCAATGAATCAGGGGCACAGTTAGTGCAGAATTTAACTTGAGTCCTAGCAGACCAGCAAGAAGTAATTCAAAAAGGAGGGCATTTTTTTTTTCCTGAGTTGAACAATGTTTTTCTTCCTAGGGGCTTGAAACAGACAATCAACAGATCTGGTTTTGAGAGAAAGAAGAATTACCTGCATAGCGACTTCTCACCAAGTTTCATGCAGAATTCCCAAATTATCCTGGCTGGAAAGCAGCAAGTTTCAACAATCATGTTGAAAATACGATGGTAGTTTGGAAGATTGAGTATCGCTATCAGCTTGGAGCAGTGAACAAGGCTGATCTTAATTTCTTTACTTCAGTCAATTTTTAAGTAAAGCTCAAATATCTTTCCTCAGTTCAAGCTGGAATCGTTCAAAGTAGTTCCACATCTCTAATCTGATGTCAAACTTAGTGACTCCTAATGGTCTTATATGGATGTGTGATTTATGAACATGTTCTCTATTGGTATTGTCCTGATATTTCTGTTCCCTGTATAAAAACCACCACATTTTTATCATCTTTCAGGTGAAATACAAGTTTATGTTCACCAAGATTAAAGCAGTGATCAGAGCAGGGAATGAAATACATGTCATTATTATGCATGACTTTAATAACTTTCCCAGACCCTTTCAGACAAACCACCTTTAGCTTCACAATTCAGTGTGCTCTTTGAGAAGGACAAGTGTTCTTGGGTGACCCTTCCAACACATGAGGCCAAAAAGGAGCCTTTTACTGGTATCTTTACAGTCAGGTGTGACCAACCAGACTGGAGGAAGGTTTAAGAACAGAAGTACCAGTAACAGAGTGGGCTTTGACTGAGAATCAGTGGCCATCATCTGATCAGTTTGGAGCACACTGTCCTGCTCATCTGCTTTCTGCTTGGAGGCCGTCATTGCTGTTTGTCTTTCATTTATTTTATAGGCACCACATTGTCTATAATTTCAGTACATGTACTGTGGAAAAAAATCATGGATTATACCATTTGTAGATCTCACACATGAGAAAATGGGTGTGATGTGTAGGGCTGGAGTAATAAAAGCAGGAAAAGAAAGAGCAACAATAGAAGAAAAACATTTAGTGCCTAGCAGTCTAAGTTAATAAAAGCACCAATTTGTCTGGGTTTTGGTGCCATTTAATATCAATATTAAAATTTCCAATGAAATGCTAATATTTCCCTTCCATTCCTTCTAAGTGTATCCTCCTCAGTAAATCAAGTTTTGTTACGTAGCAAATATGATTTGAACAAAAACTCTCAGAGACAGAATTTATATAGAGTAAAGTTGACTCAATTTCTCAGTAATGGAGATGAAAAAGCACTCCACTGTCTTTTTGAAACATGATAATGGTGCTTCTTTGTCTTTCCCTCTGCATAAAAGCATTTAAAGCTATAAATACTGTGAATCTCTAGCAGAAGCAGCATAAAAAGTTTCTCAAAAGATTTCCTTATGGCACACAGAACACAGGGATTCCTTTCTTTTGAGGGGCCTGGGTTCAAATTCACAGCTCATACTTGAAAAAGGTGCTTATAACCTACTCAACCTGTGCTTGTTCAGAGCAATGAGTACCCCAAATGGTACAACTTCCTGCTTTCTCTGAGAGCTTCAGTCCTGGTGTAAGGAGGGAGTTGTGGGCATCTCAGTGGACAAGCTGAGCACAAGTCACTAGTGTTTCCTTGTGGGAAAGGCCAACCTGTCACTGGACTGCATTAGTGTCAGGGGAAGAGATTTTTCCACTCTGCTCAGCACTCGTGAGGGAATAAAGAAAATTCCAAGTAGACACTGGGAAAAATAAATTCCTAGTGGAATGATAGTGGTCAAATGTGGGTGCAGTGGCCTAGAAGACAGTGGGGTGGCTGAGCAATTGTGGAACAGCAGAGACTGTTTAATGACACCCTGCTAGAAGTTCCCCACTCGCTGCTTTGCACCTTGCTGGCTTTCACAGGGTGTAGCTTGGCACATTGTTATCTCCAAGGCTGAAAAGGTCTGGTAAATTAGAGATGTCATCATAGGGGTTTGTTCACTCAATTCAAAGCTGTGGCACAAGTGGAATCTTTCCTGACACTTGCCTTCTAGATGTGTTTTCTTCAGGAGCAATTATTTTGTTGTATCGCCTTTTGCTTTTCCTTCCTATTTTCCCTCTAAAAATCAATGTTAAGTTTGATGATTTTATTTCTTTTAACACATATAATGTGTGCTATCATATCAGTAGAACAAAGGAAGCATGCAGGAATACTCATGAGGAATCTTTATACAACTGAAATCATCTTTTTTCCCACCTTGATGGGCAAAAACCACCAAAAACCAGAGAGGCTGCTGAACCCTCTTGTCTCTTTCGACCTGTTTGTAGGGAAAAGTCAGAATTGGTGCTCACACTGTTTGCCTAAAGATCAGCATCCTTGCCCAGCCTCCCTGCTAATTTGCGTGCCATTTCTGCACTGTGCCACCACAGTGATGGGGGTCTGGGCTTCCACAGGGCCTGCATCCATCTTTATTCCAAGGACCTGCTAAAAGCTGACCCAGAAATGAAAGAACCATTAGGATACCATCGACCCCATTTTATGAATTCACTAAATGCTCTGAATAAAGATATAGATTTTATTGTCAGACTGCACAAACAGGGCCCTCACTGAGATATTGAAATTGATGCTGGCTGAATCTGAAGTGGCTGGAGAAATAAGGAAACGTGGAAAGCATCTGGTGTTTGTTTCAGAGATGTGAGAGGAGACCCCCGGCAATAAATCATGTGTTGAAACAAATGAGAGTTAACAAAAGCCAGCAAATTGGCTCTGATTTGCCTTCCGTGGGGGGATATAGATCTGTGATTCTTAAGGGGCCCAGAGGGTCTTCCACTTTATTTCTTGTCTCCATCCTAATAGCTCCCCATTGGTGCCTGTCCTGAGGGACATATTTTACGTAGGACAGATACATACAAAAGGAAAGGTGGGAAGCATTGTGTGTAATAAACTAAAAGAATAAAGAGGAGAGCATGGATAAAACATAACCTGTTAAATTGAAACCATCAAGAAGAATATGTAAGACCTAAAGTCACAGACTGATACTTAACTGTTCAAATGAGGAAAGTCTTGTGAATGACTGACAAATGCAGGCTGTCTATGACCCACCAGTGTGAGAGGAACAAACACCTGTGATCTCCAGATGCATTGAGGCAAGGTTAATACCAAGGAATACAGCCTGGTGGAGTGTCCAGTTTTGGCTAGCTGTGATGTAGATGAATTAATTCAATTTAGAATAGCCACAGAAACAGATTGATAAAATACAAGGGGACCACTGAAGCCTTTTCCTGCATCAGACAGGAATCAAGCTTGGCTTATTTAGCTCTTATTTAGGGCTGATAGAGAATGTGATCACTGCTAGCAATACGTCATGTGGATAAACATTGTAGGAAGGGAGACTGCTGTCTGCCGAATCTAAAGGATATCAATACAAGACCAAATGGATTTAGAGGATGGTCCCTCGTCAACAGTGTGATGGAGGAAAGGAAGAAAACCCTCATACCTTATAAAAGTTGGTGTTTGATCATTCAATCTATAAAAGGGAATGATGGCCTGTTTACAAATGATGGATGCAGCGTAGATTAAATAATTCAGATGGCTTTCTGTCCAGCTTCCTCTCTGCTGAGAAAATCGCAGAGAAACAGATGAGACTCCCTCTGCTCCTCATGCAATATCAGTTAATTCCTCCAGCTCCCTCTATGACACAGCAAACCACATGTGCCCACTGGCTTTCTTCAAGACCCCTGAACTTTGGTTTTTCACAGAAGTTTCCTATTGACTTTCTGATACAAACTCTTTTGTCCTGGAGAGCTGTAGAAAAGTCGAAGACCAAATGATGTCACAGGGGTCTAATAAAATTCCCCGGGATCAGCATTCTTTGTTTCAAGGAGTGTGTAGCAGAATTGAATGGGCACCAACTTTAAAATAATGGAAACGAGTAAGAGTACCATGTAAAGCCAATGCACCATGAGTTGTAGATCCAACTCATGCATATGTTTAGGAGTACTCCATTATCTTCCAAAACTGAAGATATTGGTGAAGGTCAAGAACGTCTGTAAGTTCAGCATAGGTATTTCATAGACAAGAAAACACCTTAAAGAAATGTGGCCATCCCAATTTAATACACTTTAAAATTATTTAACCATCAATTTCAAGACCAGAGAGAGTCACACTATGCAAATTGAGCTACCAGGCCAAAATTTGCAAGCCCACAGTCTAATTTAAACCATTTAAGAGGATGTTTCTTATACTTTGTCCTTTACAACACAATAAGCAATAGATACTTAATCAAATCTATAGCCAAAATGGGGATATCTTTTTAATAACTTTTAGGCTGTTTTCTCCTCTTCTTCATCTCTCATCCATGTAAATCTAAGTCTGCTGCTCTTTTTAACTCGTGACTTGGACAAAAGAACAACACATAAAATTTGCAACAGAACAGCCCATCTACCTGCAATATTTATTGGTTTTCCTGCCTCTGGATGGGGTGATCTGACATTTTGATGAATGGATGAAAGAGTAGCCTATTTTCACTAGTTCATAGATATTTGCCTCTGGTGAAACTCTGTGAAACTCTGTCACAGCACCTGGAAAATCACAACCAAATTTCTGTCTTCAGTGAGAGCCAACCTAGAGAAACCAATTTCTCTAGAACAAAAATGGTTTCCTAATGGACTGATTTCCAGGAAGACCTTGATTTCCATTCCTGTGCTTGTGCCTTGTATAAGCAGCAGCATTTGACATACAAGAGTGATGAGATGATCATGTTGTATAAACATGCCAGAAGAGCATGGACCCCTTCCTCAAAGAATATGCTGTCGAAGTATGATAAGAAACAACAGGATTTTCATTTTTGAGGCATAGTTAACATCCTCTTTTCCCTACTTGTTTGTCAAAAAATAAGTATGGACCATCTGAATTCCAGAAGGAGAGCTTGGCATGCACACTAATCATGAAAGGATAAATATCGTGTTTCCCGAAAATGGCCTATGGGCTTTAAGAACACTATCTTATCTATATCCCAGAACAGCTGCAAAATCTTGAGAGCCCCAAGAGCTGTAAGTGTCCTGTCCTTCTTATTACAGTTCAGCTGATGTGGATACTCAGGTGAAGAAAAAGCATAGCTGTGAATCATTATCCTCAAAGGAACAAGGAACTAAGTGGGTCTCTTTTACTCTAGCCTGCCTTGCCACTCTCTCTAGATAAACATGGAACTTGCTGGACTACACTTCTTGGATTCTAACTGCTCTTTCCTGCATTAGAGACTGAAACTACACTTCATGGCTGGGTACTTCTAAAAAGATAAGCATTTTACGTGCCCTGCCATTGTGAGAACTCTGAGAAGGAAACAATCTTTTACAGGGATTATTTCAGGTTGATAGCAGGAGGGTGAAGTGCTGTGATTGAGAAGACTAGTTTCTGCAATGTCAGTTCAGATAGATTATTACAACACTTCTACCATAGTGAAGGGATGTGCTTTCCTTAGTGCACAGTCCAGGTGTTACCCAGATGGTTTTCAGCAGAGTAAGAAAAACTGAATTTTACAGTGGCTGAAGACCTGTGATCTACATTCTTCAGCATAGAGAGGGAAGACAGGAAGGAGCATTGTTAAGGAAGAGAGAGCCTGGGAGATCTGGAACTCCTGCTGCCACCAGCACCAGTGACTGCTGCTCAGTTTGCCAGAGCAGAAGCTTCTGCCCACAATCATTGACCCTCCCAGAAATGGCCCACCCTGCCCTTGGAGAATCTCTGGAAGAGATCAGTAGGAGTAGAAGAGCTTTTGTCAGATATCAGTGTGGAAGCAGTAGGAATCTTCAGACATGTCACCTTCCATTATATTTTGTGAGAACGGGCAGTTGGGCAGAGGAAAGAGCGACGGCTACCAGAAAGCGAATACGTGCATCATCCATCGCTGGAGTGGAAGCCGCCTGCACAAGGAAGAAACGCGAAATTCGCTGAAATCTGCTACTGTGCCTGACATAGGAGACAGCAGAGAATCCAAGCGGAATTCCACAGGCTTGTAAGAAATACGGCATTTTCATTCTGGTGCTGATAGAAGTGGCTGGGTTTCTCTTCACCAAGGCAGGTATTCTATCAGACTCAGGAGCTGGGCTTTTCAGAAGCGCCATTCACTCTTGTAGTATTTGCATTAAAATAGAAAGCACAGATTTCAACTATTCCAGACGTTCTTTACCTATGCAATGCCAGGCAGACAGAATTGATAAGGCACACCATCCTTTTCTTGGCACAAAATATCTCTTAAATGAGGTGGTGAATCTCTAATTTAAGAAAAAAATGAAAAAAAGAAAAACCACCTAAATTGTGACTGCCCTGCACATCCACACATTCGTGCAAGTAAATCTTTTATTCCTCTTTCCACTAGGACCTTCCTTTTCATCCAATACAGCCCCCAGACATCTTCATTACTCAGAGAGCTTCGATTTATTATGTTTGTTTTTGATTTAAAAAAATTGCAAGAAGCAAATTCATAAGAAGCAGCAATTAAATTAGCTTATGAAGCCCCAGAAATACCCAAAGCTTGTAGCATCCTCCAGCAAATATATGATCACTAACTCTCATTTTTGTCATATTTAAGCTGCATGTCTTCATGCCAGCTCAGGCTCTTCTCACCTCCAGTACAGTGTGCAAAGGCAAATGTACACACAAGCAAGCTGTGCAAACCTTGTCAGCATATGCATCAGTGCTCTCAGCCCTCACAGGCACAAGGTGTCCTTTGTATCCTGTGCAACCTGCATTCCAAGGCCTCATCATTTATCTGGTAAATCTGTCAATGGTGCTTGCTCCAGAACATACCCCCATCTGTATCCCCTTCTATGTTAAACACAGAATGTGTTTGCCTTATTCTAGAAAGAAAATTGGCTTGAACAGAAAATTAAACTTACCTGCAGATAATTTCCAGGCCTAAAAATAACATACGGGGCCTACCCATGTCCAGCAATGAGGTTTTGTGGCCTGATGTTTTTGACCTGGAGCTGCTGGTGAGGCAAGGGATAATTATGAAATTTTTGGCAGTGGTGAAATGTTTATCAGTTTTAGCCGAAGGGATTTCTAATGAAAAATTCATGCCTAAGTGCATTCCTTCTGATTTTCCGTCTTTGTATTCTTTCAGAGGGCACGTTTAGGGCTTGTTGTTGGAATCCCATATAATATCTATCCATCAGATGGTCATTACCCTTGCCTGTTCACTACCTTTTCCCATTGAGTTCATGCTCTTGCAGCATGCATGACTGGATTTTTCCTGGTATTTATGCACTAGTGTAGCAGTCATCTTCAGGCTATTGGTTTTCAACGTTTGAATAATATTAATAATTTATAAGTTTTGATTAAAAATGAATGCTTTGTCTGCTGTCCTGGGTGCTTGCTTACAATCCCAGATATTTGAAATATGAAATACATAAATTCAGTGGTAAGTTTGAATTTTCTTAAATTTCCAAATGTACAGACTGGGTCCTGGGCATGCTGATTTTGGCTTAGGGAACATGAATCAGTCCAGTCTGATCTCCCTTTAATAGGAGAATGGGGAGACTTTAGAAGGATTCAGATACAATCTTGAAATTTTTAGGATTGTTGAGGAATAGTACATTGACTACAGGTGTCATGGGAAGGCTGGGAATCTAGGTGTCAATGACTGTCTGACTGTAGCACAAAGGTGGGTAGGACTGGTGTATAATGAATATTCCCACCAGAAAAAAAACAAGCAGGAAGGAGAGAGAAATGGGAGTTTTCCTAAGGATGACAGACTTCTGTCATCCTTTTGGGAACAAGAGCTGGGGTTGGGAATTGACAGTGCAAAATTTGTCTGTTCTGTGGGAAGCACTTAGGGAGGGAGGACAGAACTGTTTACAATGTTATATTGAAATGTTCTCCAAAGCCTTGCTCTGTCAGAAGCCTGCATGGCGCTCAAACATTTCTTCTTCTATAAGACACAGAATGTTTTTTGCTCATCTGAGGGCTTTCTGAAACAGATGGTAAGTCCCAGTGTGCCATGTAAAATTAGAGAGGAAAACTGTCTCTAGAAGAGAATGTGCAGAGAAGGGAGAAAGGTCTTTATTAGTGCTGTCGTCCTTCTCCTTTTTATTGCAAACCTGTGTAGGCTTCTGGGGAGGACATGGAGTTACACAGCTCTGCATTTCTGATGAGATGGAGGGCAAAGGAACAGTTTGACTCTGGGATCCAGTAAGGCTAGGAAAGATGTACCTGTCCGAGTGGTACTGCCTTGGTGAATCAGAGCAGCTCTACTCACACATAAAACACGTTTTGCTGGAGACTCCTGCTAGGGTTGGGCATTTTTGAGGTTTTTCTAACATACAGAGTTAGTGAGTGTGCACAGGTTGGGAATATCACCTGGAGAGCACAGCCAGGGCTCCAGGACAGGCCAGTATAGACACAGTATAAATGGTATATCTTCATGCAAGGACAAAAGCCTCCATCTTCTACTTCCCTTTCAAATTCTGCATGTAAGTAGGCTTTACTCCCTCAAAACCAACAGAGTGTTGCACTCTGTGCCACACAGTCTTTGCTGTCCTCCACAGCCTGCCAACGACGCTGTGACTGGCTAAAGTAACCTTTGCCAGCCAAATGGCTCTTTTGCTGCTTGGGTTGGTCAGTGTTTGTGCTTAGGCCTTTTGACATGTCCTAGCCAGGATGAAATGGCTCTCGGTAAAGATATGGATTTTTTTCTGCTGGATTGGCCATCCTTTCAGAGCAGACGGGAAAGGCACATACAGCATAATATCTGCAGTGTTTTAAAGAAGCTGCAAGAGAGGAAAATTAGCATCAAGCCTGGTTATAAACAACATATGGAGAATAAATCTCCATTAAGCAAGTTTGAGGAGGAGGGGGAGGTAAAAGGGCAGCTAAGTCCAATAGCAGAAAAGAGCTAGCTTTAAATGCTCTCCTGGACAAGCTCATATAGACTAATTAGCTACCTCATGAGCTGGCTAAAATGCAAGAGCTGGCACTTTTCTGTTAAGCATAATCATAGAAATGTATTTTCCTGCCTCATCTCATGACTTAATACTGCAAGTCTGGTTTTACCTCAGGCTATATTCTCCTACTCTCAGCCTTAAACCTAGTTGAGGGATAAGGGTGCCTAAATAATCTCTGTGTGCCAAGCACAATTCTCCACTGAAAATGAAATGTTAAATTCAAAAACCAGCCAGGGACATGGGATCACCAGGATATTGATGGGAGGTGCAGTAAAGGTGCCAAAGCATACCAGATATATCTTGCAGCTTCTATTATCTTGAGCCTTTTTGGCAAGTGACAAGCTGTTGTGAGAAGGAATTCAAGTAGCCACTGTAAACACAATACAGAGGATAAACCAGACCTGCTAGCGTGGAGAAATGCCTTCACTCCTGCACATCCCTGCTGCATAGACAAAAGCAATTAGCACAGGGAATTTGTCTTAATGCAGTTTTACATTTTAGTGTCCAATCTTGCCCAGGGAGGAGGTGCCTGGGGATTTCCAATACATCTGTTTTAACAGGGAGGGCAGAGGGAAATTACTTTAATTAAAGTAACAGGAGTACGCTTTGAACCTTTACAATCTGATCAAACTGGAACAGAAGGAAGAAAGTGGGGGGAGCCACAATGGAAAGGATTTATAAAATATAAATCATAAAGCAGAGAGGAGAGAACATAACAAATGGCAGGCCAGGTGCATCTTTCCTAAGTGGTGCTGAATTTAGCCCAAATCCCTCATGCTTTTTTTCCCCTTGGCCATCTGAACAGATGTCTGTAGCCTTCAGACAAATTATAAAATATGGACGGAGGAATTCTGCTCGGTGCTGTTGCCTTGCAAAAAAGTCCCAGCTGCTGGTTTTTACTGTGTTTACTTCTACTGCTCAGGAGCTAGAGGGAAAGAATACAGTGAGCAGCTGGGATTTGTAGGGGACAATGGTCTCTTCCATCAACACATTTACTCTTCTTTTGCCTTCCTGTTAACCTCCCAGTGAGCTATCAGCTTTGCTTCCCCTCATGTTGTTTTAAATATAGGTAGCAGGGAAAAAAAGAAATGCTCTTTTTCTTGTGGGTGTTCATTTTCCCACTCACCATGTTTACCATCCCAGGAGGAAAGTTAGACCACAACTCACTAAAACACTTGCAGACAGGCTGAATTTCATGCCACACCTTCTGCTGATGCCTTCTCTAGGCTGCCCCTAGATGATTTCCTGCTCATCACTTTCATTTTAGCCCCTTAAACTTCTCTTCAGTGTAGCCTGCCTTTTCTGAAGACCAGGCATGTAGATTTATGTGGAAGCTGGGATTCCAAAGGCCATAACCACATAGCCTACCAATGCCATTAAACACCTAAATCCCTTTGCAAAACTGAACTTTGGTGAGTCACTTTGTTTCCCTTCTGTCCCTACTTCCTCATGCCATTGCTAACTCCACAGTTTATGGCTGAAGGGACAAAGCCTTCAGGTCCAAAAGGAGTAGGATGATTCAGTGCCACCAAGACAGGAAAGGCAGGGTTCGCTGCCTGCAGGATGAGGGAGGGACTCCTGACCTGTGGCTTTGCAGAGGACTTGAGCACCTTTTACTGACTGGGGGAAGAAAGACCATCACATTCTGCAAGTGCAGTTGAGTTCAGACATAAAGGTGTAAACTTAAAAGCCGTGTGTAAACTACTACAGCTTCACTGAGGTACACAGGTTCCTAACCCAGTTAAGAGCTCTGCCTAAAAGCAAAATTTTCCTGCACTCCATCCCTGTTCAAAAGCACAGGGACACCACTGCAATCACCTTGCAAGTTATACAATGACATGTTGGTGCCTTGCAGCCTCAGAACAGGAAGGACAATATCTGCACCTTACACTTGCTACACACTTAGCAGGAGTTTTCTTTTCAGGATTAGAGAGCCACATATCATGGCAACACATGCTGGAGCCCTTCCTGCTTATATTTCTGGAAGCCCTCATTTCAGTCCCTGGTAACCATAATGGAATCTCTTACACACACGCACTCAACAGACGACACATTTTTGAGTTCTGATTTACAAGATCTAGCAATTCTCTCTCTCAGCCTGGTCTATGTGTCTGGCAGGCCATCTGGCAACCAGGTTGCAAGAAGAAAGAATCTTTTCTGTATTACTACTTCCTAATTTTTCAAATTAGTTTTTTCCCCCCACTTCACCGTGCTGAAAAATAATCTTGAGCTCTTCACGATGTTCATCTCAAACGAGCTATAGTCTATCCATTTCTGCTGTGAAGGATTTATTAAACAGAATGTAAAGGGGAGAACATAATAATGAAGCTTTAATTGTCAAACTCTTTACCTTGCTGCCCTCCTGCACCCCAATGAAAACCAACAGAGGCAGCTTCTATTAGAAATACTAATTATTTTATAGATAATTAGATGCAATTAGTCATAAAAGCACCTGATCTCGCTTAATAATGGCAAGAGGGGGCAGTGGGAGGGTGTGGGGAGAAGAAAGAAGCCTTTTTAAAATGTTGAGATATGCAAAAGCAGTAACAGTAAAGCAAATAAACCCACAAAATAGAAGATTTGCCAATGTCAGTAGTATAGAAAGTAACAAGGCTGCAGAAGAGGCAGAATTCTAGAAAAGTGATGCATATAATTGTTGAAATTTCAGCAGTTGAAATTTCAGCAGTTTAAGTAGTAAACTAAAAGAGGCTGCATTTTGGTCTGCTTTCTTATTAGAAGTTTATGTCATTGTGCTTTGTGAGTGTCCTCTCCTCTTCCACTCTCCAACAAATAGAGTGCTGAATTTTAACCCACTCAGTCTGACAGGTGACAACAAGTTTCCCTGAAATAGGTTGCTCTGTACACAAGGGCATCTCCCTTAGAATCTGAGGCAGAGACCCTTCTATATCTGAAAACCCAGGCAATCCACATGGAGATGAGTCTTCATGGGACATCTGGCAAAAGTTTCAGGTGGGCTTTGTACCTCCTTAAACTCCAAAGTCGGTGACCAAGGAAAGATGTCCTTACAGACATGATGCTTGACTTGCGCCAGAGATTCCAGAACTCCTCATTCTCTTGTCTCACAGTAGCTATCAGTGACAAAAGAAGCACCAGCCCTCCTCCCTCTGCTCTGTGACATGCAGTGTGGCCAGGAGGTGTTGGTGGGCCACCAAAGGCCACTTTCCCCCATATGAGTGCTGTGGTGCTTCTGCCAGGGCAGTGGGCATGGGAGAAGGCTCTTGTGGCAGCAGGCAGGAGGCACAGACTCTGTGTGGCTCCCCAGACATGCCCCAGTTCTGTGACTCTGCTTTTACTGCAGCAAATCCCCTTCCACATCTTCTGCCTTCCATACTTGGATGTAGCTTTATAAGGACAGCTCTACCACTTTCCTTTTGAGCTTCCCACTCCTCAAAGGAAGACAGAAGAAACTAGAAGTTTTTATGGTGTCTGGTAACAGGCCGTCTCCCGGGGGGATTGAATTATCATTGCTATTTCTTACAGTGAGATCAACAAGCTACTCTGTATATACTTTAGACAATACTTTACGGCCTTTTAAATCAATGTGCTCTCAGATCTCCCTCAGTATCACCTATGGCACAAATTCTTTTTCTCCAATCTTCTGTAAGCTGCCATAATTAGATGGATTAGGGGAGTAAACAGCCCATCATTTACCTTCTTGAACGTAGTAGACGAAACTCTGCCATAGAGCATCACATCCCATTAAAAGCCTGCCTCACTGAACACAAGCTATTTCACAGTGACGGAGGTCTTAATAACCGTGCCTAAAGGGAAGTTATTATTGGAAAGAAATATCAGGCATATAAGCCATGGCAAATGCATGGGCGATGTTAGGGCTGAAAACTCACATCATCAGGTCGTGATCCAGGCCAGCAGGCAGCAGAGCAAATATGCTACTGGACTGCTGTGCATAATCTCGGAGTTCAGCATGTGTACCCCATGTACACCCCTGAATTATGTCCTGCAGACATGCAGAAAATAACTGAATTTCATTTCTGCCTGTAGTGCCTTTTGCCATGTGCCCTTTCTTATTTATGAGTTTTAACCCACAGCCTGCCACACTACCAGGGTCTCTGTCCAGTACACAGCATCACCTTGCAGTCCTTTTTGTTCTGTATGCAGATGCTTTTGACAAGCCTACTTTCTGGTTTCTTTTCTTTGTGCTTTTCTCTTTTTTCTTTTTTTTTTGTTTTGTTTGGCTTTCTAACATCAATGTGAGGCTCAGTTCAATAGCACAGCCATGCAAAATTACCTAATTGCCTCTCTGATGTGGTTGACAGACAAGGCATTCTTTAGAGAGGATTTGAGCTGATTGAGTTATACCAAAAGAGCTTGCAAAAATAACACAAAACAAATATGCAAATTCTCTCTGCTGTTATTCATAGGACCCTCCTGTTCAAGTGCTTATTATTTTTACTACCTTATTCACAAAAACATCAAATGTTTTCTGAATGTTAGCATGGACGATTACCTTTTGACTCCCACAGTCACACAGTAAAATATTTTGTTGCTTCTTCCTTGCAAATACTGATTTGTGGAACTTTTTGGGAAATGTATTGCTTTTGACAAAACTTCCTTTTGGAAAGACTTAAATCCAGGATTAAGCTATATTCATCAGGTGGGGGAGAGTTTCCTAATGCAAATCAGCTCAATAATCCCATTAGTTCATCATTCATTTGGGAGGTAACAGAGCTTCAAAATTCTGGTGAACCAAGATGGATAGGGACCTGAACAATGGAGGCTTTGGATAATGCAGGATGTGAATCCCTCTTCCTTCCCTCAATCTCTTGTTTCTTGCTCACATAAAGAAAATAATGTATAAACAGAGGGTAAAAATTCTCTATCACTCCCTAAAGATTACTTGCCTTAAAATCCAGAGGATGAAATGCTTTCTCTTCTCTTTCAGGAAATTTAAAAGCCTGTTTCCCACTCACTGAGCAGGTGCAGGGAGAGTCAGAAGACCACTCAGCTTTATACAATATTTTCCTCTACTGCAAACAGTATGCATAGGGCCTCGAGTTCCCTATCTTTGTGCTAAGTTCTTAGAAAAACAGCAACAGATTCTGTTCCAAAGAGTTCAGCATATTTGGTGAATACTCTGAATCAGCTGTCATAGCCACAATGTTGCAAATACCACAAAATTTGAGTCCCAGCCTTAAACACATAAAATGGAGTCGGGTGTTGCTCCAACTGGTTTGTCGTGGAGACTGAAATAGCACGCTGCCCTCAGCGTGTTTCTTGCTCAGTACAGCTGACCATGGTCAGCCAACATTGCACACACTCCTTTGTGATCACAGTCACAGAATGGCTTGGGTTGGAAGGGACATTAAAGATCATCCAGTTCCAACTCTCAGTGCCAAGAGCAGGAACACCTTCCACTGGACCATGTTTTTCAGACCCCCATCCAACCCGGCCTTGAACACTTCCAGGGATGGGGAATCTACAGCTTCTCTGGGAAACTTCTTTCAGTGCCTCACCACCCTCTGAGTAAAGGTGATGAACATTTTAGAAACAAATATGTTGGTGCTGTTCATCTACTGTTAATGAATAACAAGCACAGCTCTAGAACAAGGACTACTTTTTGCAAAAAGCCCAAAGTTCATCACTTCATTTTTCAGGTGAACCATTTTTCCACATGAGCTATAAGCTTTAAAAGAATGTATCTGTACAGTAGAACTAGACGTCCTAAAAATTCAGTAGGACCCAGAAACACTTTCAGATGTCTCAGTGTTAGCAAAAAGCAATGGAGTGTCTGAAATAGATATTGTCTCCCAGTAGTTATAAAAAGATGCTGGAACTTGTAATGAAGTATTTCTATAAAAATGAGACTTTCCAAAAAGCACCCAAAATTCTGGGCAGCAAGAGGTTGTGGCCTTCCTATTAGTGGCATCTCTGCCTGTCAGTGTGGACTCTGGATCTACCTTTCTCTTCTGATTCAAGAGTCTGCCTAGAATTATTTAAGTCTGATCAAACAAAGAAGCCAAACCACAGCAAAATTCACAAATGCTGTGGCCCAAGATGAGGTAGGGAAAGGTAACATTTAGACATGATGTGCACAAACATGCAGGTTTGGGAAATGGAGTGGGGCATGTGATGAGGCACATCCTCTGCGTCCTGCACAGCATCTGGGTATAGGCATGGAAAGGTCTTCAACTGAGAGGGAAGAAATGGAGGGAAAGATGGAGCTGAGAAGGAAGGTTAAGAGCTCTTTTCTCCATGCTGCTATTTTCAGCACTGCTGCAGCTAATTTGTGTTTAGGTATGAGCAGCTGTTGTCTCTGTGCCTTTTACATCTCCATAGAAGTCAATCATGAGCTGGCACATCCCTCTGCTCTCCCCGGGCCGGGCTGCTGCTGCAAAACACTGTTTCAGCCTAAGCATTGCAGTTCTCAGTGTACATGATTTTAATGTGAACACTCAGCAGTAATCTTGTGTCCTTTCTGTTGGACAGTTTTGCTTTGGCTCATCTAGTTTTGAATGTTGTTGGGTTTTTGTCAATCTTTCAAATGAATATAACGATTCCTTTAAAACCCAAGAGTATTTGAGGTCCATCAGGCCAAAATAAACATACAATGACTTGTGAATTGCTTACATGACGCACAAAGAAGCAATTTTAAGTCACACAGATCCCATACCAGAATGAGCCCATACCCTAGATGAGGCAGCGATAACACCAGTAGAAGGAAAAAAGTGACTGGGCAGCAGACCAGATATGAGGAAATCTCAGTGGGAGGAGAGCTTTCAGAAGCTCCATGATAATTATTTTGAGGCTGGAGGGGATATGAAGGTCCTGGACTCTTCCCAAGCTAGGTTTTACATGGAGCAACTTGCAGCAGGAGGGGGCTGTGAGTGGAGTTCAGCACACCAAAGCAGCGACCAGGTGCCAGGGTCCAGGAAGATGCTGAAGCAGAAGAATCTAATATGAGTTGGAGCACCGGCCCTGTGGATCAAGCAGAGTCTGTCATGCTCAGGAAGGTGAAAAATGGAAGCTGGAGAACCCATCAAACATCAAGCTTCTACTCACTCCATCTCTTCCTCCAGATCATCCTTTATTTTTAGTTGCCATAACTCATATTCCGTTACTTAACTGCCACTTCTCATCCCAACAGACCAGGCATTCACAGTGACTCCAGACAGAGTCCCTTTTCACAAAACATATTGGCAATGCTTTCAGTCCACAAAACAGTTCTTTGTAGTCTTCAGCATGGAGCCTGCCAGGAAGGGAGCAGGGCAGGGGTGTCTGTTCTCTGTGAGCTTGGAGTTCACAGCTTCGCATGCAGTTTGGGAAAGGCTCTGATGTCTGCCCTGCTTCTCCTCTTGGGGAGCATAGTGACGGCTGGAAGTGTTCCTCTAAAATAAGGGGCAGGAAGACAATGCAGGGGGAAGGAAACATTGTCATTCCCTTGGGCTGTGTGTGCACAGGTGTGGGTGTGTGTGTCGCTTCCCTTCCCTGCCCCTCCCCTTCCATCTCATTTCTTAAAACACAGGCAGGAATTTGAGAGATAAAAGGATATTGCTTGTCTTTCTACCCCTCCCCTTTCTGCACTATAAATTCTTAAACAGGCCCAAGAGAGTAAATTGCTTTTTCAAGTTTTATCAACAAGAAGGCAGCCCACAAGTGTTACAGTTCAGTGCTCAAAGATTGTCTTCCATGTTTAGCATGAAGCTTCCAGAGCAGAAAATAATTAAATATATATATATATAGGGAGGGGTGACTCCCCTCTCCTGATGGTATAGAATTTGCATTTTGGGGATGTAACTCATCTCCCTGATGCATTTCCAAGTTTCTAGTCTCGTCTGAAGTAAATTGCCTTCTGTAGCCAGGGTTATAATAAGACCAACCCCAACTGGGACACAGGAGAGACATGCTGGACCATGGAGACATGTCCACTTAGTGCAAACTATTTCACAAGGCATTTTCCAAAAATGACAATTTGGGCATTTCAGATACACACTGTGTCATCGAAAAATAGTTTTTAAGTCTGCTTTGTGCCATAATTTCTCATTTTAGAAACATCAGATGCTATTTCACAATTCTAATTTTCAATTAGCAGCAGAAGTGAAAGATGGGGAACACTGAAAAGAGGACAATATGTCCACACACATGTACATGTGCTAGTCTGTGACAGCAAATTAGAGAAAAGGAATGCTGATACAAAATATTAGAAAACAAAAAGGAAGAGAATTATTTCCCTGAAAAATAAAAATGTGTATTTGTAACATTAGTTTTTGTCGATTCCATTCAAATCTGTAAGGTTTTGAACTACATTGTTCTTTCAGAAGAACTGGCCCTCTTTTCAAAAGCTCAAGAGAACCAGGAATGGTCTAATCTGGTCTTGGTTTCAAAGATGAGCCCTGTGAAGAATTTCAGTCTCCCTGTGATAAAGCCCCATTTAAGGGGTACAGCATGGCAATTTCTGGTTCCTTCTTTAGCAAACTGGTTTTCCTCTCCACTAAAGTAGTAGAATAGAAATTAAGAAGACCAAAGCAAAGCATAAGTTTCTCAGCTATTTGAAAGAGTTTTTCTTAAAAAAAAGAAAGCTTGATGTTTTTTTGACAAGCGGGTCTGCTGTATTACCAGCCACTCTTCTTATCCCACAGCCTTTTGTGGAGTGAGACAGTGAGATGGCATTGAAAGGGGCAGGCATGGTGGGGGTCAGCTGACAGCTCCATGATGCCCCTGGCTATACAGTTCACGGCTGAATCTCTTACTTCCTGCAGCACACCCCTTGAAGGCAAAGGGAACTTGCAGTAATGTCCACCAGTTAAGACTAATGAAGTTCTCACCGTCTGCTCCTGAAGCCATAGGTTTGGAATTACACTCCAAAGCTATGCTTAGAGTCCTCCAACCTGCTGGTTTAGGCTGCTGTCATATTTAGGTTGCCATTACTATGCCAGTTATAATTTAGTAGAATCATAGAATTATAGAATCTTTTGGGTTGAGGAAGACCTTTAAGATCATTGAGACCAACCATAAACCTAACACTGACAAGTCCACCATTAAACCAAGTCCCTGAGTGCCACATCTATACATCTTTTAAATACCTCCAGGGATGGTGACTCAACCACTTCCTGTTCCAATGCTTGACAACCCTTCTGGTGAAGAACCTTTTCCTAGTATCCGATCTAAACCCTAACTGGAGCAACATGAGGCCATTTCCTCCTGTCCTATCACTTGTTACCTGGAAGAAGAGGCTGATCCCCAACCTCCTTTCAGGCAGTTGTAGAGAGCTATAAGGTCATTCCTGAGGCTGCTTTTCTCCAGGCTAAACACCCCCAGTTCCCTCAGCCACTCCTCACAGGACTTGTGCTCCAGACCCTTCACCCAGCTCCATTGCCCTTTTCTGGACACACTCCAGCACCTCAATGTCCTTCTTGTAGTGAGGGGCCCAGAACTGAACACAAGATTCAAGGCACCAGTGCTGAGTGCAGGGGGACAATCACTGCCCTGGCCCTGCTGGTCACACTATTTCAGACACAAGCCAGGATGCCATTGGCTTTCTTGGCCACTGGAGCACGTGCTGGCTCATGCCTCCAGGCAGTTTTCCAGCCACTCTTCTGTGATGCTCAGCCTGTGTTACTGCATGGGGTCACTGTGATCCAACTGCAGGACCTGTTGCTTCACACTGTTGCCAACAATGTGTTTATCCCAGTGACACAGGAAAAAAGACCTCTGGAGTTCTTTCATTCCTGGAACTAGGAGCATAGGCACAAATCTGTAATCTCTAATAAAAAGATCAGTAATCGCCCCTTTCAGTATGGGTGAAACCCATTTCTACCATACCTTAGTCCACCCTAATTTTATCAAAGACCCATCAGAAGACCTTCATTTTCGTCACTGACTACCTATGTCAGTGCACTAATATTGCTACATAAGTGTTTAAAATAATTAGAACTCAATGAATAATGAATAAGCTGAATAATTTATTCAAATATATTGCAAAACTTGAACAACTTAGTTGATGAATATATTTAATAACTCACTCTGCCCCTATCTTTGTGAATAATATTTTTAAACTAGATGAGTAATTTGTTTTTTAAAAATCATAACATTTGTTATATAAATTATCCATTTAATATTATTCAACCAACTCTAAATAATAGTGCATTATCAGCAAGTGCGTTCTTAAATGGCCACTGGAGGCCCAAATAATCATGTCTGAGCATTCTGGGAAGACTTTTTGCTTATAAAATACTTATTGTGATTAAATATGATCTTTCTAATTCAGAAAATTTTAATTTTTAGTGGAGTAAAAGAAGACAAAGCAGTAGCAGAAGGGAATAAGGATGTCCACCGTTTTCCTGAAACCACAGCAACATGCCCATCTTCAGATGGGATGAAAGCTACCACACATGAAATAGTACAGGAGGACAGAAGTGTAATGACACTCATGTTCCTGTTTCCTCATCTCCAGTGTAAAACTGGAGAGAGAAACTCCAGAGAGAAAGCACTGATCTCTGTAGAAGTGATCCTGAAAGAGGATGTTGTGCTACAGGCCAGCGGGTTTGCGGTGTGTAATTGCAGGGTTAGCATCAATTCAAACCAAGAGAGCTTTCCACAGCGGGGATATGAAGAGGGAGAAACCCAAGACAGAAGTGTCAAATAAGCAACCCTTTCACCCAAGTGTACATCCACAGTGAGAGTAAATGAACTTACATTAAGGCCAAGAAAGGAGTAACTGTTCCTGCTGCCTGATAATCACCAAAGGTCATGGGTGAGAGATTTTCTTCTCTATTGATCTAGTGTACTTTCCCCCAACCCCGGATGCCTTTGTTCAGCTCTGATAGATTCTCAGACCCAGGACTGAGCTTCCCCAAGGAGCCATGCAGTGTACTTGGTAGCAATCCAGCTTTTGATACTGAAGATAATATTTATTGCTCAGGGAGAAAGAGCTCATATTTTTTTCAACTCCTACCTGGACTGACCTAGTTGAGTTTAGCCTTGAAGAAGAAAAATGTAGCAAAGTGCCCTTAAAGATTAAAATTGATTTTACTTTTTACAGCTTTGCTGTAAAGCCTTGGGCTGAAGTACAATTTGCAGTTATAATTATACCATTTTAAACACACAGTTCTTAGTTGTAGCCTTCATAATTCTGGCTCAGATATCTCTGGAAGTGTGACCTTAGGGTTTTATTCAAGTGTTCTCTCCATAATCATCTCATTAAAAATTGTATCTTGTAAAGATGAAGCTCACAATCCTACTTTTCTCAATTACCTGTAAAGCCTTTTACACAGATAAACCCAAAGGCCCAAGTGCATAGCCTCTCCCAGGACTGCTGGGCACTGCCATGTGAAATGAAATTCACAGGTTGTTCTTGTTCTGAGCCACTTCTTCGGGGTCCTCCAAGCCAGGCTTTATTTGCTTTGGTCTCCCACTTGTGACCACTACTATAAGCCTTTAACTTTTGAGCATCTAAATGAAGGAAAGTACAGGGTGTCTTTTATAAGGTTTGAGAGCTGTGTGAAGCTAAATGTCTCAAGGCACACAGGTCAATACTGTGTGTGAAAATACAAGGCTGGAGGGCTGGAGCACTCTTGAGCTTTGCCTTAGTTTTCTTACCTACAGAGCAAGTTATCACATTCCAGCCTATAAGAAAACATTGTTAGCTGAGGAGTTCAGGTTCCAGTGTGAGCCCATACCTTGAGCTAGATGCAGCCTTAACAGCAAATAGGTTAGTTGCTTGAACTGAGGATCATATTTTATTTAACTCTCTGTGTAAGGACTGGAAGCCTATTTATACATCCACACATATACAAGGATCGTCTCTACAGCAGTTGGGGTTGCACAAACATTCAGCCTCACTGGTCCTGATTAACTGAGAAGGACTTGGAGAAGGAACAGTTTCTGCATCAGGCTCAGCTGGATATTTCATACAGAAAAAAAAAGTACATGAATGGAAGAGGCATAAGATGTGTTAATAGCAATACCTGTGCTGGATTTATAGATATTTCCAGAGGGTTGAACAAGGCATTGCAGATGAGAGAATGGAACAGCCATGACTCATGTTTTGGGAAAGGTTGACAAGCTTGTAGTCAAGTCCTTCCAGCACAGGCAGAATGTTCACACACAGTACTTGAACCACAGACCCTGGAGCCCTTGCCTCCTGCTGCAGAATACCAAGGAAACCTCATTGACTTCAGTTGCTGCAGTTGTAGCCAACGGCAGGAGAATGGCTTTCCCTGATATGCATTCCTCTATCTGTGAAATGATGGGTTTAAAACATGGATTCCAGGAAGAGCTACCTCGTCAGAGTCACTGCTTTAGGACATGAGGACCCTGACCTTCTCATCTCTTGTTTTTGTAAGCTCACCACTCCAGCTCCCTCGCCTTAAGCCATTGCAAATGCTCTTGAAGATATCACTCATATTTCCAAGTACTTTAAAAGGTTTAGTTCAGCTGGAACTACACTTCTCATTTGTGTGTATGCCCTGTATAACCTACCTGTTATTTGAGCACAAGAGGCGTAGAGCAAATTCATTCCAGGGATCAGAAAAACTCCTGGACTTCCTCCGTTTGTGTGCGTGTCTGCACTTTCATGTGTGTGTGCCTGTGCAGGGGCACATTTCTCTGTGGAAACTTTAACTGGACTCTCAGTCCCCTAAAAACAAGTACAGCCAATGGATTTGTTTATGAAACTCAGCCACTGAATATTTAGTATTAGAAGAGACAATTTCAAGCTGTGCACTTGCAAAATCAGGCAATGAACCATACAGACATCTACTATCTTGCCTTGATTTATACTGCAATGGCAAGTTCTGTAATGCAAAGTGGTATTAAACTAACTGGTGTAAAGCGGGCTTTAACCTTTAATTGGCAACCTGGAATGCTTACAGCTCAGCTTGGCTGGACTTCCAGGGATTCAGCCTATGAACCAAACCAGTGCAACCTATCAGCTCCTTCTGCAATGTTGCTGAAATGTAATTTCACCTCACAAACTAACTCCCAGGTAAGTAGTCCAATTTGCTGCCTATATAGACATGTTTGGGAACTTACTAAGTCATTTAAGTTGTCTGCTTTTATGGTGCAAAATCATGGCAGCTAGGCATATACAATGTTCTCAAGCACTTCTGCAATAGTAAATGTTAAATGTATTTTAACAGTTGTATTACTGCACTTTTCCAAAACTTCAGTGAACACCTGGTATGCACCAAGGTTGGAAAGATTGCATCATAAGGTGCAGTGCTTGTTTGCTTTCTACAGTACAGAATCATATTGGCAATAAATGACCAGGACTTCTCCGTGCTTCCTGTGTTAACTCCTTTATAACAAGACCCCTTATTTTTGTGTAGTTACTATTTTTTTTAAATTCATCACTACAATAGTGGACCTCTCGGCTCTTGCAGGAGAAATGAAGATGTTGGACGTAATTGCAGTATGGCCACTGTTCCCAGCAGCTCTGTGACAATCACCAAGTCCTGTACATTGGCAATGACCTCTCTTTTCCTTGTATTGTATTTCCACAAAAAAAGAAATTGTCATTGTTTGAAAGTTCAGCCCACACATCACTCTCCACAGTGAAGTGTACCCAGTAAATGAGGGCAGTTGTAATCTTCTTTTGTTGTTCATTCCTGCCTTCCTAGATCTCTTTCAGTGTGTCAATCTCTATCATCATCTTCATCAGGCAGTCTGTAATATAGACATAGTGCTGCATTTTGCCTACATCAGACTGGAGTTTGATTCATAGGGTTTCTATTACTTGCTGACAAGGTTAGCTTGATTGTTAATTGGGTTTGACTCCAAGTTTCTTTCAGGCTATACTACCATCCATTCATCTATAGAGACCATTTTGTCTTTCCAGTATAATTTTTCATATTGGTATTATATTATCCATCTGCATCTCCTTCTACCAAATTTCCAATATATCTTTTATGTATTTATATTCATTTAAATCTAAATATTCCTGTCTCCCTAAACTGCTAATACTAAGGTAAATGTATGCATAAAATTACGCTTCATTTTCTTCTGTCTGTGCCATTGTGCATTTGTTTGTAACTTGGCAATTTCTAGGTTTTGTACTTTGCTTCACCTGAGGATGAAGAGTTCTTGTAATGTCAGGATGTGTCCCCCAAACCCTGTGCTCCTCAGCACCCTCCTGTGAGCACCCTTTCGTGCACCAGCAGCAGCTGGAACTCCCCTGGGCACACTCCCTCGCTTCCTGACATCTCTCTAGTCTTGACAGTTTTGGTCTGTCTATCTCTCTTACATATTTAATTTTCCAAACAGCATTACCTCTTCATGTCTGCCTGGCCCAGAGTGGATTACCACGGCTACTGTGGGGAAAGCTGCCAAGGAAATCCTGCTCTTTTATCTCCCCATACATCACTGGGGATGGTGGACACCAGCTCCTTCCCACCATTTCCCAGAACTCTAGTAAAAAGCATTGTGAGACCTGACGCTTCTCAGCTTGCAGCCAAACCAGAAAACAACCTTTGCTGGAACCACAAGCCCCCATAGGGATATGTTTAAAAAGCTGACCAAAACAGGCAGGCAGAGGTTTTAAAGTGGTGCTATTCTGTCTCTCCTCACACTCTTGGAGCTTTGAAGGTGTATGGTGGGGCTGTGAAGACATCCTAGGCCCTTGCACTGCAGCTGGCTTCATGTGCCCTGCTGAGGGGCTCAAACTGAACCAACTCCAAGACTTTGTATATCCTGGTAGAAAGAAAATTTCTACCCCTTTCCTTCTTCGCCTCCTCTCCTGAGGCATTGAGCGTAAGTGCATTCCCTGACTGAGAGGGGGAAAAATGTCACATTTGGGAACATAAAATCTGGAAAGAATGAGGAAAAAAAGAGACAGGAAGCAGAGAATTATCCTGGTTTAGCCAAAAACTTGCTTTAGGAGGTAAAATGGTTGTATTGAAAAGGGTCCTGAACCGCTCTGAATTGGGAAATTTTTCATTAGTTTTACAGTTAGGCCCTTGTTGGCAGAAAGACCTCAACTGTGGCAGTAAAAATCCTACATTTGTGAGTTTTCACAAACTGGCAGGAGCCTCTCTTTTATCTCAACAGGAGTGTCTCTTCTTTGATTTTACTGTCTGCATTACTGTGTAGTTTCTCCCTTCTTTATCATCTGCTTCTCTCTGTAACAGGGAGATACAGCACATCATTAAGAACAAGTAAACACCATTAAAAAAACAACTCCACCTCACTGTCACTGCATTGTTTTGAATTGGATTATTGACTCTTGAATAACGCCAGGGTTAGAGAGAAGGAGGCAGAAACTAGCTTTGAACCCCTCTGGGTAAACAGCCTGCTTACAGCATCAAAAGAAATGGGTTTACTCTAACTGCATGCTCTAGATGGGAGGACCTTAAGAGCTTTTCTCCACTGTAGCTCACACTCAGATGGCCCTGTTTTGGTCAAGTGCCTGCTGGCTAGCCAATTTTCCTCAAGAACTGTAAGGAGCACGCCATCACAGCACCAGGTACCTTGTTAAAGAAGTGACTCTGAAGCATCTGTAGGAACAAGGTGGGAATGGAAACACTAGTCCTTGTTCTGCGACAGATAAAGGATCTCATAAAAAGTCAGAGGTCAGCTGATTGGTGACTTTTTGAGACCATAAAATGGCTTCCTTACAAAGGAGTGGAGAGATGGGACACTTTCACCAGTGCTGGGAAGATGCTGTTGTGTGACTCGGAGGGAAAAATCAGTTTAGTCAGGTAGATCCTGTGGTTTCAGAAGGTAGGGGAAAATACTTCCTCCAAGCTCTGATTTTTGACTAAGGAACAGATTCTGGAGTGTTTCCTTGAAATATTCTCCAGCCCAGGATGCACTCTCTTGGGTGAGAGGGAAGATGAGGTCTCTGCCAGACACTGCTACCAGGTTGTCCCAGGAAAGGGAACACAAGAAAGAGCGTGAAAAATCTAATCGCCTTTACTTAAAAGAAAAAAAAGATAGAAAGTAAGTAAATTGTAAATTTACTTGTAAAATGGCCCTCTGTGAGTCTTTCACAGACCAAAGCTGGCATAGGAGGTCTTTTCTCACAGCTCATCTGTCCTTGGGCTCAGGATATAATGGGACTTGTTCAAATAGCCATTTCTCTCCTCCTTTTGAATCAGACTGTTTTCAATTTAGCATGTAGAGGCTTTCTCTTTTTTGTATCAAGAAGCACCATGACATCTTTTAAAAATCTCTCTTTGGCATTTTCTAGCACAGACGAGATGGGGTCTCGGTTTCTTGAGAGATGATGTGCTCCTGCTGTTTATTCCCTACTTAATCCTCCACATGTGACATCAGTCATCTCCATGCAACTCACTGAGACTTCTTAGGCACAGGATTATCAATGATATGGACTCCAGTGGGGAATGCACAGCAGGAGCATATGCATGGTAGAGGCAGAGAGAGAGAAGCCTGTTTTCATGTGAACATGACTCATAATAAAATGTTTTTTGAAAGAGAAGAAGTGGAAGCAGCAAATATGCAAAATATAGAAAATGTACCTGATTTCCTGAAAAAAGGAATTGTCAGTGATCCTAGCAATTACAGTTCCTTTAATTTAAATTCTATCCTTGGGGTAAAAATGAAGCAAATAGGAGAGACAGGAGGAGAAAAGAGAATCACTAAACAGCTGGAGATAAAATTTTAGTAATGTAATTTCAGTAACATGACAATGGGTCCTCAGCCCAGTTGGATCCTCTAGGCGCCACTAAAGTACAAATAATAAAAGAATAAATCTTCACAAACAGATATAAAAGCGTTTAAAATAATTAAAGTAGTAGTGCCTACTGGAAATTCAGTTGCTACACTGCATTTTGGTTTTCCATAAAGTATTTGATATTGCATCTCCCATGAATGTACTTGAATAATTAATTGAGATTGGCTTCAGTAGGAGTACTGCCATGGGGTCTACAAATTGGCGGAAAGAACATTAGCAAATTGCAATGATAAATGGCAGTGTTTGAATTTGGGGGAAGCAGCTACTGGGGTGCCACAGGGATTGGTGTTATGTCCTACCTCATTTATCACCCTCATTAATTGGTCTGGAAGAAAAACAAACAGCACATTAATGAAATTCACATTCAATGCTGAACTGGGGGGGGGGAGCTTTAAATCCTTGTAGGGACGAATAAAAGGCAAAATCAAAAACATTCAGAAAAAAAGTGAGGTGCAAGGACAGAGAATTAATCTTTTTTTATTATTATATTTTAAGGATGTAGTGCAACTGCTAGATCTTGCTTAGAATATTTTGGGGAAGATACTGACAAAAAAATTATTCTTTTGAGAATCCAGGTATTCTAAAATGTACAAGAACATGTCCCCTGGAAATGCAGCCAGTCTTAATTACAGATCTCAGGTGATGAATTCTAATTGCATGTTAAAGGTTTGGGGAAAAAATGAAAAAAAGCAAATTGGCCTGGGAGAATTGGTTTATTGACTAACTACAGTACTAAGTAATCAGTCACCAGGCAAAGTACTTTATTACCCATGTTGTGGCAACTGTCTTGTTCTGGTGTTTTCTTCTATCTCCTCTTTATGCATGTTCAAGCCCTAGCAAACCTGAAGGTTATTTTTATATTTTTCCTTTGTTTTTCTCTCATTTTGTTGTCTTTGTCTTTTGCCTATTTGTGATTCTCTTTTCCTGATATGATCTGCAATTAGTCACCAAGAATTAACTTCTTGGACAGACCAATTACTTGATAGATTGCAATGCTTCCAGAAGCCAAATACATCAGCTGGTCTCTCAGTCCTGAAAGAAAACTCCTTGCAAAATAGTGGTAGAAGTATAATAAGGCATTTTTGTATTTTCCCTTTGAATGTTCTTCCTGTAATATCAAACACATTTTGATGCTAAACTTAGCACGTCCTTGGGTTTTCAGGACTGTGCCTTGGTAACTGAATGCTGTCACTTAAGTATGATTCTCAGATTTATTTCTTACTAGATTAAGTTGTAAATAAGCAAATCAGAAGAGATTTCCTAATGTGGTGTACAGCTTTAAAAAAGTCAAAATAGTTTTTGTTTCCTGTGCAGAGATTTTGCATCATTGACTGTTCAGGATTCTGATGGTGTTGCCACCAAAACATTGACCAAAGCAGAGAAGAAAAAACTAATTCATACTCAGGATTATGTTGTCAGTACCTTCCCAGAAATAGGCAGCATATGCTCCTTGAGGGGTATAGTATTGGCTTTTAGGGGGAATCCGGGTATAACATATCCAGAGGAACTTTCCACGGGTTTGACAGCTCTCCAGCACTGAAACCTCCTCTCCCTTGGCTCTTGGAAGTGTCACAGTGAAAGGTGGTAGAAGCACAGACTCATCAACGTTGGAAGAGATCTTCGAGATCATCTAGTTCGACCACAAACCCAGCACCACCTTAATCCCCCCTAAACCATACAGCCAAGTGCCACATGCAGATGCTCCAGATCCTTCTGCAGCTTTGTTGCCCTTCTCTGAACACTCTCCAGCACCTCCTGGTTGTGAGAGGCCCAAAACTGATCCAAGGTGTGGTCTCACCAGTGCTGAGTACAGGGGGACAATCCCTGCCCTGGTCCTGCTGGCCACACTCTTGCTGATCCAGGCCAGGATGCCATTGGCCTTCTCGGCCACCTGGGCACACACTGGCTCGTGTTCAGCCACTGTCGACCAGCACCCTCGAGTGCCTTTCTGCTGAGCAGCTCTCAAGCCATGGGCATGGTGGGCAATGTAGTTTAAGATGCTCTGCAGCAGAGCAGACGAACAAAGAACCTTTTCTACGTGGCTGCAAATGCAGCTGGCATCTCCTGTGCTGTTCTGTGCACCGTATCACTGGAAAGATACTGAAAAGCTGGAGGGACTTCAGAGAGGGGGCAAAATTATTATCAGGTAGTGGAAAAGCTTGATTGATATGGAAAGATTAAAAGAGCAAACTATGTACATCTTGGCAAAGCAACAACTAAGAGGAGATATGATAATCACCTCCAAATAAATTCAAGGAAAATCCCAAGAGGAAGAGACTTTGTGCAGGCTTAGTACAATGGGGCATTGCATAATAGGATGAACTTCAGAGAAGGAAAACTTGTGAAGTTTGAATGTTACGAAAAACTTCTTCCTTACTAATAAGATGTGGAAGAGCTCTGGAGAAACATTTCTCCAGGACTGCTTAGACTATACTGGTTCCAGTAAAAGAAAACAGTTAAGCAGCCATTCCACATGGATCAAAAGATGGAACAGTGCCCTGAAGTCAGATGCCTCTTTCTAAAGCCAGAGACCCTAAATAGCTTGCTGCTAGTTTTTGTGAGAGAGGCATCCTCTTGTCTTTAAAGCTGTCATGGCTTGTGTCGTTCAGTGAGATTGTCACTGGTGCTGTGTGCTCTGCCAGCCTGCTCACTGTTTCAGCAGGGGGCTGCATTCTAAGAGAAATGCCATCTGTGAGATGCAGTCAGTGGACTTCCTTTATTAAGGAGTTGAGCTACATGAACATGTTATAAAGAACAAAGGAAATGGAGGTGGCATTGCCCAGTGTGTTATGGTAAAACTATTAATTACTTGCCAAAGGGGGACCTTGATGGAAATCTTATAGCAAGGATGTTGGAAAAGTATTTGCTGGTTCGCAGCCATTATCAGTGCTGGACTAGCAGCCATGTACAGTACACTGCTGCCTACCAAAGATGTTGATTTGCCAGGAGGGGCCAAGAGGGATGAGCTTTTTTTCATTTATACAGAACACTTCAGACCTGGCTACATAGAGGATTGTAAGGTTTCACCTGTTGTGTCAGGTACTGCTCTCTGCAGAAGGAGAAGAACTTGAAGAGCAGAAAAATAGCTTTTCAATAAAAGAATCTAGGATACATTAAATAAGACGTTACTCCCTGGATAATATGTCCATTTCTTTAGATGCAATGGTAATAACAGGGAACTCTCTAAACTGCTCTGCAGTAACTCTCCTAGTTACACTTTTACCCCCGGACAGATGGGAGCTAATTTACTTAGGAGTGGCCTTACAGGGGAATGGAGGCATCTCTAGCCAGCTCTGCTAGATCCTGGCACAGCCAAACTCGTCAGCCTGAGCATCCCACTTTCCCTCTGTGCCTGAGCTCTCTCAGATTACTTCACATTTATTCAGGGATGAGTGCAGATGTAACTGGTTACCTCTCTGTCACTTATTCAAGTGTCCATAACCCAACTGAACAATGTATGTTCCCAGAGGAGCTAGACATTTCCATTATCTTTTTGTTCCTTTATTTACCTGAATACTGACTCCCTTTTTCTATTTCTTCACCTTCCCTAGGCCTGTGGAATAACTGTAGTGTTAGCAATTATTTATGGGAGAGCTGCTGATGCATGTGACAAGAAATAGTGCTAATGGTGATGTCTGTTAGCCTGTAAAATAGCTCCCCCAAGTAAACTGGTGGAAGTCTCATCACTTGGATGTTTTAAAACCATCCTGGACAAAGCACTGTAAAATATACTGCAGGGAACAATCTTGGAGTGGCAGCAAGATTAATAATGGATTACTGTCTCATTCAGCCTAGAAAAAAGCCATGTGAGAGTATTCAGGATTCTCCAAGGATGTGCTGCTTTGGCTTGTCCTTTCAGGGGTCTCTGTTGGCAGTGCTCCTGTGCAAACACTAGGCTGGATTTGTCTTTGGGGAGGCAGAGAGGTAGAGGGACAGGGGAAAGAGCAAGTGTGAGAGCGTGGTATGTTGCATATACGGCCCTAACCACGCTGTTTAGGACATCCCCCTTCACTGCCCTTGTGCTAGTCATCACTCTCACATTACAAACCTTTTGAAACCTTTCTTGGATCTGATCAGCTTCATGTCTGCCTGCAACAGTCCTGAAAATCCCATGCTTGTCATCTTTTAGCTCCACTTCCCTGTATGTTGTTGCTGGAGTCACTGGTGAACCAATGGTTGGCTACGGAGAAAAGGCTGATGTGCTCAACCCCTAGTAAACCA
This sequence comes from Ptilonorhynchus violaceus, assembly GCA_013397565.1. Lineage (NCBI taxonomy): Eukaryota > Metazoa > Chordata > Aves > Passeriformes > Ptilonorhynchidae > Ptilonorhynchus > Ptilonorhynchus violaceus. The sequence continues at coordinate 426,009 of VZRJ01007105.1, forward strand.
CCATGATGGTTTTGTACAGATTTGGCCAAAAATACACACCATGAAGAGATTAACAGTTCACAGACTTCCACTACAGTGCAAAGAGCTCTCTTTAAACTAAGGAGCAGAGAACATAAAAGTCATGGTGATTACTCTCTGCTAACCTGACAGGTAATGATAGACTTGATAAGTGATGCTACTTTTCCACTCCCTGTTATATTACACACCTTTAAATCAGGTTAAGGTTAACCAGACAGGAGCAATCACCATAAACCATGTTTGGTTAGGCACTGTCCTGCACTAAAACAGCATTCTGATCAAAATGATCATTTAATTTCTACACCTACCCCTGAATACGTGGTACTTTACCTCGGAGTATTTTTCCCTTCCAAGATTTCTGCTCCTGCCTCTGCAACTCCATTCTGTATCTTATGTTATATTCTGTATAAGGACTTCTTTCCTGGACATTTTCTTACAAATCAGACAAGTTTTCTTTTTTTCTAGCACCCTGCCCATCCATCAAGCCAGCTCTTGCTAAGGGACATTTCAGCTCTCTTCTGTACTTTAAACAGCCCTGCTTCAATAGGTCCAGGAAAGGGATTATTCTTCTCTACTCAACTCTATTAAGACTGCACCTGAGTACTACATCCAGTTTTGGGGCAGAAAGATACAAACCGGAGAGAGCTCAGTGGAGGACCACCTAGATTTGGGTTGCACATGAAGAGGCTGAAGGAGCTGGACTTTTCAGCCAGGAGACACAAGGTTGAAAGGATCTAACTCATCTCCACTACTACTACTACTGCAGGTATACTATTCACTGGCTACAAAACTGGCTGGATAGCCAAGCCCACAGAGTGGAGGTGAGTGGAGTTGAATCCAGTTGACAACCAGTCACTCGTGGTATTCTCCAGGGCTCAGTATTGGGGTCAGTTTGATTTAATATCTTTATCAGTAATCTAGATTGGATATTAGGAAAAATTTCTTCATCAAAAGGATTGTCAAGGCTTTCCAGGGAAGTGGTGGAGTCACCATCCCTGGTGGTATTAAAAAAAAGCAGATGTAGCACTTAGGGACATTTTAGTGGTGGACTTGGCAGGGCTGGGTTAACAGTTAGATTTGCTGATCTTAAAGGTTTTTTCCAATCTAAATGATTCTGTGGTTCTATGATACTAACTAGTGTGTATGGCAAAAGGACAAGAGGCAAATGTCACAATTTGCAACAACAGAAATTTTGATTTAACATAAGGAAAAATTTTTACCATAGGTGTGGTGAAAGCACCACAAGAGTGCCCAGAGGGGCTGTGCAATCTGGGAGATTTTCAGTGCTCAGGTAGATAAGATCCTGAGCAACCTCCTCCAATTTGGTAGTTGGCATCCCAGAAGCGCCCCTTCTGATCTAAATTGATCTATTGTTTTCTGATTTTGCATTTTAAGATGTGCCTGGCTATTTTGGTGTGCAGGTAAAAGCTTCAAAACCCTTCTGAAAATGTAGGTCAGGCACAGCAGACAGTGTCACTTGGGAAATTCTGGCTTGCAATCTCCTCTGTGCCTCAGTCCTTCACTTGTTGCACCATGCACAAAGCTCAGTGCTGTCGTGCTCCCCAAGCACTGAGAAGGGAGGAATTAAATACAAATGCTTTCCATAGAAGTGAAATACTAGGTAGGAATCACACACACACACACTCTTTAGAAAATTTAAAACAGAATTTATTATTCTATTACTTGGCTTGCTGACTTTTTGCCTGTCAAAATGGTTCTTGTTGATTCCAGTGCATCCCTGAAGACAGAAAACAAAGTTGACAAACGCCTGCCAGGCAGGCAGCTCTGGCGCTGTCATTTGCATTCTCTCAGTGGAAAATTGGAATTTGTTGTCAAACCTGAAATTTCTCATGACAAAATTTCGGTCATGCAAAAACTGTTTTTAGGAAGGACAGTCCTTAGCTAGCTCCTAATAAGAATATATCTTTTTTCCTTTTTTCTTTCTCATCCACTTAGCTCTTAAATGATTACAGCTCTTGTCATAAGCTTACCAGACAATGTAACATAATAGATCTCCTGTCAAGGCCAGGGTATCTAGGTTTTCCCTTAATAGTATTATTTAAAAATAATGGCTCAAGTGTTCAGTTAAAGCCAAGTGGAAGCTACTGCTTATTTCAGCTGTGGCCAGAGTTTGCTCTGTGACTTAAAGAAAGATATTTAAAATTGTCATTTGTAAAATGAGAATACCCTTTTCTATCCAGAAGGAGAAGCAACTTCTTAGCCTGGAAGGTCTGAGTCAGGTGCAATCTGCAGCCCTGGCTGCTTCTGCCCTCTTCCTTCTCTTGCCCTCATTTAATGGGAAGGCATCACTCAGCCAGGAAAGATAATGCAGACAGCAAGGTAAGGTCAGATGATGAGAATTTATTTTGCTGATATTGCTGCTGCAACCCAACAGCTTGTTGCTTGAGGGTCTTAGCCTTTGTTCTGGGGGGTCATTTAAAATCTTGCTGAAAAAATTCTTCTTCTCTCTTAGACCCCACGAAATTCAGCTGCTGTTACCCTACATCCTGGCCTCTGCTGCTTCGTGCCTGATGTTGGTATAGCTGATAGTCCCTTTCTTGCCTGCTGGAAAATAACTAAGACAACGGTCTCCTTCCTGCCTCCAGGCTCAGGAGTAGCAGTATTAATGACAATTTTCCCTTTGCTATAAGATAGCTCATGCTGGCCAAATCTGACTTTGTTTCCAGGAATCCATCTCAGACATGAGTTCCTTTAGACCCCAGAAAGCTGGTGATGCTCAGCTGCAGTCTTTGTAAACTCAACCTCGCTTCTCATCTTACTGGAGTAAAGCATGGAAACGCTCCTCATGTTTGGAGTGAGGTGGTTGGAGAGGTAGGTGTGGGTGTGCTGCCCTTCCAGAGCCATTCTGCAGAAACCTTTTGGTGTTTGTACTTCCCTCTCTGAATCTGCTTGCTATAGGAGCACCAAATTATCCATGGGAAGGGAATGGGTCCTGGCACAGCCCTCTTAGACCCACAAACAGAGTAAAAGGCTTCACCTGGAAGATGGTCATAGCTGGCTGAATGACAGAGTTGCCTGATATTTCAGAGACAAACCTGAGACTACAATTGAAATGCATTTGATGGCTGGAGTTCAGCCCCTATTAGGCAAGAATCCACATTGTAAAGTGCACCAGCTTTGCGCCTGTTTTGTCCCAGCTGGCATCTCCTGCCTAAGAAAGACCCACCACTGTGGTAAAAGGTATTAGAAAAATAGTAATAAATCCTATTCAAAAAAAGGCTTTGATCAAAGAGCTTTCTCATTTTCTTTTGTTACCTTGTTTTCTTTTATTTCTCTTTCCTGTTCCCTCTATTTGTCTGATTATTCTAGACAACTGTGTCTGATGACCTGGAGGAGTCAATTGTGGTCCTAAAAGTGTTGGTGAGGCTGGAGGGTAGGAGCATATACAAGTCTCACAGACATAATGTGTGACATATATACATATACAAGTCTCACATACCCTGGTGTTGGCTCACAGAAAGGAGAGCATCTAAAGTGATTAAGTACACAATAGATTTGGCCTGTGTGTCATCAGTCCCTTTGCAGTTACTGACTTTGTTGTGTCTCCTGGGGTCACCTCAAGAGATTCACCTGCTCCTGACAACCCTCTCTCCCAACTCTCACCACTCTGCTCCCAACCCTCCAGCAGCCCCTGTGTGGGACTGGGATGATCCATGTTCAAGACCCTGCATGACCATACATTTTTTGTATACCATTGTTTGGGGGTTTTGGGCCACTGCCACCTATGTGTCAGCTTGCCATCCGTACACAGGGGGAGTAATTCTGCTCTGTGTTCCTGCGTGTGACTCCTAGGACAAGGTCCTACCTCCAGCTCTCAGCTGGGCTCACCTGGCTAAGCCCAGAAATAGATCACACCCCACACCTTTCAGCAGGCTCCCATCTCCCTGTGCCCTCTCTGTGGGGATGAGCCCTGAGTGAGTGTTCATCATGTTGACAGGAACAACTCCAGCTCCTGGTGGGCTTTATGGCACATATCACATGGGTGATGTACAGCACAGCACAGCTCTTCTTTCTCCTCAGTGTGGAGGTGTCTCCTCTGCCCTGTCTCCAAACTGTTCATCTTCCCCTCCTTCAGAAGCCTGCTCTGTGATCAAGGGGTATTTGTGTCACATTTCACCGATGCCCAGTTGAGGCACCCAGGCTGGGATCACTGAAGAGAAAAACCTCCATTTGTTCTAAAGGCATCCCTCCAAATCTTGTCACAAGCAATCAGACAAGCTTGGCAAAAACAGCCCTTCGTTTTGTATTATAAACAGAAAGAAATAGTATATGATCTAAGCTCCTAACCATGCTTAAATCTGTTTATTCTGATATTTCCCTCAGCACATATCATCAAAAAAATATGTTAGTTAGAATATCTTTCTCTCTGACTACCTTCCTGTCTGGCTATTTTTAATTATATCAGAATTAGGTGATTGCTGCTGTGGATTATGTTTACCTGAAGAACATGCACAGTGATGACTGTATATTCATACCTTAGCATAAGCCTTTTAGCTTAGTAAAATATCAGAGTTTTGAAATCCAGTGTTCCAAAGGCAAAATATCCCGAAAAATAATTATATGTCTGCAATAGCAACTTATCTGCACCCAGACACCGTCTATATTTGAAGGTAATGTATTAACAAAAGCCTTAAGATGACATCTTATGTATAACAAATGAATCTGGAATAGAAAACAGTTAATGTGTTCAAACTACTGCGGTTAATATTGGCAACTTATTTTTTGTCTGATGCTTGAGCGATTCCATATCACAGCTTGAAGATCAGATTATTGGCAGAAACAGAGAGAACTAGCCCCGGATTTTCAGTGAAGCTGTGGCCAGTTGACCCTGGCTGGGCACGAGGTGCCCACCAAGGCTGTTCTATCACTCACCTCCTCATCTGGGCAGGGGAGAGAAAACATAATGAAAGGCTTGTGGTTCGAGATAAGGACAGGGAGAGATCACTCACCAGTTACCATCACAGGCAAAGCAGAACTGAATTTGGGAAAATTAATGAATTCATTACCAGTCAAAATCAGACTAGGGTAATGAGAGATTAAACCAACTCTTAAAACACCTTCCCCACACCCCCACCTCTTCCTGGTATCAACTTCACTCCCCATTTTCTCTACCTCCTCCTCCTCAGCAGCACAGGGAGTCAGGGTATGGGGTCTGTTCTCAGTTTATCACACGTAGTGTTTGTCGCTCCTTCCTCAAGGGGAGGACTCCTCACACTATTCCCCCGCTCCAGCATGTGGTCCCTCCCACTGGAGACAGTCCTCTATGAACTTCTCCAATGTGGGTCCTTCCCACTGGCTACAGTTCTTCACGAACTGCTCCAGTTTGGGTCCCTTCCATGGGGTCAATCCTTCAGGAACAGACTGTACCTGTAATAAGCCAGGAGGCTTGAAGCAGAACTATGTTCTGAATGTGGAAGCCCCTGCCTCTCCCTGGGAAGAAATACAGAGTTCAAGCCTACCCCAGGTAAGGCAGGCAGCCCCATGCTCCTTGCTGAGTCTTTGAGGCACTGAGGAGCAGGGTGCCCTAGGCTGCAGCAATTCCTTGCTGCTGGCAGGGCAGCAGCTTCTAAGTCAGCTCTGCCCCACATCAACAGGAGCTCAGAAGAAATCAGAGCCCAGCAGCTAACAGGTGATATCTGAGTATCTGCTAGAGTTCAGAGTCCAGAGGGTTGTTTCGTGTGTTGGCTTTTGTTTGTTTTTATTTTTTTAAACAAACAAACCAAAAAACTTGATGGCATAGTGCTTACTATAAAAATACTAAAATTAAAAGTTCTGGCATGGTTGGTGACCCACTACAAACATTGCTGACAGAAGAACAGTGAAACATGTTCTACCACCTGTTTGTTAGAAAGGTACCACAGAACTGGACAGGAGAGTCACAAGATGTAATTCAAAGACTAGGGGTGGAGAAAGAATGAAAGAGCCTGCTGCCTTTCAGGGAAAGACTTAAGGAGCTCAATCTGTTTCAGTTAATCAAAAATAAGATTGGGAAGCGGTGTGGCTACAGGATATAATTACCCACATGGGGAGAAAATACTGGCTACAAAAGGGATCTTTAATCTAGCAGAGAGAGACATAAAAAGAACTAATTACCAGAAGGTGAAGCCCAGCAAATCTAACATAGTAATGGGGCACAACTTCTTAGGAGCACAGATATTTAATCACTGGAACAAAACAGCCAGGGAAACGGTGGGTTCGCCATCTCAGTGGTTGAATGCTGCTCTGCAAGACCTGCTTTCAGCATGAGATGCCAGACTCCATAAGGACACTCCCAGGGGAAACCTATGGCCTGTTTAGCACCAGACCACTGCTTCTTCCATCTCACATTCACTTTACCTCAGGACCTCTTCTGCACAAAGGCCTTCAATCCCAGACCAATAATGGTGCTTTGTCACCTTAACTTTACTGCTTTTTCTGCTGCTTCTTCCATGGCCAGTTCTGGGAATAATGCTTGGGTGCCCAGCCTTTTTTTGCTCCTAATCACCATAATGGACCTGTTTTCCCCACACCATACTGTGACATCTCTCCACTTTTCTCCTTACAGTCCACTCTGTTTCTTTGCATGCATCACTACAAAAGCTGTCTGTGTTACCAAACAGCTGAAGGAACCAGGGCAAGGGGCCCCAGGACAAAATCTGTCACTCTCTGCTTTCAGTTGCCACCTCAGAACGTCCTGCCTACAGTGACATCTACACTCTGAGGGACATGCAGATCCAGATAGGGCTTCCCAGGCAGAGTTCTCCTTGTGCTACCACACACTTAGAAGCCTCTGGCCTCTGGAAAGTGTCTGCTCTGCCTCCCCCTTCCCACCCCAGCAGCTGGACCCAAGGCATGGGAGTCATGCTCACCACCAACCCACACACACTTCTTCCCTGGCAATATATTCCTTGCTGCAGCTGGAGCGTTTGTAGCCTGCAGAGTCCCTGCCAGTCTGCAGACAGAAGTTTTCATGGAATTGAGACAGTTTTGTGATAAAATGACCCACCTGCTGGCATTTCAGGGCCAAACAGGTTTTGAGGGAGGCTCCATTGGTGAAGCTCATTCACCAACAGTGGTGCAAAGCTCCAGAGTCCCACCCGAATCCTCACTAAATCTGGGCAACCAACTCATATGACTTTCTAAAATTTCTCTGTTTTTCATCTTCAGCTTGCAAGACAATTTTATCTCTTCCTCCCAGGAGTGGACATGGCTAATGTAATCTTTGCATTTATCAGCATTGGCATGTATTATCAGAAAAAACCATACCTGGGCCTCAGTTTAAGGTTGCCACTCAATTCTGGCCAGGACATGTATGGCTGACACCTCAGAAGGCATGCAGAGCTTCTGCCCATGTCTCTTCTCTAGCTTTCCTACAGCCTCTGACATAAATTCAAAGTCTCATTTTCCAAAGAAGCTGAGAGATTGTATCTCTCCTCCATAGAGGATCAAATTTCAATCTGTGCCCCTGGTGGACAGCTGGGCTCCTCTGAGAATGGCCAACAAAAGAGCTCTGATGGAAGGGAAGTAAGTCTATGTGGAAATTGTTCAAGTGGGGATCAATTGCACTCCCAAGCCTGGGGGTCTCTAAGGGATGTCACTTGGTTTTCCTGGAGGCAGCTTTATTGCCACCACTGACACTAACAATACAAAAACCTTTATTCTCCACTCATGTCCTCATTCTCTCCAAAGATAAGAGCCATCCATGCAGAGCACTGGCCCCAAAAGGGAAACTGCAAGAGGACCCCTGAACTCTGTGTGGGGAATTAGTGGCTTTTCTTCACATGAAAAAGTGCTTGGAGGCTGCAGTAATGGATGCAATATAAAACTCTACATATAAGCAGGAGAACTTGACCCAGAGTTTCTAGGTCAGCTGTCAAAGAAATAAACCTAATTTCTTGCACTCTGGAAATGAGTGCTGAATGAGGGAATTGCACAGATGAGGACTGCAGCTTGTAGAAGAAGATGAAGTCTAACCCACCCAACTTCAACTTAATTCTAACATCAAATGCTATTCCAGGGCTCACTCCAAAAGCACTGTCGCTAGACCTGCATCATTACCATTGCCCCAGGAAGAGCTGTGTAAGATGTTGCAAATGAAGAGTTTAGGTGGAAGACTGGGATTCTCCTGTGGCTTTCCTATCAAGATGCCTGAGCTTACACGTTTTTATTTCTTCTCTCTAGTGTTGGAAGGGCTAGGGGAAGCCATGAAGGGGGAAGCAGTAACTCAGTACATTAAATATACATGCATGTGTATATATATTTATAAAGAGAGAGAGAGAAAAAGTGAGCTAATAAACTGCAAATCCATGAGCCAATTACAATTGACTTTTTCCCCCTTCCATCTTTTTCCGTTTATAGTGCAAAATAGGCCTTAAGCTCCAATTCCAAAATAGTCATTGCAGTAATTCCCTCTAGAAGAGAATCACTATTTACTGCTTGCATTCTCACTTCAAATAGAAAATATCAAACTGGAAACATAGAAGAACTGGGGTGAAAGAAAGGTATCCCCATTTTTCTCAGAATGGCATACCTAGAAGCATATATTGTCATGTAAAAACCGTGAATTGTGTATTTCCCACTGAATTTTCATTGGGAAGAGTATCTAGTATTTCTGGAGCCTTTGTAGGTGATACTTATGTCTCCAGAGTTACATGGCATGGAGCAAGGCCACAAACCCAAACACTCCATCACACAATCACTGCGTGTTAATACATAGCCAGGGGAGGCTGTGGTGATGAAAAACTGAGGGATACCAAAAAAGCACCATCTTTGTAACAGGTGTAACATCACTGGTGATATCAGCAGCCAAATATTGGTGATAATCTACAGGAAGTTACTAGAAATCAAGTATCAGAAGGTATAACATTAGGATCATGCTTGCAGATGCATTCAGGATAACACAGTGATGTGTTTGCCATGCTAACAACACCAGTCAATTAACAAACCTTCCAGGCCAAACTGCAACTGAAAAAAGAGATGCTAATCCAGTTTCTGAAGTGCAGCAGTGCACGAAGCGTGGGCTCACTCCATATGTTCTCTCCCTCCTTGCAGAGTAAACCTCAGCGTTGCTTTTGCATGTTTAATGACAGTTTTCTACAACTCGCTGAGCCTAGGAAATACTGAAGGAGCTAGGAGTGATTAAATTCAACTGGAGCAAGGCCAGCTCGTCTCTCCATTCTTCGAAGCTGGTGGAAAATGTGCACCAGTAAGGGGTGAGGGTAGTAAGTTTCCCAGCAGTAAACAAAGCTGCCACTCTGCTCAAAGCTTGCCCGAAAGAGGAAATCCCTCATGTGGTCATGCCTCAGCACTTCCCACCCACCCTCCCATACCTGAACACTTTTTGTGGCCCCTGCACTACACCCAGCCTCGCCCTGATCTCTCTACAATGAGATTCAGTGTTTTATACAGCAAATAAATAACCCAAGGATATGAATCATGAGGCCATTATTCCTTCCAGCCTTCCTGTTCTAATCCAGAGCAGAAACCTTCTAATGATGCCATCAGCTGCAAGAAAGGAAGCTTGAGTTATCATAGCCCCCGGATAAAATGATATGTGTGCAGTACACAACTGCCTGTTTGTTCAGATAAGCAGGTGTTGTTAACAGTGAGCCCTGTGACTGCCTGTAACAAGGCAAAATCAGTTTGATACCTGCCCCCACTGCCAGATGAGAGCCAATGGGCTGTGATGCACCCACTCTTTTCCTTCTACTTATGTGCTGAGATAGATCACAAACGGCCCTTTGCAAATCATGAAAAATGAGCCTTATTTGTGCCCAGCACACTCCTATCATGCACTTACTCCATCTCCCCAGACCCCCCACCCATCTCCCTCCCTCTCCCCCTTCCTAGAAGATGCTGTGTGAGTCAGGAATGTGACAGCTCACACCTGGCTCTCTATTCCCTGCTCTGCCATATGGCTCTACAGGCCAGAACCCAGAGAGATCAGAGCAGCTGCAGCACAGAACTTTTGGGCTGGTTTACTCAGACTGGCATCCAAAATCTGTGCTAAGGGCCCACAAACACTATGGCTCATGGAAAGAGGGGATTGGTGTGTCACAGCAGCCTGAATATGACTCTGAGCAATTTAGTGAGCACATGGATGCGCTGGTTTTAGCACTTGGGGTGTCCTGTCTTTTGGGAGAGTAAGAGGGCTCTCTCCAGCATTAAAGGAAGATGTTCCCATTCCCATTTTCCAAGGATGGAGAGTAGAAGGTTTGCGCTATCCCGTGATGAGTTTGGGGCATTCTCTTCCTAGGGGAAAACCAAATTTGCTTCTCTGCCTAGTAAAGACAGATGACTTGTATTTCTTTCTCAACATTCATTTAAGTTGCTTAACAACCTGCCCATCTTTTAGGCTTTCCCAGCCCTTATCCAACATGTGCCATGAGGCAGATGGGAACAGTCAATCATCAGGTCAGACAGTAAGAAAAGCACTTTTGCTCTGTTGCTCTCTACTCCACTGATCAGAGCATTTGCCTGGGCAGCCAGGATGTCTGCGTTTGGCATTTTACCCTAAACAGTTGTTGAAACGTAAGGTAACAGTTTCCCAAGGCAGAGCTTATTAGCTTGGTCACATTAACGTGACTCGAATGCTTTCAAACTGGAGCTGGCCCTGCAGTGCGCTGCTGCATCGTGGAGGTACCCAGATGGCAAATGGCTGGCTCTGATCCCTCTGGGCAAGTCCATCGTTACGGGAAGTGCCACACAAGAGCAGAGGACATGTATGGAAACCATACATGCCTTTCCTTTGCTCAGGTTCCCCAAGTGAGTGGCAGTGCTCTGATAAACCTTCCCATATGTGCTTCTAGAGCTCTTACAAAAAATGAGTGTGGATGTTTCCGTAAGCTCTTCAGCTGTGCTCTGCTAAGCAAATCCTTGTTTACTCCCTACCTTTCAAAGTCTGTTGCTAACATATTGTCTCTCGTCTTCACGACCTTTTGCAGACACCTGCAAGAGTTGCTCAGAGACTGGAAGGCAATGCCCAGCAGAAAGGGTGTTCCTGACTTTTTTCTTCGGTGGGCAGCTTCCCCATCGCCTTTAATAGCTGTGGGATCGAACCCCTTTTTGTTTGCCAAAGGCTCACTGTTCCAGTTTCAGCATAGGAATTATAAATGTTCATCTCTTGATCAATTGCCAAATACTTCTTCAGGAACAAGGAGAGGGATGGCTACTTATTGAAGCCAGCCTGCATCCTGTACTAGAGCTTTCCAGCTCTCACATTTCAGATTGCACCCTGTTTAGAGTGCAGCAAACAGAGGCCATAAATTACAGTAAGCTATGAAGTCCAATCACAGAAGAAAGATCAGAATAAAATTCAGGAGTATTTTTCTTCCCTGTCCTCTATACGCTCCCTATAGATCAGTATAGCAGAAGGAGGGAAATGTGTACACCCTGAGAAGAGTTTTTCTTTTGCTGGTAGTTTGGGTCCCTCAAATATGTTTAAAGTCGTTGAAGCATTTGAAATGTAGCCAAGTCATTACGCATTGAGGTTAGTTACAGGGTATCTCAGTAACAAAAAGAAGAGGCATGTAAACCTATTTTATAAAGATCTGCTCCCCACACAGCCTGCACACATTGTGGTCATTGTGTTGGAACTGCTTACATAATTGGTAAGCACTGGTATATGATTTTCAAACCTTTATATCTCAGCTAAAGAAAAATCAATTTCCTTCACAATAAGGCTGGGCATTGTGACCTCAGCACAGCTATTTCCATGGCAAAGCACAGTTTACAACTCTCAGCCATTTTGCCCATAAGAGTTGTTGAGAAGGGTCACAAGATGCAATGGGAGAAATGCATTCTCCTTTTCATTCTCACTTGAAAATGGTCTGGACACTTTATATGTAAACTTTTCAAAACTATTCACCAAGCATGGCAAATTTTAGCCTAGAAGGTGGATATTTCACAAGCTACAACTATTGGAAAACACATTTTTTAATAAAAAACAGGTTTTCACCTTAAAATACAGAGATAGTTGTCACTTACTCTAATATCTGGTACTATGGTTTTCTAAATATAAAAATAACACGTCATTTTGCATCTACTACCCTGATTCTAGGCTTTTAAGACTTCTAGGATGAAAAAAGTGGCCAAATAAAAGTGACAAAATATGAAGGAACTTGAAAAAAATTCAGGTTTGTTTTTTCTATTCACTTTGGAAGCACAAGAAGCATAATGGTGCTAGTGTTTGCAGGTGTTGGGAGGACCAATAAGGCATTGACTTATCTGGTTTTACAATGAGATCATTCTGCTATAATCTTGTAAGGATTTTAAAGTGATAAATGTAAAGGATTTTTCTCATGGCTTTTCCTGCACTAAACAAGAGACCCACACAGCATTTGGTAGGAATTCTTTTTTAATTTTTTATGCAAGATACAGTATGACTCCTTGGGGCAGCAGATCTGCTCCATAGGAAGGGTTGGTCCTTCAAACACAGGATGGCCACTTTCCAAAACCACACATGAACTCTGGCTTCTGCCAGATACGATTTCTCAACCAAAGTGGAGATGGAAAAACGACTGAAATGTCAACAAGCTTAACAGACCTTTCTGATGACCAGTCAGCACACAGTACCAGAGGATATAATTCTCAATCTGCTCCTGAGAAACACAGCTTGCCATTTGATTTGTATGTCAGGAGAGAAATGCTTCCTTCTTTGTCAAGATATGTAAATCCACCTGAATTGCCAAAGATTTTCTCCGGGTTTTTTTTTGATTCCCTGATCTCTCAGAATAAATGTGTTCTGTAATGTCAGAAAGGATGTAATTCTTGGCCATTTGTACAGCACATGCACTGGACTGAATTTCAATTTCATTGCAGATATGCATGAAATGCAGGAGTTGACACAGCAGAGATGCAGTTCTGCCTGGTCCACTGTCCCACCTCCAGCAGCCATGGATGCACAGCTACAGCTAAAGAGAAAGTCCCAGCTTCACCCTCACCTCAGAACCATTGCACCTTTCTTCCAACGCTGCCCCAAAGCTTTCACAGGCACAAGGGATCTCAGACCCTGCCAGTGCAAGCACTGCACCCCTCATTTTTGTTATGAAAACCTCAGTCTCCCAGAATCACTGTTAGGTGATAGAATGGCAGGGAAAATGCCTTTTGAGAACAGAAGTTCACAACCAAATGAAAAGATGTCACGCTCTGCCACCTCAGGCAGGCACCGTGGTAGCAGCAGCAGCAGTACAGCTGCCAGTAGCATTTTCTTCCTTCCTGCTGCACTTTGTACTGCTTTGGAGTGGCTGAGGTGATACCAACCATGCCTCTGTTGCCATTTGGGCATACGAAGACTCCAGGATGTGGCACACTTTGCAAGGATGCAAAGTGACATTCAAGTCAGATCCTGCCCTAGGGCAAACAAGCAGAAAGTCGATTCAGGCAAATATTATCGAGTGATTTTAATACATTTGTTGTTCTTAGTCTATTTTTATTTATTTATTCTTTTTTTTACTTTCTTGTTGGTGCAATTGATCTTTCAGAAACTAAAAAAGAAAGATTCAGCAAATTCATTTTGGGTAATAATGAGTAACAGCTTTTGGGACAATTGCACAAAAGGTGTCTGAATTAGGACAAAATATAATTTTGTAGGTGCACACAAAGAAAAAGGCTAAGGAGGAATGGAAATTATAAAGTAACATTCATGATTTATGAAAAATTCTTCATTTTACTGCTAATCATAATGGACTCCTGCTGCTTATGACTTTATTGTAATCAAAGGGTTATATTCATTTCTTGCATAGTTATGTGCACATAACTCCCATTGAAGCTAGTAAGTGTTTTGTGCTTGCTGTGAGGGGCAAAGAGGTGCCACACAATTAAATAATTTACTCTAGCTGCATTAGAAACTCTAAAGATGAACTAGAAGTAAATGTTATCTATAAATGTTATCTATAAATGTAGATAACATTACCCATTCTTAATTTTAAAAAGGATGTATAGCATTGTCCCTTTGACCTTTTGCTAGGGGTAAGACCAAAAATGATCACAGGTGTTGGAGTCAATGGGAGGACAGGTTTCTTGAATATAGCAGTCACAGGGCACCTTAGGAAAGCAAGGATAATGCAGAAACCAGAAAAAAGAAAAAAAAAAAAGCTGGTTCCAAAGCTGAATTCTTCCAAAATTTTGTGTCATTTTGAGTTTAGACAGTCTGATTTTAAAGAAAAGGAAGTTGTGTATTGATGGAAGTGGCAGCAGAACTACCCTTCCCTCTACTTCACCTTAGAAATCAGCATCATTGTCTTCTCAAGTGAGATACAGCATTTAATGAAGGAGCTGCTACCAGTAATTAAAGCATCCAGATCTTCAACACTTACACAGCACTCAAAAGCTCATGAATGTTGCAATCTGGAAATAAGGACAGATATCCAAATCCCTATTTAGGTAACAAAATAAGTAGCACTTGTTCTCAGATGTGCCAGACCCCCACAAGGCTCCAGTCTAATTGCTTTGAGAGGCTGTGGACAAACATCCTCCTTCAGATCCAGCTGTGCTGCTGGATGTTACCACTGCAGCTGCTCATCTGTGGGGTCCTCTGTCCTCTTCCCACCCCTTCCCTCCTCTAGTGTGAAGCACCCTTTTGAACCAGCCCACACAGCAGTTTGTGTCAGCATTCCTTAGTTTGTGCCAAGCAAATTCATTCGGGTTAGCTTAAGTGGTTTAAATAGGAGGTGGCAGCAGTGATTGTAGCCCTGAGGCACAAACATTGGGCAGCAAGACAAAGATAAATGGTCACCCAGCAGCCACCTGGGAGCTGATGAAGAGAACTAAGAAGTTCAGGTGCAGAACAAAGGTCAAGTACCAGTTCAGACCTAATAAACCATTTTGTCATGAGGAAAAAAAAGACCTGCTGGATTATCTGGTCTGGGTCACTCCCATAGGCTGGGCCTCCTGGTCTCATGCCATCCTGTATTCTGTATTCCTGTATTCATCCAGTTTCTCCCCTGATCTGGGGTGTCTCGCCTGCAATGAAAGGAAATACCCTGTTCAAGTATGGCTGCCATCCATCCACAGTACTTGGATCACATTCTTTGTTCCTCTGCCTGTACATGCTGTACCAGTGACCATTGAAATCCTTGGGGGTTTGTATTTTTTAGGGATTCAGACAAACATTTCTAGTCAAGTATCATTGCTTAGCATAGCCAGTCCAGAAAAACACAAATTTGCTGCCCCCAAGATACACCCTCAGCAGCTGTGATGCAACCAGGGAGTGTCTAGTGCCCCATGTCTGGTGTGTTCCCATCCAGGAAATCCCTGTCCAAAATGTGACAGAAATACCAGGATGAGACACATAACAAAAACAGCTTTACTGGTCCCAAAAACACTGGTTGTACTATGTTTGGAGAAGCAGCATTTTCACCCACACTTATGTTCTCTTTTGGTCAGTGGCTCTAGAGAGCAAATCTTGCAGCCTTTCTCATTTAGGAGGTGATTCAGGATGACTTTAATATCTCTCCCCTTTTCCCAGCTCCAGCTGTTTGAAGATGCTGTCATGCAGTGTTTGCCAATAATCCTAATGTGTCCAAATGTGATGGTGACAAGACAAAATAGTAGCAACCATGCAGGAGACAGCCCAGTCTCCACATCCCCACCTTTGGGGAGCTGTGTCTGGTGATGCATGAAGCACTCCAGCAACTTTCTCATAAAGTGAAGCCCAGCTGCAGAGAAGTTGGGAATCCCCATTCAAATCAGCGGACCCAGCTGGAGAGCTGGGGAGTGGGAGGAAGTGCAGTCAGTGAGAAACCAAATCAAGAAGGTATTAACTAAAGTCACCTTGCTCCCAGTGAGGACAGGTCATAATCCTCCCTGAGTCCCTGTGGGAACATGAGAGCTCAAATAATGAATCTCAGAGTCTCCTTTGTGAGGTACAGTAATGTGACATCTCTATCTCTCCTCAGCTTGTCCTCTGCAGCTGGTGAGGACACTCAGCTGCAAGTGAACTTTCAGATTCTTCTCCAGTACAAAGAGGGCGGAGGGAGCATCTACCAAGGAGCTGTTCTTACATTTTCAGTCACGTCCTGTCCTGTCCTGCCCCAGTCAATAATGCAGTTGTAATACAGACTGTTAGAAAGCGCCAGGATTCTGCCCCAGAGCTTGCTGCAATCAGAGAGGTGAGTGAAATCTGGGCTTCTCTCACTTTCAGCATCCTCTAGATTAAATTAAAGAGGCAATATTTGTGTTAACTTATCTCGTAACCTGAGGAAGGATTTAAACAATTTGAAACCTCAGACAACCTCAGAGAGAGATTCTGCAGTTACGCCTCATAACCCTGAAGAAGACAGTGCAAAGTTTTATGGTAACAAGTGGCTCTTTTGTGTACAGAGATGCTGATTCTAATTTCCCCTACCCTTACAATGGCATGGGGCATTAAGGTGAAAGCAAATACGATTTTCGCACAACTTTTCCTCACTGTTACATGAAGGGACAGACTTAGAGGGAGAAGGGTTGATGGGGCTATAGCTCTGTTTACAGCATGTACTGCATGCCATGTAGTTTCTTAGCCACAGCTTTGGGAGTGGCTGCTCCTCTGCCCACTTTCTTAGACTGTGGTCACATTCCACTCAACTCTACACTACTAAAATTTGTAAAAAGACCTTTCTGCAAATGAGAACAAAAGGCCATATACATTTTCTTAGATCAGTCCCTCGTTTGTTTTGTTTTGTTTTGCAACTGGCAGTGAACAAAATTATTTCTATGGTTCCAGCTGTGTTCCAGAGTTCATTTTGGAAAGTTTCTAGAGGGGGATTAGAAAGTAGAAATGATCTTCTTGTGGTCAATAGAACCTGCATGTTCCAGCATGCCTCAAAGGCTTTTGCCCCCATCATATGAAATAGTGAATGGTTCTTTAAGAAGCTCCAATAAATTATGTCCTCAAATGCAGATGTTCTGCTGTCTGTGTGCAACATTACTAATTTCCTTTGTACAAGAAGAAAAAACATTAAGCAGTGGTATGAAGCACACCTACAGTATTCCTCCTTTATGACTCACATCTGCCCATCTTCACAACCTTTTATTCTGGACTCAGTGTTTGAAGTCTTTTTTGCTCTTCCCTGTCCAGAAAATATTCACACTCTGAATGGCTTGATTTGCTAGGACAAATTCACCTAATTCACTGCAATTAGGAACATGGTAAACTTCTACTCGTGTACAAAAGATGAAAGGTAACAGCTAGCAAGTGATTATTTCTACCAGTAGGTTTCTGTATAGAATTTCAGACAAAACATTCCTGCTCTTAATAGCTTGAATGTCTCAAAAGAAATCCATGGTAACTTGATAAACAGTGTCTGAATCTTTTCACAGACCGGATGCTTTTCAAGAAATAATATTTGAATCATCTTTCTTAATGAAGAAGATCAGTACAATGTGCCAGTTCTGTTGCTTACCCACTCAGAGTTGGCACTGGTTTCACGTTAGGGTTGTTCACTTGGTGACTGCAGGATGCTGAGGCCCTGATCCAAGAAAGTAATGAAGCACGTGGGCCTAAACATAAGCCTGAAGGTGATTTTTCACTGTCTCATGTTCAATGCCATAATCCTGCTCCAAGTACCTTGCAGAAACAGCATGGGAAAACAAGAAGGAAAGGGAGATGGGTGTTATTTGCAAACAATTTTGACAAACAAATCCCAGTGTGGAATAGCTGACATTACATAGCACCTGGAGTGGTGGTCTCCTGAGTAAATCCAGGGCATTCAAACCATTTACATCAGTCTCCTTAGCTGTCTGGAGGATCAGGAGGCACAAAGCCATTGTACTGAACTGCACTACGTTGGACTGGTGTAACTGGCACCTCTGAGCACGACAAGCCCACCAAAGCAGGGATCCTGTTACTAGTTCAGCATTTCTTCCTGTGAGATCTGTGGCAATCAGTCTAATCTCACACAGTGAAAACGATCCCTGCACCCACCAAGAGGTGTGAAGCGGGAACTACAGACAGATGTGGAGCACAGGAATTATCTAAACCCAAGTTCACCCCTTGCCAGGGTCTGGCAGGCTGTTCAGGCACCCACAGAGCAACCCCAGGCACGATGGCGTCTGTGAGCCGAGAGGGGATTTATCTCTCTCCAGTTTATCAGGATCAATGACCAGCAAAATCTGATTTGCCCTGTCTGCAAGTCTTCTGGTGCAAGAAAATAAGAAACTTTGGCCTAAAGGAACAGGGCCTGGCCACAGAAACCACAGACTGCAAGGTTCCCAGATTGAGAAAATTCTGTGATAATTGTCAGGAGCTTATGGCTCTGCAGAGACCCAGTAAAGCAGGAGTGTGCCTGTGCAACATCAGTCTGCACAAGAGGGAGGATGCAAGGGTTTGGATGCAGTAAGCTAGGCACACCTCAATTTGTGGGGACAGTCTTAAAGAAGAAATTGTTGCATTTTATTTCAACTTAATTGTGTGCATATTTCTCATCAGTATCCCATCATCAGACTAGACTACTGGAAACCTTTTTTTTTTTCCCCCTTTCAGCTGCATTCCTATTCTTTGCAGAGGCAAAATCACTCATGAATCTTAAACAGCTTTTGCACGGAATCAGCTCAACTAATGAAAAAACAGAGAAGATTGCCATAATCTCTTGAATCTAAGGAGTAATATAGAGCACTGATTCTATCAGGATGAGGAAGAAAGAAAGACATGAGAAAGATGGCCAGGTGCATTATGAATTTTTTGCAATATATTTCTTTAAAATATGTGAGGGAGGGAGAGATGACAGTATTTTAACAATAGCATTATTTTACATCATCCTTTTCCTCATTACTTATGGACAGGCTGATGCTAAGATTTAGCACAGGAAACAGTTTTAAGAATCCATATATTCTTGGCTACAGTTCATGCCCTCAGACTGTGCCAGAACACCAACTGAATGTTAAATATCTAACCTAGCTACGCATTTTTAATGCAGACTTTCACCATCATATTGAAATAACACTAAGCACTAATGGCAAGTCTTTTTCTTTTGTAAAACAAATACAAGACAGTACCCAGAAAGTGAATTGAAACAGTAGGTGTAGCCAAAACCAACACACACTGCAAAACCTTATGATCTCTTCCCAGAGACAATGTGCCATTCACAGTAAATGGCATGAAATTAGATGTGACCACACTTGTGAATAAGGTTTGCTGGACTGGGAGCTCTTCATTTAGAAGGTTTAGGCAGGTCTGCAATTTATTCTGGTGTTGCCCATCTGTATGCCCTCAGCTGTGCCACTTGAGGTGTGTTTGTCACTGAAGGCAAAACGAGGGACGGCTCTTCTGCCAGTGCTCCACAGACTTGCTGGGGACACAGAGGTGGAAGCCACGCCAGCCTGTCAGCCCTCCCCCACCAATCTGGTGGCCCAGCACCCCACCTGGGAGGCTTTCTGGGATCCAGGCCTTGTTCTAGGGTCTCTTCACAGGGATCTCTGACCAAGTGCTGCTTTGGGTAAATGCTCCTTTAGAAACTATGAGGATAATTATGTGAAATTAAACAGAGGAGACATCTCCTCTTTCCTAGCATGGCTTCTCTCATCCATTTAGGCACTGATGGCTTCAAGGCTGGGATTCTTCCTCAGTGTTTGTATAGATACAGCACAAGGGACCTTCAGTTTCAGTGGCAGCTGCTAAGCACCACTGCAATACAGGATAATTAATATGAATTAATTGTATATACCAAAGAAACCAGCTGACTGGCAGGTCCTACATACTTCTGAAAAGATGATTAGCTCTTTATTTTTCTCTCGGCTTCTAAATACATGCATAAGTGTATATACATATTTCTTCTCTATGGAAAAATTTCAGTGATTGACCATTTTAAAAATAAGGCATATAAGGCTTGACACGTGGAAAAAATGAGAGGGATGTTCCTAAACCACAAATTTTTCAGAATTTTGAATTGGTGTCTTCCATTTTTTAAATTATTTCTGGAACAAACATACTGGGCTTTCATTACTGCTCAAGTCTCTGATTCATTAAGCTTTTCTCTTGAAAACAGAAAAAAACTCAGTGCAAAGCGAAGAACTGGAGATTAGCTGCTGCATAAGCAAATTTAAAAAAAAAAAAGGACAGATAATCTATATCCCTGCAAAAGATTCCACCAAACTTAGTCCTCTTCTTCCTGCCTTGCTAAAACACACAGCTTAAAGGATTCTTTCATCTGTATTACCTTTTGCAATATTCTGCTTTAAGTTTGCCTGCTATTCATTTAAAACCTGCTTACTCCAGTAGTCAGACCCAGTTCTGAGAAGCTTCCTCACTGGCAGAAGGTTTTTCTCCAATAGACAGGGATGAAATGCTGGTGAGACAAAGCAGTTACAGCTCTCCAGCAGTTCACTAATGACCTAAAGGGGCATCCCTCTTCAATAATCAAGCACCAAAAAGAAATATTTCTTCTTCCAATGCAAATAACATTACTGGGTTTTGCTTACTCATTCTGTCACTGAGACACCTGAAAAGCATGGGTGCTCTGTCACATACCAAAGGCAAACAGTATCACATTTATTTTCCTCAGGGAAATTAAGTCCTCATATCATGTCTTTACCAAAAGGTGTCCAGACACCATCTTAATTTCCAGTTTCAGGTGATAGAGAGCAGGCAAGGTGACTTGTGCTCCTGATGTTTTAGTTTGGGGTTTTTTTCTAGAATGTGGTATGTATTTTGTCATTGTTTCCTCTTCAATACTCACACTATGGACACGCTCTGACAGGAAAAAGTACTTCAGTTGTCTAAAGAACCGGCATCCAGTTCTCAACACCAGCTAAAGTTAGCTGAAATGAATCCTACTCGTAGTCACTGCTACTTTCTGGGTAGCTCAAAGATACCTGTTATAAGCTGCTCATGCTGTGCCAGCAGTCTTGCTTCAATCAATGCAACACCTCGCACAGTGAGACATGACCCAGCTAGAGGCAGAACTGATTCTCCTGTTCTCAAAATCAATGAATTCTGCCATTGATTTTCCTCAGGACCAAAATATTTCTTTATCTTCAGGATAATGATATAAGTATGGCCTTGATGGTTAAAAGCAAAGGTCTGTGCAGCCCAACAGATAAAAAAAAAGAGCAGAAGCAAGGCCAGGATAGAGTGATTATCCCCATTGCTTTCCAGCAGCTAGAAAGTATGCTATTACCTGAGCTTGTGGCTCTGTCTACATCACTCAATGCAAACCTTTTCTTGATCTAATGCAAACAGATTTATTTAATTGTTGTTTTAATTTAATTTCATTTGGGCTTTCAAAATTTCCTGTGACAATGAGTTCCACAGTGTCATCTCTTGAAAATTTATGGTGCTTCTTTTAAACCAGATATCTAATAAATTGTTCGCTCCCTCCTGACATTTAAGATGTGAGTACTGCATTGGTTTGCATGGTAACAAAAAGTATGTTTTTATCATGTTAGCTATTTCTTTCCTAATAATTTCTAATACCCCATTTGTCTTTTTGACCACTGCTAGCTTTGAGCTTATCGTTTTTGAAGAATTATTTGTAATGATTCCCAAATCTGTTTTCTGAGTGGTAATAGCTCATTTAGAGTCCATCACTGTGAATGTATAGTTAAGGTTGTTTTCCTCCATGTGCATTACTTTGCATTTATTGACACTGAATTTCATCTGCCATTTTATTACCCAATCACTCAGTTTCTTGAGCTCCTTCTTCAAGCCTCCACAAACAGTTTTGACTGTTGTAAATAATGCGATGTAAGCAGCTGGATATGCCAATTCACTATTCACCTCTTTTCCAAGGAGAGTATTTTAGAGGCATGCCGTGCCTGTGGGACGACACCAACAATCTTCCTCTTCTGTGAAACTGCCCCTACCTTCTAATGTCTACAAACTGCCAGTCTCCAAACTGCCGAGTATCTCAGGAGTACCTTAGGCGACGTGACTTTCCCCTGCTACTTGTAGAGACTCATGCTCACCCATAAATTCTTTCTATACTAAAACTCCCTTTCCCAAAGAGAGGCCTGCTAGTCCCAGCCCAGCGTGGGGAGGCGATGCGCGTAGCTGCAATTTTCTTCCCGCTCACACTCACCGGAGAAGCTCGCCCCGCCCTCCCACGGGCGCAGCCCTCGGCGCCCGCCGCGCCCCCGGAGCCCTTGGCCGGCGCCGCCCGGCGCAACCCAGCCCATCGGGGAAGCTCCGGGCCGGCCGTGCTCACGGCTCCCTCTGGCGGCGGCCGGCCGGCATCGGCCCAGATCCCTGCTAGCATCATCAGTCATTCCCTGCTGCACTCGCTGCCAGAGTCCTTCCCAAGCCATGGCACTGTCACAGTCCTCCAGACTTTATGTGAGTCCCAGCAACAGTGGGAGACGAATGCTTTTACCGGGAAAAAAAACCTCAAAAATCCTGTTTACTATTCTGTTTACATCTTTTCCAAAGAGAGGTGAAAGAAGAAAAATTAACTGAAGGTCTTGAAAAGGTATAGCTGACGAACAGGGAGGCCAGGACTCTGCCACGGTAGCACATTTCAGCTGGGAACTTGCCTACCGTAACTCAGACCTCAGTGCTTTCACTAGCATGCTGCTAACTGATGGCAGAGTAGCCATGTCTGTACAGTGCAGAGTCAGAAACACTGAGCAAGAAGTAGCTTTCTAGTTAATTCGTCACTTGCTCAGAGAGAGGGCACTGAGAATGGGGGTTCATTCAGTGCTGCGTGTTGATGCAAAAGCTAATGCTGTAAAAAATCACCACTTCCTCAAGCTCACAGCACAGAACAGGACTAAATGGCCTGTTTGGGAGTCTGTGTTAAAAGAGAGTTCCACAGGACTTAGAAGAAGCATCGTGGTACAGCAAAGTTCAGCACAATTCTGAGGTTCCTGGAGGAACCAGTACGTTTGAAACTACTCTGTACATCGCCGAACTGCGTGGAGCTAACATGCCGTATGCACCTAGAAGGAAGTTCAGATACAAATATTTAAAGTACAGCCATGGTTTAGCTCATCTCAGTACAGCCCGATTCCACAAAAGGCAGTGTGAAGACATAACAAGATTTTTGTAACTTTTTTTTCCATAAGATCGCAGCATTAATTGGACACTTCTCATCTTATACAGAGAAGTATTTCCTTGTTCTACATTTTTCCAGCACCTAGCACAAGGAGGTTCTTAGATGTTACAAGAGAGCGAGCTGCAAACTCAGTTTAGTGCCTTGAGAAGCCCAGCTGGAAGCTACATTTTGGAGAATTGAACAAGCACAGAACACAAAGTCAGTGAATAATGCTACAGCATCAACAACAGTAGAAAATTCCATCAGACTAAACCATGTTTCCAAGCCAACAGCTTCCAACTTTTTGGTCTGAAACACACATGTCTGGACTGCATGGAAAGGACCCACTGCTTGGTTAAACGCAGCCATGATGTGCAGGAGGGCCTGGGAACAGAGAGAGCCTGTCTCTTTTCCTCTGACCTAGCACGTGTACTATTTGGCCTGAGGGAATCTTCAGGTGCCAAATGAGGCATTAAATCAACCTCAATCAGAAAGCTTTGTAACAGTTGCAATTGTAAGCCAAAAAGCAAAACCCTCACCTGATCAATATTCCAGGCCAGCCAACACCTGAATCACATATATTGCACAATTTGTAAATGGCTTCACTCCTTTTGTCTGTGTTCCTCCAAATGCTCCTACTGCACTTCAGTAGTGTGATCCAAAACCTAGCACTATTCTCAGCCGTGAAGGAAGTCTATACGAGGAATGCAGAAAGGGCATTAATCTTATTCCCTCTAAGTGTAAAGGTCTTTAGTGCCCTTGAAGTCCAGTACTTGAGCTGTGTGTAGTCCAGGGATACACAGCCAGCACCCCAGGCAGGAAACTTTACTGCATGGATCATAAAAAGTACACAGATCATTTGTTAGTTGTGTTTTGTCGTGCACAGGGTGGCTAAGCACACTATAGAATCACAGAATGGTTTGGGCTGGAAGAGACCTTAAGGATCAAAGGCACTTTAAAGATCATCTAGTTTTTCAGTCCCCCTGACATGGGCAGGGACACCTTCTACTAGACCAGGTGGTTCAAAGCTCCATCCAGTCTGGCTCGTTACGAAAAAATTCATGTTACCATTCTCTTTATCTCTCAGGAAGCAAATAAAAATACTGTCAAACTGCACTTATCACAGCTTCCTCAACACAGACACAAGCCTGTGCAAATTCTCTCTTTTTCTCTGTGTCTTTAGAGTAGTCTCTCTGTATTTGGTCTTCTCTATTTTGGTCTTCACCAGGAAGACTTACCAACGGTTCATTGTAAAGACAATAGGGGGAGGAGAAGCTGACCATTAGCACTAAAAAGCAACTGCAACTTGGGCAGGCATGAGCCAGGTTAAGCAACCAGCTTGTACATGGGGTTTAAGGTGTTGTTTTCCCGTCTTTCTTCCTGCCGCAACTGCAAATACAAGAGATATGCAAGTTGGATTAATCTTTGTTATAAAAAACAGTGGAGTCTGGCAGGGCCCACACATTAAGGACCCTTGCACTCTCTTTGGATTGAAGTATTCTGAATTTGATTAGCTCAGTTGCCGAGGGTGAGAAGTTCTTAGTAAAAAGAATTTTGTGGAGGGCAGAGACTGTCCTTTTAAAGGATGAAGCAGGTAATAAAAAGACTATGCTGGAGCTCTTCTTGATTCTCTGTGTGTCCATTATCCAGGCTGGATATTAACTGTGCAGAAGCACCTGTGGATGCTCCACTCGAACCACTATGCTATTTTCACATCCAAAGCGAATGTCAGCACGGTGCTGCAGGGTCCCAAGCGGGACATTGGTTCTTCTGGACATTACCTTGAACGTGTCTGCACTGACATGGCCCCTCACGGTGTCCTTTTTTCTACTGCATCCTCTCTGCATGTTCTCCACACTATTTCAAATGCATTCAGTGCCAGCTGTCTTACTCCTATTTGTGAATTGTGTTATGCCATCTGTATCGCTACTACCTTGCATTATCAAGACAAAAAAATTCCTTGGCTATGTATGACTCTGTGTTTATGTGTGTGTGTGTAATTCTTTTACTGCTGTGTAACTGTGATGTATTAAGGTGGAGCCAACGGGATATTTGGTAATTTAGCTTGTTATGCCTGAGGTGGATTTTTATTGGAATGTGATATTTCTATTATAAGCTATAAGCCCCAAGTCCAAAATGTGCATCTTCAGAACTCGTGAATTCAAAATAGTCTCAGAAAATTAATATTTCAGATGCATTTGGTAGTTGTAACACTTCTGTAATAATGAAAAACACAGGCATGCTGCAAGCTTGATCCAACCAGCATTTCAATCAAAGGAACTTTTAATCTGACTTTTATGGCAGTCAAGGTGGGCTCATAATCTTTTTAAATGTTTAAGTGAAACCATAGGTCTTCAGGTATAAGCAGGAGGATGGTTGAATGCAGCATTCAAATTACTTGGCACTAGACTTCGGTCTATGTAGCACAATTTCTAAATAACCAATGCCAGAAGATGAAGTGGGATCTAGACATACTTCCCATGTCACTATTGTTAGTCAAGAGACAATACATGTTTTGTTAACTGAGTACTGAATTAAATGTGACAGATCTGGAGATGTAAAAAGAATGTGACTTTGCAGTCCATTTTCTTCATCGTTCATTAAAGGAGTAATAGAAACTTATTCTTTAAAACAGAAAGTGATGGGTAATAACAAGCTAATTCTTAACCTCATCTCACCTCTGCCATTAGTGTACTATCACGTAAACAAAATTTAGAGAGTATTTACCAAAAAAACCCCTACTAAAGCTGGCAGTGACTGCCTTGCGTATTCACCTAGGCATGTCTGCAGCACAGGGATGGCAATTAGTATGTAGTCTGCAGGGAAGATCCAGTGGATAGAGCACAAGGCTGTACCTGCCTTTGCAGATCCAGAGGAACAAATCCTCATGATGCCCAGGACAGATTAATGCACAGGCATGTGCCTGGGGCCCCAGCTCTGCTTTGTTGTCAACAACATTTGTGTTTTCCTTATTAAGAAATGCTTTTAGCCCTCCTGGCCATGAAGGAAAGCTGGAAATGACAACCTGCATGTCACGGATAGAGCAACGTCTGCTTGAATCTGCTGTCGGTGTCCAGCAGAGGGAAGGGCTGTACCTAAAGCTAAAAGGAAATTACAGGGACTTTTTTTTTCCCTAAATAAATAAAGAAGACAGAAAAGATTTTTCATTTTTAAAAATGCCGTTTTCATGGATTCCAGAAAAAGAGCACTGACAATCTGAAAATATCTTCATTTTTCAAAACTTACTCCCATAATAAGACAACTAAATGGAATATTTCAGACAATTGGTTTTATTTTTGGCAACCTGAACTGCAAATAAGCTTCAGTGTTTAGCCAGAAAGGAAACTAACTGTCCTGTTACATTATCACTATTGTAGACAGCGGTGGGGCGAGAGGGACAGACTCTGCACCAGCTGCCCCAAACAACCCTCACCAATCTGTGACCAGATTTCTCTCTGGCTGTGCAGGGGACTCCTCGGTGCCTTGTTTTGGCTGTGCAGAGTTCAGCTGCTCTGCACTATGTTGATGGGTGGTGGGAGTGCATTTTCATTTTCTCCTCAGAGTAGGCTGTGGAAATATTTACTGGATCATAAAATAGCACTACTTTTGTAGCCCCTTTCAGTGCCTTACCAGTGACTGACAGCTCCTCACCAAAGGAGGTTCCGTGAGTCAGGAACAAACCACAGGGAGGGGTGATCTATCAAGCAGTTCTTGTCTCTTGCCTTCTGGGCTGAAAAAATGCCCTTTCATCCCCCTCAGAAGCTGTCTGAACCAGACAATCCTCATCTGTTGCCTCCTCCTCCCCTTTCTCCACCTGCAGCAGAGTGCCATCGTGTGTGTCACAGCCACTGGGGTTTTAGTACCTACTGTGACTTGCAGAGGATTCAGACACTGAATCAAAAGGAGCACAGGGAAGGGGTTGGGGGTCACAGCTGAGGAAGAAGGAGTTCGTGCAAATGAGTCACTTTTCAGGTAATTCATCAGTACTGCCTGCGAGACAGATCATCCCACCTTCTGCAGGAGTCTGGCCATCTATAAAAGCTTTTAGTATGTCCTAATGTATCTGCCTCTTAATGTATGAGCAGAAGCAATCTCCAGTCTGGCATTGCCTTAGCTTTCCAGTACTTGACTCTGCAGCCTCAGCTAATAATGTTCTTTAGACGGACTTTCCGGTATGTGATTTTATGGATAAAAAGCAGACAGTGCACTTGAAGAGAGGCCAGGCTGGCACAAAGCTACAGAAATGCTGCTTTCCTATGACAAACTGCAAGGAGAAAAAGAAGAAAGTCCAACTATATATAGCCCAAACAATTTTCATAGCCTGTGCCAGTGGCACATCAGAAAATACAGACATATGTTTGAAATGTCTGTGGTTATAAAAACATGAGATGGCTTCTTGCAGGAAATTTATTTGAAGTGCATGAAAGTGGCTATGTTAGATGTCACCCAGAGAAAGCAAACTACAGCTTTTCTGTCTCAAAGGCATAGGCAGCTTTAGCAGCTGGATCTAAACTTTGGCTCAAGTGTGTGCAGTTCGTGGGCTAGACCACAGAAGGATCTGCAGTCAGCTGCAGGTCGGAAGTGTCCATTTCTCTGAAGTCTGAGTTCTGGTGCCACTACATGAGTGGAAATACCACGGCTCAAAGAACAACTTTAGAAGGAAGATGCTCAAACCATGCATCTGCCCTGTAATTGGACAATTTGCTCTGGTATGCAACTCAATTCCCCATGCGCCCATGTAGGGTTGGAGATGTCCCGTCCCTCATCCAAACCCTAACAGTGACTTGCTGCTTCCCTGCTAAGATCCCTGAATCACAAGAGCCTCTTTCTGCCCCTGCCTCTGCCACTTCAGCACTTGGCCTTTTTCTGGAAGGATGCAGCAAGGAAGCTCTTAATGGGTCCCTGTGGGACATCACAGGGAAGTCCAGGAGTGAGGAAGAACATCAGGCACATAATTCATGACCTGCCTCGGGCAAAAGGGGACAAACAACAACGGCAGCAATAACAACAAAAAAAGCTCTTCCCTCTAGAGTAGATTAATAGGAGTTCCCACTGGAGCCCATTAGACAAAACAAAATCCTGAAAGCCTAGGAATATTGTGCACGTCATCATTTTCTCAGGATCCCCAGGGATAGGACAGGGAAAGTTGCATTGCTATGCTACCTAAGTGGAGGTAAGGAGCCTGGGAGGTGTGAGAGCTCTGCTGGGCAAGAGGGGCTTGTACCTCCTCAGTAAGTGGAAGAATGTCTCCTTCGTGTGCCTGCAGGTGATATTTTTCCTTCTCTAGTCTGTACACAGCTATCTTGTGCTCTCCCAAGATTTTGCAGGGCCTCAGTGGACTGTTTGCTTGTTTTGCCATTTTGCCATCTGGCCAGCCTGACACAACTGTCCCTGGCAGAGGTTGAAATTTTGATGTTTTGTCTAAATTTGGAAGTGACATTTTCCTCAGGTTTTGTAAGCAGAACTAATGAAGTGCAATCTCTTCTACTTTCTCTTCATGGAGTTTGATCTGAATTTTAGCACTGACAAAGATGATGTGTTGACAGGGCAGGTTGCAAGGATAATATCTCTAGTCTGCTCTGCAGATTTATCTTGCTCCTGCCTAGAATCTTCTCCTGCTATCAAAACTTTTTTGTCTACTGCTCCCATTCCTCTGTCAGCAAAGAGTTTATTCTCCTTTTGAGACTCCCTTTGTATGGTTCTAAGGACACATATTCATGCACTCTTGCCATTCCTATGCAGGACCTACAGAAAAATTTGATAACATAAATCATCGCAGCTCATCCTGAAATAATACTTAAGGTCTCATCAGGCAAGAGGATGAATCACTCCCTACACTTTGTAGGATAAATAGGGTTTGGGATATTCAACAGGAAAAATCACAAATTATTTTAACTTTCCCCACTATTAATGTCTTTAAAACAGCACTGTCCAGGTGCTGCAAAGGCTGAAGTTTATAGGAGACAGGAAAACTCTCAGCTCCTCTTGTGATTTCTAGAATAAATCACCTGAAAAATGGGCTTTAGCGACCAGCCTTTAACTGATTTTAATTTACTGTCTTTCCTTATAGATATCATATGCTCTCTACAGCTTCCTGCGGAGGGGAGGTGGAGAGGAAGGAGCTGATCTCTTCTCCCTGGTATCCAGTGCTAGGGCATGGGGGAATAATTCAAAGCTGAGCCAGGGAAGGTTTAGACTGGACATTAGGAAGCATTTATTCATTGGGAGAGTGGCCAAACACTGGAACAGCCTTCCTAGAGAAGTGGTCAACGCTCCAGTGTTTAAGAGGCATTTGGACAATGCCCTTAATAACATGCTTTAACTTGGTCAGCCCTGCATTGGTCAGGCAGTCGGTCTGGATGATCACTGTAAGTCCCTTCCTACCAAAGCAGTCTATTCTGTTCTGTTCTGTTCTGTTCTGTTCTGTTCTATTCTATTCTATTCTAATAATTTCTCACTCTGAAAAACTTCAGAAACCCTTATCTGCAAAAAATTAAGGTTGCTCTTAGCTTGTAAATCATGGGTTTTACTGTATCAAGTAACTGCAGGAGAATCTTTGCATGCAAATCAGATGGATAAGACTACCACTTCTCATTTTGTGACATCTTTTCATCATATGGATGACTCAAATTAAAGTGGAAGATGAGGATGTAAGACAATTTTTGCTTCCCCACCTGGGCTGTCGCAGCCTGGTGTGCTTATCCCACAGGACATGCTGCCCTCTCCTGCTTGGCTTTGAGAGGCAGAAATAGTTCAAGCAGTGACCCTCTAATACTGGCTTTGTCAGCCTGAACATTGAATTAATTAGTGGTAACTAGAGCACTGTTTCACAGCACTGTTTGCAAAGCCTATCATGTGGAAGGTGATTAAAATCCATGCAGGGTGTCAGAGCCATTTGGGAACTTTATGACACAGTAGAGCTTTTTTTCTTGTGGAAGTCACAGTAATTTTAGAGATAGGTAAGGCTGGTGAAATCACACTGAAATCTGTGACCATTCCAGACAGATAAAAACCCTCTTACACATGCAGTATAGAATTTCCTTATTCCCACATAAATTATCTATGCAGTAACTGTTTTCCAGGATACCCCACAGACCGGACTGCTGAATTTGAGAAAAATACCTACACAAAAAAGTGGTTTTAACAACATAGCCTGATAGTTAACTCTGCATCCTGTTAATCAGGACAGACAGCAGCCTTAGGAAAAACATATATACTACAACTTTTCCTATATGTTTTTTTACATCTGTGAGTCCAGGAAACTAGGTCAGTGGCAAAAGTACGCATTTGCTCTGCACACACAGAGCACTACATCACCAGGCTGGTGGTGTTTGGATTCACTGCTCATTAAAATAAAATAAATTTTAAAAATTCTTCATGTTCTTGAAACATGTTGTTCCAATAGTCTTTAAAAGGTCATTTTGCCATGTTCGGGATTACTGCTTTATTTAAAAATGAATTGATTATGGTGGAAAAGTAATTGAAAGTTCAACAGCAAGACAAAACATTTTGTTATGATCAAAATGAAATGTTTTTATTGAGCTGAGGCTAATGAACTGAAGGAAAAAAACCACCACAAAACAAGCTCCTTTTTTGAGTCCTTCAGAGTTTGACTTTTTGTGCTTGGTTTGGTGTGGGAGCATCTCGTAAAATCTCCAAATCTTCCCAGCATGAGAAGGCTGCTTCCCATGAAAGTACCCAGGCAGTGAATCCCTCTAGACCACTCTTCTCAGGAATGAGACAATAGATGCCAACTCCACCCCATTAGTGTATCACGGACACTTCCATACAGCCAACACACCGATGGTCACCAAAACCTCACTGACTTCTGCCTAAGTGCTCACTTGGTTTGTCTCTGCCTTTTTTTTCATATAAACACATTGAAAAAAGCACATGTGGTTAACAACACAGGACAAAAAAAAATAAAATTGAGTCTCACACTCCCAAACTGTGCATTGCATGGTCTTTTTGGCAGTGGGGGATGTGTGTACTGTACTGCAGGCATCTAACTTTTACATAATTAATCTAAACTACATCTAATGCTTTAATTTCAGGTACCACTGCAGGACAACAGCAGTTCAGCTTAGCACTAGTGATTCCTAGGAGGATTCAGTACCTTCTCCACACCTGGGTGATGAAGAACCATTCTGGGTGACGGGAAGTTCATTTTCATGCATCACTACGGACATTTATTCACTACCAAACTACAACCAATCTGAAATAATGAGCTACAGGTCATGGACTTTCCGTTTTACTCTGTTATTGATTCCTGGGGCTTTTTTTCCCACTGGAGACTTGGTTTTATTTCTGTATGTATAGATTCTGTAGCCTTCTTCAGTAGGTGGGGAGAGAATTGTTGTTCTCCCCATGTTTGCAAGGATGGACTTCATTAAGCACATTCCTTCTTTATTTTTAACTTTCCATCAGCCAAACAGCAGACGAATCAAAGCTAGTTTATAGCCATGCTGGACAGTTCTCCATGGCAATTGCTGCTCCATGGCCTGAATTGTTATGAAAAGGACAACCTTTCATCTCTCCAGCCCTTCCCACATATAACAGCTCCTGCTCCATTCGAAGCAAAATGCTTCCTATCATGGATTAACGAAAGACTTTTGATAGAAAAACCTCTACAAAGGTCTCAAGGGGCCTGGCAGGGGAGAAGAAGCATTATGAAATACAAGAATGGTTTAAACAGAGGGTGAAGTTGTTAAAAAAACACCTCTAAAGTATTTAAGCAGTGACCTGGGCTCAAACAGTTTGTGTCCTTCCTCTCTTGCAATCCTGCTGCTGCTTTTACTGGTTTTGGCTTGGGAGAAATATTTTTCTGAATCCATTTCACCTTGATGGATTATGATGCCATTTTAAATGTCAATTGATAATAACTGTGCCATAAAAAAAACATAATAAATGCTATCAGTTTAAACCTACACTGTCCCTTTTATTAATATTTCTAATTTATAAGCTTGTTGAGAAATCTACAGAGACAACGGGGCTAATAAATCTGAGGTGAAAGGGACTCCTGGAGCAGGCTGCATGGGCTTTATGCTAGATCACTGCCAGCTGTTGAACTTCGAGGAGATCAGAGCAGCTCAGATGTCACTGGGGAGATTGGTAGAGGCCAGTAAGGCATAAAGGATGGAAGACAAGCTACAAGGAGATGAGGCTCCAGAGGTGGTGTGGGCAATTTGCAGCTGCGGGTGCACCGGTGTGTCTCTGACTGCCTGAGCTCTGTCTCTGGCTGCCCGAGCTCACTGACTTGCTCTGAACAGCTGACTGAACACAAGCCCTCGGAGATGAGCTGCTGTGAGCTGCAGCATCCATGCGGTGCATAAACACTGGACAGCTCTGACTCTGAGTCACATTTGCAAAGGGGAGTTTAAAGGAGATGCTTCAGAGGTGTTCGGTGGAATACTATCCCGTTATTGCCTTTATCCAGTGGAGGAGACGAGTGGGACAGGAACGGTCCTGCTCCATGACTGACAGCGTAAACACAATTCTTCTTCCTCTTTGAGACAGGCAATATAGAAAAAAAAATTCCAAAGTATTGAAGCCAAGTTGATTTTAAGTCTATGCATCCAGGATTTTTCACTTTCTGAAAGTTTTTATCTTAAAAACCTCAGGGGTTGTGTGGACCTCTAGATTTGCGTGGCACACAGAGGATGAGTTGGGAAAATCAACACAGAATGATTTTGTTCTAGACAGCCACCTTCTGCTGTAAAGCGCTGCTTTCAGAGCTCAGCAATCCCAGAGGAAGATGTGTTTCCTGCCTCAAGGAATTTATAGACTAAATTAGATGGGTAGCACAATAATTGTAACAAATGAGAGTCATCTGCATTTCCAGGTCAAGAAGAAATATAAAAATATCCCCAAACTACCCTGCAAAAGCCATCATATTAGAACTTGGCAGAAAAATAACGTGTTCATTCTCTGGTAATTTAAAAGCAAATAATTTCTTGTTTTGAACATAAATAATTTGTTACATTTCAGCAACTCAATCATTTGAAAAAGGGGGTCAGCTGAACTATTTTAATTTGCAAAATGTTCATTTGCATTTCAAGGTTCTATTTTTTGCCACTCATCTTTATTTTAACATAATACAAAGCAAAGAAATTCTGAACTAACAGTCATTCCAAAGACAGTATTTAATCTTTATTTTTTTAGTTAATGAAATTGTATTTATCACTAATTTTTCTCTTTTTTTTTTGTATTAAAAATAGTAAAATGTTCAAGTCTTTTGGTATTACTTGAACATTTTGATATCAAACCTGCATTTTTTTTCTGAAGAAACTTTTGTACACAAAACATGGGATTTATGCATCATTACACTGCTGCTTTCTAATACCCTTTCAAGAGATGTCACTTATTCATCCTATTTCCTACTTTAGTGCTTGTTTTGTTTTCCTATGTAGAAGAACAAAAATATATTTCTCAGCTGGCATTGCCTTCAGTTTTAATAAAAAGGTACAATACAATAAGACAGAACAAAAATAAAGCCTTCACAAGGACACTTTCAAGTTGTAAATTTGCATTTGAGCATCTAATTTAAACACACACAGAAAATCAACTTGTCACTGCAAGCAGCAGGGAGGTTTAAAGTTGCAGACTGAGACAGAATAGTTATACAAACATGCACAACTTGATTTTGTGACATGGGACTACAGCACTGTCTCAGGAGGTGCCCGCCCAGAGCGAGCTGGGGGCAGTGGAAACAGGCAGTGCAGACTCTCTGAATAGGGGGTAATGCTGAATTCACTTGGTACATGCTGCCAATGTGACCATTGAATAAAAGTATTTCACTGAGATGGAAACTTGGAGTCTGCCTGTCTCAACTCTCTTTAGTTCAGAAATTTTTTTAACATAAATACACCTGCGTTTCTGCCAGAAGGTTACACTTCTTCCTTTTGAAACAGTGTGTAATTCAGCAAAAATGGAGCTGGGGCAAGGAAGAGGGATAGGAGGTGTATATTTTGCCCTGAGAATCTCTGGCTAATTAACCCAGCTAATTTACCCAAAGATATGAGTCCTCTCATGAGGAGTGCTGGGACCTATCAGTCTTTCCTGTGAAAGCCTCCTCTTCCTCCTGCTCCTCCCTGCAGCAAGAAATTAGCCTCTTGAACACATAGCTTTTAAGAACAAATCAAAACCAAAGCTTTCCACTGCAAAGGAAAATGTGGCCTTGCTTCATTTAACAACTGAAGCAGACAAGTCTATAGGCTTCACTCCTGCACCCATAGAGATCCTTTGAAAAAATGGACAGCAGGGGAGGCTTAAAAAACAGAGGTCCCTAGAGCTGTTTTTCCTGTGCCTGAAACTTTCAGGTAAAAGGTAGCACAGTAAACGTCAGAGAGTTCAGACACTGTAATAGATATTAAATTAATACAGTGAAGGCTGGGTCAAGGACTCTAAACTTTAGACATCTGGGAAGTGAGTAAAATTCGAAGCCATTGCTCTATAGAAAGCCAGTAAAAGCAAGGCGAGTGGCTCCCTTTTTCGTGCCTCGGGCAAACCGAGTAGGGAAGGTAAGGCGTTTGTAAAAGAATGCACTAGGTTTCTCCTTGTGCTTTTTCATGGGTTTTAAATCAGGAATCACAAGCGGAAAAGGGGAACCCTGTTATTAAATAGGCAGTTTTAATCCAGGGTGTAGATTGAGAGCACCGTTCTTTCCCTTGTCTCTGCAAACAGACAGCACGCTCACCTGTTCTCAGCCCATGAATTACACACTCTCTCAGTCTGCCTAAGCAAAGAAGGGGGAGACTTCCCTCTTTGTGTGCCCAGCCAGGATTACAGACACTGGCAGCAAAGCTGGAGAGGACAAAGCTTGGCTACAGAGGCATCCCCCACAGGCAGGGATTGAAATGGGAAGCTGTTCCCTGCTTCATGGAGAGGGCCACAAAACCTTTTGCACCCACACAACAGCTGCCACCTCATCACACAACCAGGAAGGCACGAGATCCTCCTTTATGGAAACGGCAGAGGGATGCAAGGGGGACAAAGAAAAATGCTTCCCACTCTAATCCCAAGTTTGTCATCAGTGTGAAAGACGCTCGCTCATCTACCCTGTCACCTGGGGAGAAGCTTGATTAATAAAATCAGATAATTAAATATTCTTCATCACGACTGGCTGCACCATTTTGAACCTCTTCCATTGTTCTTTTCTCCATCACCCCCACGGTTTTTCCAGTATCTAGAATCTGGAAAAAGGCCGAAAGCCTTTCATCTTATCAGGTGTGGTTTATTGCCCCCTGGTTACACAGTAATTTTGGTCTCCACTCCATGAAAAGGTCATATGATGGGATATCAGCTCAAGAATTGTCAGTTCACTGGACAAATAAGGCAGGGCCTGCCAATACAATTATAAGAGCCTGATAAGGAAGGCACAGAGAAGAACCAGCAGGAGAGAGAGAAACAACCATAGCAATTTAAAAGGTGAGGGGCAATCCCAGAAGAAGGCAAGAAATGCCACTGGGAGGAGGGAGAGGGAAGGAACGGGAGCGTATCTAACCACACATTCTTCCCAAAATAAAAATTAACAAGAAGATAGAAGAGGCTCAGTAGAGGAATCACAGGTATTCACCCACATTAACCAGGAAATCTCTCGCTGCGGTGGATGCCTAATTGAGAGACATGAGCAACTGGTGGGATGATTATCAAGCTAGCTTGCCTCATAGCTCAGGAAGGAAAGAAAATAATGTTTTATCTTTAGAAGTAGAGGTGGGGGGCAGAGGGTACTAATTCCTATTCCTACACGTGTTGCAAGGGCCATCTCTTTTTCTCTTGTGACTGATAAGATGAGATGATGTTGAAAAGCACCTGCTTGGAAAGTTCAAAGAGTTTTCACAATAGAAGAAAAGAGAATCTGAACCAAAGCTGATGGCTGGGAGGGATGGCTGAAGGATAACCTGGGAACTTCGGGTGAGGAAAGTTTTCATATGTGACACCTCCTTGTATGCAAGAGAAGTTTACAGGTTGCCTCTCTCACTAGTAAACGGCCCGAGGAACAAGTATTTGTCCTGACGATTATTTTCTTAACTCCATAATGGTACAAATCCAGTGGGCTTTTCACAGGTTTAAGCCTGAAAGCAGAAAAGGAAGATAACTGCCCCACAGACAGGATTTACCGACAAGAAGCAACCCTTCCCAGCGTATTTTTCTCCTGGGTCCGCAAGGAGCACACCTCCTCCTGGAACGGCCATATGATTGTTCAGGCCTCCGTAAATCCAATTCGGCAGTGGGTGGGGTTGGAAAGACTTTTAACCCCCATGTCTAACTCTGTCTTCCCCAGACCCAGGGAGTGCAGGTGTCGGTCCCAAGCAGATCAGCAGAGGGGAGCAGGCGTGTGCGCTGGCTTGTGGGTCGCCTTTGTTTCTCCTCCCAGCGCTGCCGCGGGTGACCCGGGCATGGGTGGGGAGAGACGCGCACCGTCCCAGCCGCGTGTTCCGCGGGCTGCGCCGAGAGCCGGGCCAGCACGACAGGACTCCGTGCCCCGGGGCCGCTTTGGCAGGAATATGATGGACCCTCAGGTGTGTGCTGGACAGAGGAAGCCCAGCCTGTCCTTTTCCATTGAGGAAATCTTAAAGAAACCTTGTGCCAGCACTGCCCCAAGCAGTGAAACCAGGAACAGAAGTAACTACGCTGAGAGACCTCCGTCCCTAAAAGCAGGGTCACCAGTGGCCTTTGGTAAGTACAAGTTAATAACACTTAATGAAAATGCTGCTTGCTTTTTGACCCCTAAAGCTGTCATATTTTATTATGTAGAATTTTTATTCTTTAGCTTTTGTAGGAATCTAGGATTTCCCTTACCAGGTACAAGTCATTCATTATATATACAGAAATAATATTTTTAAAATAATTTGCTTCCCACCTCGCAGTAGACTGGACTCCGGGGTTTTGTACATTGCAAAGCCCCAATGTCATTGGAGAGGTGAGTATGCAACCTGAACTGTTCTTGCAGGTAGCTCTCCTCAGTAACAGTGGGAAGTGCTTATTGTAAAAAAACCAGCATCTTTTCCTTTAAAAAACAATAGTCTTGCTATTTGGGGGGCGGGGGGAAGACAAATAAATGCCTATCGTAAGAAGGACAGGTATTCAAACTCAGGAAGTGAGCCTAAAACTGCTGCAACTTAATGAAAATTTCGGAGTTTCACTTATATCAAGAGTTGACTGTTGTCTGCAATTACAGCCAAAACTCATATCAACACCCTTTTCTGATAAATTTGACCACTCATCCTCAAGCAGGAGAAATAGTCTGTAAGGGTAATGGTAGCTAAGGAGCATTAGAACTCAGTTGCTGGAATAAGAAAAGAAAAAACATTGTGTTTAATCATTTCTTCTTATCATCATGGACACTAGGTTCTTTCATGAACTGCATAAAAGCAGCTTGTAGAAAACTTGCATGACTTTGATCTTAGCAAACCAGCAAGTGCATTAGACTTTTTGACTTCAGTTTTCACAGTTTAGTTACTTTAGCCTTGAGTGAACTTTTACCCCCCAGAGAAATGGTCTCCTTCTTTCCTTAAACAAAGACCAATGTCCAACATTTTCTGGATTTAGTATTTCTTCTTCTCTTTCAATCTACATCTTCCATGAAAAAGAGATGTTTTATGTATACAAGCACATCCACTTAAATGAAAAATGACCCATGGTTTTGACACAAAATTTTCACTCACCTCTCTCTCAACTGCTTTCAACAAAGCTTAATGCTGCACTTTATTTTTTGTAATATAGAGAGATTCTTTCATGGATCAGGACCCCATTTCTCAGGACACTGGATGAACCACCCATTAGTAAGGGAGAGAATATTTTTCCAAAAACCTGGCAGTGCGAGTAACCATTGCCTATTCACATAGGTGCATCTCTTTTTATGTGCAGACTGGATACTGACGTGGACTGGAAAGCAAACAAGACCTAAGTGGTGAAGGAAACTACTCACTAGTGTAACATTATCCACTAGCCGGCCTCGAGCCCACTAACACTGCCTCTCAAAGCTATGCTTTGCACAAGATGTGGACTTTTTTGTTCATCTCTGACACAGGATCACTTCATTTACCCTGTACAGGCTTGTCTGCTGAGCATGGGGCAGTCAGCCCACCACACATCTCACAGCCTGGGGAGCCCAAAGCACTGGGGCTGAGTGTGGCACTGCTGCCTTTGTGCCTGTGACTGTGGCTTTCCCTGTAAACCTGTGCGTGGGGAAGAGGGATAGCATTCTGCTGGTATTTCACAGAACCATAGGATAACTGAAGTTTGGGGGGACCTCTTGAGGTCATCTGGAGGTACAGCTTCCTTCTCAAAGAAAAGGCTGTTTCAAACATCAGCCAAGGTTGCTGAAGGCCATGGTGAGTGTTGCCTGCCTGTTTCACCACTGGTACTGTTGGAGGACTGCAGCATTTAGAGGTTTCCTTAAGTTGCCTTTGCAGACTGGAACTGGACAACCGGTCCTGAAACAAGGAAGAGCTTGGTAGTTTGTAGGGGTGGACAAAGACATGGCTGATGCTGGTGCAAGCGCAATGGGGCCCATGTGCTGAAGGAGCACGGTTGCCAGGTTGTGAAGGGGGAGACATGCTGGCATGAGCACTGGCAGTGAGTTTTCGTGAGCTGAAAGTTCTTTCCTGAGGGCCCATGGCAGTCATTTTGTGCCACTGGATCCAAAGTGAGACAGAAAACACCAAGGAAAATTAAGTCAGTGCTTGTTCATAACATGGGCCATAGAACTGCATTTTAACAACATGAGACTCTTCTCTGGGAACAGAGACAGGGCCTTGTTATGTTAAGTCTGTTTCACAATCAATATGTTGAAGCCCAGTTTCACCGCATGTCTTGACTAGGTGTGCTGCTCCAAGCACAAAGTCTGACAAATTTGTATGCAGGACATGGTGGGGGCCTGGGATTGCATTACTGCGCTGCCAGTGCAGCCTCATCCCAAATTGCTCCACCTGAGTGTACAGTCAGTTTTTCATCTTGAAAGCAAAGTAGGCAGAACTGCCAGGCCTTGCCTTTAACTTTGCTTCATCACCTAGCCAGAGAGAGACTGCAGCTGTAGCAAGGGAATATAGTGACTCTTCTCTCTCCTGCTAGAAAGCAACGTTGGATTCACCTACTTCAGGCAATGTAAAATATTAACTAAAGAAAACAGTATGTACACACATGAAGATTCACTTAACTGTTGCTGGAAGTGGGAAAACAGGAAAGCTGTAGAAATCTTCCAAAATGTTGTACTTTGTTTTTGCAGCTGATCAAGGATGTTTAAAAAAGAAAATTGAAACAAAACTTCTTCACTGTTTGCTTTGTACCTAAGAATATGATACCTAAGCTTATTACCCTTTGCTTTCCGAGCAGAACTGTGATTTATTCAGATAAGTTTTATTTATTTCAGAAGTGCAATACCCCGTGCTGTACATCTGGGGATAATTGCTGTATTTCATCAAAGTTGTTCAGCTTCATGCCATATAACACTGGCATTAAACAAGTTGTGTAAATAGTCAGCCACATCTAGTATGGCACTTGCTGGCCAAGGTTGGGGAACTGAAATGAACTAGGAAACTTCTTGGAAATTCTAGGATGGGACAGAAATCCAACAGCTTTCCCACAATAGTTCAGGAGCAAAGAAGGAAGTACTACAGGTCAGGGTTGAGTTATATCATTTCCCATATACCATATGGTATATAAGAGGAAGGAGGATCCTTATGGCATATCAGATCCATATGACACCACATACATACTCGTGGCTTCCATAAGTTAAATACTGAAGCCAAAATTTATCACCTGATGCAGACAGTATAAGTACCAACATCACACTTACCCTGAAGTTTAAATCTAGCCATTGTGAGGTAGGGAGATGGGTAGGATCAGAGGACCAGAAGATGCAGAATGTCAGAAATAGTTAGACTCAGTGATCTAATGTTTGGACTCGATGATCTTAGAGGTCTTTTCCAACCTATGATTCTAAAAGAGGGGTATAGACAAAGCTCCCCAAGAAAATCCATGGGTGCTGAACCAGATGACTTCTAGAAGTTGCTCCTAACTTGAATTATTCTGAGTCTCTGACAAAAAGGATGTTGTGATGTGCAGTACCAGCCTCTCATGGAAAGCTAGGGCAGGACTTAATCTTATCTATGAGAAGATCTCTGGACCTGACTCCTAAGTTCACATGTTTTGGTGAGTGTAATTCCAGCGGGACTTGGAATAAGGAGTGTGCAGTCTTCTCTGTGGCATTTGGCTTCCCAATTGCAGTGTTAGTCATGGGAGAGTTCACTGCACAAGCACAACTGCTAGAGGACCTGGAGCTGCAATTGTTGAAGCCTGCTGAAATCTTTGAAAGACCCTTCCCAAGCTGAAAAACAAACAGTGAACGAAGAGACATTTTAGTGTGCAGTCTGTGCTTTTCCTCTTATCCTTTTGTCACAATGCCTAGAAAGGGTAACCATGGCTTTTGCAAGTGACACAATTAAACACCCAGCGAGGGCTGATCTCCTCCCTCCTGCCAATTCTTTCATTTAAAACAGAGAAGAATATCAGGCCTATTTCAGAAAAAAAAATTATTCTGAAATTCGTGGGAACCTGATTTCAGTGTACATGAAATTACATCTGAAATGATTGTTCATTACTCCCGTGGTTTCTGCCAGTGAGGTTTCACCAACAGGAGATCCTTTATCAAGTCAGGGAGAGCTTGGGATTAGAGTGTTACACCTGGGAAATTAATAGTGAAAGCAGTAACAGAAATGGTAATTTCGTCATTCTGCCTGTGTTGTGCTCCATCATGTTAAGGGTACACAAATTAATAGGAATACAACCACCACCTCACAACAAATGTCAATATGGTGATTGTTCACCTTTAGCAACACTCCACCCAGCTTTATCACAACAGAGGAAACAAACTGAAAGAATCTAATTGAACAGATACCATCTGGCCAACGTCACCAATTCACCCCACCTATTACAAGGAAAAACAATACACCTGGAAGAAAAAAAAAAAAAGAAAAATGTATAGAAGCAAGAGAAAAACAACACAATACAAAGATGCTTGCATTTCTCAGTGATAGACTTTTCCCTGTTCACAGCCTTAGTAAGACCCTAAAATCATAAAGCCTTGTGCCTCTATAGGTCTGACTCTCTCCAGTGATTACACAAGGCTTAAATGGAACTTAGGTCACCTGAAATAACCTCCTGCTTTCAAAGTGAAACCCTACTATCTTGCCTGAAATTGTCCATCCTTTCCTATACAACTGAAAGTCAAGCCAAAAAGACCATTTTGAGCCACCAGTCAAAGTAATTTCTGTGCATGACAGTAACAAATATCTTATGTTGTGCTAGGCTGAAATGTCATTGCCTTCCCTAGAGAAAAAAAAAAAAGCTACATTCCCTGGAGGAAGTTTTGCCCCATGCCTGTTCATAGGTATTTTTCAGAGCTCCCTGCTGGAGTCCAATGAATTTGCAGCAAAAAAAATTGAGCTGGCCTAAAGAGAAACCACTTCAGACAGTCTCTTTGCTTGGTCAGGATAACAAGCACCAGAGAAGGTTGCAATGCAAACAGGACTAAACCTTGAGGCTCCTAACTCTCAGCTATGTGCTTTAAACTCAGTATCATCTACCTTCAGTCTTATCCTCCAGAAAAATTCCTTAATTTATTCAGCCTCTCTTTAAGGTTCATACTTCTTTGATCTCAAACAACAGATCCTCCCACTCCTTTTCAGCAATTCACAGAGATACTGGCATTTTCCCATCTGCCTAGGACTGTCTTCTATTCCCTCCCTGTTCTCTCCACTTCAGTCTGTAATTACTCTATCCGTGCTCACACATAAATTGTGCTTATCATTGGGGTATGTGAGCATCTCAGGGTAAAATTTTGGGGAGGAAAGTTGTATATAAAGGATGATGATGTGAAAAGTCTTCTATAATTCAAAAAATGCTAATGTCATTCTTAGAAAGCTTTAATCACTCCCCATAAGAGCACCTTGCTTAGGTAACCTTACATTTTTCATTATTGTAGGATATAAGCATCTTCAATTCTCTAACATATTAATTTTCACAGCATCACATCTAGCAAAGGAGTGCAACTAGTCCTTAATTTAGGGGTGTGGGACTGCGATAGAAATCGTGGGCTAAGAACCTGTGCCAGCACTGATATCCTCTGATCATCTATCATTTAACCCAGCCCCATGCTAGTGATCACTCCCAGCTCTATCCTCTCCTTTATCCCACAAATATTATTCAAAAGTTCACCTGTTTTCTCACCAGAAAGTTAGTTGATAGTAAAGGAATTAAATGAGTCCCATTTTGCACAATGTGCCTCAAACACAGAGGTGGGCCACGTTTTCAAGGTCCACATGACTGGACACATGTCATTGTGCTTAAAAGGTTACTCAAAGGTTGGTGATAATTTGAATAGATAGCATTTGAACAATCATCCTTTATTGACAGGAGGCTTTGGCTAGTTTTCAGAGCTCTTACAGCTTTGTTTTCTTCATGTAAGTGTCAACCTCTATAAAATTCCTTTTGTGTGGGCTCTTACTGAGGGCAGAATCGGAATTGAGTACTTTGTCTCCAGATGTTATAATTATCATTGCTCCAAAGCTGGTTTCAAATAGAACTTGTTGTTTGCTCAGAAAATAAAACTCTGACAAGTCTAGAAATGAGATGCTTTGCCAATGCCAGATGTGACAACATATATATGTAAAATGTATGTTAAAAAGTGGGGTTTCTTCCAGTACAACCTGTAGTGGTTCACACCTGCTGCCATTTAGGTATCAGCGGGGAGAGGGGACCAGCCACAGGTGCTGCAAACCCCAGAGCCTAGACGTGGGTGGCTGCTCAGGGGTGCAGTCCATTATTACAGTAAGATTGCAATGTTCTCTGACAGTAATATCAGACAAACCTGTACTGCCACGTTTGCCTCCAGGTCACGCAAAGCACAGAACCTGAATTCCCCAATGGGTGCATTATGTTCATGTGTTGCTTCTTTCTGTGCCTTTCCAAGCAGAGAAATCCAGGCACGGAGGAAAACTAGAATAAATTCTAGGTTTGCCATTAAAGCAGGACAGACACAGATGTCTTGTCTCTGAAGAGCCAGCTGAGCCTTGATTGCAACTACCAAAAGCAACACAAAAAAGCACTCAGCATTGGGGTTTATGGCAAAGCTCTATTATAGGAAAGTGGGGTGGAGAGTGGGAGGATTTGGTGTAACTCTCTTGGGATGCTAGCAGCCACAGACAGCCCACTGCCTTGAACCGTGAGGCTTCCCAGCATGTTATACTTCAGTGCATGGCTTTGCAAGGTCTGCTTATGTTTATAAGGAAGAGTATGAACTACACTCATGAGGGAAGAGAACTAATCTGGAAGATCTTTGTGGTGTCCCTGCTGCACACTGAGATAACGGTGTTAGTAATAAGGCAACACCACAGCTGAAGAAAGATCGTGGCTTGTGGGGCCAATTTCCTCCGCACTCGGGGTCGGGTGTCCTAGCACGTGTCATCACTGGTTGCTGCTGAGGTTACCTTAGAGGTTGTTTATAACATCCATGCTCAGATCTAAGCTAATGTTACAGCTGCACTTCACAAACATGGGCCAACACACACTTCTCTTGTTTTTCCTGTCAACAAGAGTGTGCAGGTGATTTCATGAAGATGAGTTGGCTGTCAGTGCCTTCCTAGATATCACCAGTGACACGTGTCACAAAGGCAGATGGGACATGTTGACAGCCTGGGCAAAAGCCGCCTTTAGAATTGTCCAATGCCTAAATCAGAGCAGCAGGCATCCCAGATGGAGAAGAAAGAACAGGTGGACCTGAATTGGGGAAGACACTGACCTTTAGCCTATTCATTGGCTCATTTTCCTGTAGGGTAGATGTGTCTACAGGGACATTTAAGAAAAAACCAGATTTTTAAAAGCATTTGGCATCCAGCAAATTCCATGGCGATCTTGCTGACAGAGTTTCAAAGCAGCTCCACATCTACTGTACTTCTGAGTTCTTCAGAAAAGGCAGCCACTAATTTGGACACTGACAGGGAAGCTGAGATTTCTTGATCATTTGGTTGTGTCTCTTTATTTCTACAGTCCTTTTTTAAAAATCTCCCATAAGGACCATTGAATTTTTCAAAGTGGAAGGAAGCAGAGAACAGGCTAGATTTGGGGGTCAAATTCACCAGGATCCTGTGTCTGCAACATGGAGTGATCTTGGCATTAATGTACAGCACAGAAGGATTAGGGCCATTTTAAATATGATCAGGTTTGAAGGGTGCAGTATCCAGACTACCTTTCTTCACACAAATTGGAAGGTGCACTGAACAGTGGTTGCTTTATTCAAAGCTGTCTTATGCTGTGTCCTTCACAGGTTCCAGCAGCAGGAGTCAGTTCGACTGTGACTTACCTTCAGCCAAAATGCTTCTCCCCACCACATGTGCTAAACCCATGGCCAGAGCAAAGAGAGTGCAGGCAACTCACTGCAGAAGACATACTGGCAGCCCAGTGTCCCTCCTGGGGGAGGACACCGGACGTGAACGCCTGGAAGGCAAAAGGAAACATGAAGAAGAGGAAGATCAGCTGTGTGATTTCCCAATGGACCATCCACTTCATGGTGAGTGTGTCTATATCCAGACTTTCCCCTACAGTGCCCCAAAACACAACCGTTATCTTACAATTACGTACATGGCAATATCAAGCAACAGACATCACAAATGTTTCCACTGGCTAAGTCACAGGAGATGGTCACAGCTCCTGGTTGAGTCATGGAGATGGTTCTTCAGTCTTGCCATCAAAAACC
Organism: Ptilonorhynchus violaceus; assembly: GCA_013397565.1. NCBI lineage: Eukaryota > Metazoa > Chordata > Aves > Passeriformes > Ptilonorhynchidae > Ptilonorhynchus > Ptilonorhynchus violaceus. The sequence goes on from VZRJ01007105.1 coordinate 470,724, forward strand.
TGGAGAACCACTCTTTGAGCCAAAGATCTAGCTCAGGCCTACCAACCCTACCAATGTGGGTGGTAGGGACCACTTTGGGTGTTTACTGCCCTCCTGCTTGGGGTGTGAGGAGTCACCATGTTGGGAGACTCACTGCCAGGGTTGTGCAACGCCCGTTTCCTGGTAAATGTGCATTGCACAACACGGGGAGAGAGGCCGCTGAATAAGCCAAGTCAGCTCAATGTGTTCTGTACACCTTGGACCCACTGTACAGGTGATGAAGAGGTCATCAGCATGCACACAGACAAGCTGTCGACGTGCACTAGGTCTGGCAGGATGTGTCAGGCACAATTTTCAAGCCTGGCCATGGTCATGGATCTGCTAATTTAATTAGTTACGAACACTGGTAAACAGCAGTCTATCTCTTACCCAAAGCCTTTTCCAATAAGTTGCACAGAGACTTTAGGCTAAGCAGGGTATGTGGTACCTGAGCAAGACAAGTTTCTGACATACAGATGGCAATTTATTAGCAGCATGTGACAAAAATTGCTGTAAGTTCATTGAGTTTGAAGAAAAGTAAGTACAGACTTACTTACTACACCCCAGAAAACAGATTTTCAGTAGCAGCAGAAAGGTATTTCTTGCTTAGTTTGGTATTATGTACTCCAGAAAAAAAAAAAACTTTCATTTAAGTCCATTGAAAACTCCTAGCAGGCCCATGTGACTGCAGATGCAGGGTTACTTAGCTGGCTTCCCTGAGATTCACACATCATCCTTGATCCATACTCTGCAAGCTGGCAGGGGAAACAACTCTTTCTGTGAAATACATTTGAAAGAAAAGCCTGGTTTCTGCCACCACTGCTATGGTATATATGAGTCCTGTGACAAGCTGCTGTCACCTCCTCCTCCTGCACGAGTCAGCCATCAGTCTGGATACAGGGAGAAGCGTTGTAAGAGAACTGGAAGTTTTAGCCTCCCTCTACCCTGTAAGCTGCACACAGCTCATGACAGCAGGACTAAATAATGTTGCTTTCTCACAGAAGAGCCGAGTCTGTATGTATCTGGCACTCAGAGTTGGCTCTGAGTATAAAAGTAGTATATTTCACACAAGAGGGTGTCCCCAGCCAGGAGGATCACACCAGAGCTGGGAGGTGGCTGTCCCGGCTTGGCACTTAGCGTCATTGACCAGCACTGTGGTTGGTACCAGCCCCATCGGTAAGGCAGGGGAGAAAGCATGTAATTATCCGCACAAAACTGAGCCAAGAGGAGCAGCCCCTTTCAACGACAACACGTATTTTAAAGGCATTTTAAACAAAATCCCTCTGTTCCCTGGTGGCAGCGAGGTTTTGAAGCCAAGCAGAGGTTTAATGATCTGCCATTTTCTAGGCTACTGGTTCCCGCAGTTGCCGAGCCTTTGATAGAAACTGGATGAAGAAGGAGGGAGGATCCTAAAGCACTGGATTGGCATTTTGCCTGTGGTGCGCAAACAATGATGCTTCGGATGGCGTTCAGGCACTGTGTCATTCCTAGCAGAGAGCTGGAGGCCTGGTTTTAAAATCCTTTCCAGCATCTTAAGTTTCAGCCTCCTCCTTCCACTTTACGTTAGGGGGGAAGTGCTGGCAGCTGTTTTTCTCCTGCCTCTGGCTGTGGCAGGTGCCACCTTCCCAGACAAAGTCAGCAGCAGCACCTGCAGGAAAAGTAGACTGCATCATCCCTGGAAACAGTCTGTAGTCTTTACAGCCCAAGATGATAGCAAATTAGCTTCTGTTTACATGCCTATCAGCTCTGGGGTGCTTCAGTGCCTTTGGAACTGTAGGTTGGTTACGTTACCTGGGCAGTGCCAAATGCCCGTAGGGTATCCACAGAAGTGTCCCCAGGATCCCCCTCACACCCACACTGAGGATGCCTACAAGCACCGAGAGGAACAGCACCAATCCCAGCAGGAGGAGACCCTTCTGGTGTGAAAGACATCAGAAGCCCTTGGCAAGGTGTTCCCTCACCTCTCTCGCTCAGCACACCTCTGTCTGTGTAAAACGCCTGCATAATTTGTGAGGAAGGGCCCTGGGCTCTGTCTAGGCAGACACATCTGTTTAGCTGTCGGGGAGGAAATCACCTTGGAGGCAGAAGGGCTGGGCTTTGGTGCTTTTTTGTATAGGAGGTGAAAGGTGAAGAGGAGGCTGTGACAATAGCCCCCTTCATGGGCAGGTGGTCTGAGATAGCAAGAGCACCCCGACTGTGATCCTGAGGGTGAATTTGGAGCATATTTCCAGGAAACCCTGTAACAATTTCCTAAAAATTTTTCTTTTCCCACAAAATGGCGTCTGCCAATAAGCGGTTTAGAAATGCAGTGTCATTTAAGCTAAATAGATTTATGCCCTTATCACAAACCATTTGCTGGAAGCAATGCCTCTTGTACTTTGAACTTGGAAGCTGCATTGTAAGCAAAAAAAGAAGAGTCCTCATATGCTAGAGACATGCTGACAGTGGCATTTAGTTTTGCTAAGCCCTAATTTGAATTCGGGCGCCTTTGTTCTGAATGTTGGGTGCTTTCACCTGTGGCCTTTTGCATGAAAATCTCAGCAGAATCTTTTTGGAAAACCTAGATTCTTGGGAAGCAGCATTGATAAAACCTCTTTTAGAAGGAGATCATTCTCAGGGAGGCCTTACTTTGGAGCTGTAGGTCCAGGCTCTGTTTGAGCTAGCTCTCTGTGAGATGAGTCATTGCAGCCACTTTGGCATGTGCAACCACCATCACTGCCAGAGTCTTCAAAACTTCATGCTATTTCCTGCAGCTCACGTCTTCATTATTCACTGTAGAGGAGGCTGGCATGAGTCAACGTCACCCAAATATTTCCATAGCAGAAGCGCTCTGCATGTTGCTGACTGGGATCCCAGGGATCTTTTTATTAATCTAGTTGTTTTATTGTTATGATAGCATCTGTGATCCCAAAGCATACTGGTGAATTCTGGTGGCAATTACCATAAAGACAACAGAAAGTATAGAAATAATCTCTGTTCTGGAGGAATTCCCATATAAGTCACGTCCCCTCTGTACTGATGCCAGTTGCAGCCATCTTTAGCTCAGTGTTTATGTTTTCTCTGAAGTCATAAATTCACTTGTACTGTTCATTTGTGGACAATATGGTCAAATCCGTGTACCCCTGTGAAACAGCATGATTTATCTCTCACAGAACAGTCTTTTCCCCAAAATGCTGACTTACCTTAATGCATTTTTGAAACACCCAAGAGACAATGAAGCACTGTGTAATCACAATCACAGATAAATATCGGGTGCCCAGAATACGCCAGTGGGACTGTGAGAAAGGGCACAAGCATCCCATTGTCCTGCAGAACAAAAGGAAACAATTTTAAATGAAAGGGAAAAGCAGGAGAAAAAATAAATGCCTATATATATAATTTGGCTGCCATTAGCTGTCTTACCAACCTTTTGTGTATCTGTGTGAATAGTCCCTGCAGCCCTGTGTCTCTAAAGTGCAGTGTTCCTCTGTATGCATTTGGAAGTGCCCCAGATCATTGACCTTGTTTCAGTGGGTTTACTTGAGGTATTGTTGAAGGCTGGTTCTTTTTTTTCCTCCCTCTTTGAAGACTGACCATTTATAATGACACCCTGGATATTAAATGAAATGCACAAAACCTGAATCCTTTACTCTCACCCTTCAAACTAGGTTCACATAGAAGTCTCAGTGGTACAAGTAAGCCCTGAATAAAGCAAAGCTGTCAGTAGTTGAGGACTGTCTTAAATTCTGTTTGTGTTGTTTCATCATGGATTTTGGGTTTGGAATTTTATTTACTTAAAGCAAATGTTAGCATTCAATGCTTTCCTCAAGCAGCTCCTTCTTTCCTGGGAATTTTGGATCCAAAGGGTACATTACGCAGGACCCAGAGGTTAATTTGTTCCTGCTAGTCAAATCTGTGTAATGTGACCACTTGTTAAGTTGATGGCACATCATGATAAGTTTATTTCAAAGGTCTTAATGAGTATTTATTGGCTTCTTCTAAATTGTCCTAGAACTTTTCATTACATCCCCGGGATATGGTACTGTTAATTACTGTTCTTTGAAACTGAGGGCAGCAATACCTTTTAGCTACTGTATTAGAAAGCCCTTTATGCTTGAAGGGGAAACAGCAGAGACTGCATACCAAAATAATGATGGAATCATGCTTTCTTGGATGGAGCGCAGGCTCTGAGGCAGAGATGTAAATAAGCATTCCTGATTGGAAAGCATTACAATGGCGCTGGACCATGTTTGCAGGTACAAATAACTACAAAAAGCAGTAATAAAGTAGAAAACAAGTCCGTGAAATCTGCAGTAAGCTCAGCTTACTCCTTGGGCAAATGGCTGGTTTCTCACAATGGCGCTGGACCAGAAAGTGTGGGGAGAGTGGTGGGGAACCTGTTTTCCTTGGTGAGGACCACTATTGGTTTAGGCTGGCCACTGCTTTTAAGGTGAGGTTTGAATACGGCTAAACATTCACTGAAATGAGGGTGTCAAGTGTCAAGCTTGAGATTTAGCTGAATGGGAACATACACATGCATCTACCCAAAATCCACTTTGGCCTGAAGGAATTCATGAAGGTACAAGCTCTTTAGCCTTGGTACAGACATGATGGTTGTACTCCATGATCTCAGAGGTTCTTTTCCAACCTTAAAAATTCTATGACTCTGTGACATCAGGTGCTGGACACTGACACACACTCTGTCAGTTGAGGTCCCTCAAACCATGGCCTGCGTGCTTCATCCTTCAGATACTGTGCTGACCACTGGCTGTGCCAGAGTTACGCACAACACCATTTCAGGCAGCAGCATTTGTAAACACTGTCATCACTTTTCTGGCAGACAGGAAAGGTTAAATTCACCAGGGGCTCAGGTTGATGGTGAGCACGATCCTCCACAACAAACTGTCCGCATGAATGGTTTCATACATACCGTCTCCTCCTTGCCAACTCCTCTGACAAGAAACTCCCCTGGCCACCACCGTACAGCCTGATGAAACAGGTCTCTAGCCTGATATTTCTAGCATTCCTGCTCACACCCCCTGAAGTCTGTACCTCTCTGCATTTCAGTCTTGCTGTCAGGTGATTAGGCACTGTTCTCAGCGCCAGGGTGGAAGCAACTCTCTGTCAGGAAGTTGTGGACTGAAGGGAGGAGGTCAAGACTTTAAAAGTTCAGGTTGTCCTTCTCTGAACTAACTTTGGCAATGCCTGAACAGCCAGCAGCTGGATGTGAAATGCTGCGTTTCACTAGCAGGAGGCTCTCTCTGGAGCACGTTTTATCTATCCAATTAGGATCAGTCTTGCTGGCTATGTCAGTCCTTCTTAACAAAGGCTGAAAAAACACTCTAATAAAGATTAGCCACACTGCAGTACTCCCACCTAAATATTGCAGTGCAAGCTCTTTTGAAAGCCATGAGCAACTTCTTTTAACTAGAAGAGGGCCTGCCATGGGCACATTTCTGTATACAGACAAGCCCATTTTGTCCTTCTGCCATCAGCACTCTGCAATAACTGGGGGGTTTTTGCTGTGGGGCTGTCTGCCATGAGCAGAATGTCACCACAAGAGAACAGCGTTCAGAAAAGCCATGAGAAGGAACTGGCTGGGAGACTCACATATCCGAATTACAAAGAAGAGAGAGAGAGAGAGGCTTCTTTGAAAAAGACAAAAAGGAGAAAACAGAACTTAACCAGATATAATGAGGCTCTTTTTTAACACACCTGGGTTTCTTTCTGAGAAACAAATGATACAGTAAACTTTGTTACACAGAGAAAAATGTATTTCTGAGGATATAGAGCTAAAGCCACTTGCTTGCTTATGTGACTACTTTCTCCTTGTCAAAGAAGAAGCAGAATCTTTGGATCTGGCTATTGCATATCATGAGAGGTTGTCTGTCCAGAAATGACAGAGAAGATTGCAGCAAGATAAACTGATCCCACCAGTTTTCATCTACCTAGATTACCTACTTCAAAGCAAATATGTGCCAGCACTAACTTCCAGCCCTTCTCCTGGGTCTTTAGTTCCTTATCCCTCCAGTGTACGCACCACTGTAATGATACCACGTAGGCTGGATACAGTCCTAGCTGCTAATGGGGTAAGTGCAAACGGGGGATGCAATTGCAGAGATGCCCCTGAGGCAGCATTTTTCTAGCTGGGTCAGGTGTGCAGGGCAGCTGAGAAACAGCTGTGCAAGGTGTACCCTAAGCTACTTGCCCACTACAGAATATAGTCCAGAAGAAATTTGCCCCCACTGTTGCAGCTGCACAGCTTCTATTTAACAAACTGTAAATGTTAACTAACTTCTACAAGGAGTAGTCATCAGTATTTGTATTATACTTCTAATAACTTGAAACTCTGTTATACTGGACAGTGGGAATAAGCTGTGATATGCTAAGCTAAAACGGTGTATATAAGCAATTGCAAATCAGATGCTTTGAGCTGTGCATAGATTAAGGCCTTAATGCCTTGAACTCCCTTACTTTTTAGGGAAGGAATGATGGGGTGACTTCACTCCATGTGGATATTTTGAGGTCAGAGATCACATAATAAAGTAAGTTGGGAGAGACCTCTGGAGACCATCTTGTCCAACCTCAAATCTAAGCAGGACCAGCTTAAATCAGGTGGTTTAGGCCTTTGTCCAGTCAAGTTTAGAATATCTCCAAGGTCTGAGACTTCACAGCCTCTCCAGGCCCATGACAGACTACCCTCACAGTGAAAACATTTTTTTTCCTCTATGTAATCAGAATTTTCCCTGCTGCAACTTGTAGCCACTGGTCTCATCCTTCCACTGTGCACCTTCAAAAAGACTCTCTATTTCTACAAAGTTTGTATATTGCAACTTGCTCCAAGTCTGACCTAGTAATAAAGCAGATGTGCAGAGGACAAATGGGCCTGATACTGAATTTAAAGGAGCTATACTGCTTTATCAGCATGGAGAATCTGGCCCTTCCAATGTCAACAGTAAGGCAATGTATAGACAGCTGTATCTCTAAGCATCTGAAAATGCTGACATATTTAGCTGCCTGGTATTTTCAGGCTTGGTTTCAGCAGTCAGCTAACCTGCAAATGACTTTCACAGAGCATCAAAGCACACTTGAGTATCCCCAGCTTTTACATAAAAAATAGCTCAGGAAGCTCAGACAGAGTCTTATTTCCCCAGAGACTCTAGAGCCACTTTTGAAAAGCCAAAGTTACACTTCCAACACTTCCTAGTCTTATATCTTCCACCCACATTCTTTATTAGACTGTAATTCTGAATGCTGTTGTTTGCTATGGGATCTCTAAGCTGAGGTCCCAAGGCAAAGGGAACTATCAAAGCTACAGTCAGAAAAAGTTTCATCTTGCAAGAGAAAACGTTAACTTAGAGTCCCAGATTTTTTGCATTTCTTAATAGTTTTTAAAAAATTAAAAATAGAATGACTGATTACTTATAGAAAAAAATGCACTTTTCTAGATTTCCTGCTGGCAAAAGCCTTGATTAGTTCACAGGAGTCTATTTTGTCAGTAACTTAATTTCATTTCTAGTTGAAATCGGAATTTGTCCTTCAGTCTCTACTGGCCCATGACTGTCCTCGTGTTACTGTATTTTGTTCAATCTGATGAGTTTCAGCTTTGAAAAGTCTGGTTTCAGTAGGATTGACACTTCTGAGCTCTGTGTAGACCCTCCCCTTACTTAAGAGTCTCATCTGCAAAACAGTTCACCTTTCCAGAAGGAAAATGTGGAGGATTAAAAGTGAACTTATAGGGAGTTTCTTTTGCCCATCACCAAATTGTCTGGGTCATTTTCATACCAAAGAAGCTAGTATGCGACACCAGAAATTCAAGTGCCTGTTCTCTCTGAAGCCATGCTCGCTAATCCTGGACACTTCTTAGGTGCCAGCAGGACAGAATATAGTAAGCCATAGTAAGTGGGAGGTGAAAATCCTCCAGACAGGAAACACCATTATGAACTGGGAACCCTATCTTGTCTACAGGGGGTGTAGTGTCCTGACATTCCTACTGTCAGATATTTCCCTTTCCTTGCATAGAGCAATAAACCCCCCTTCTCTTGAGAAGGTCAAGTAGACGTAATCAGGGCTTCTTAGGAGAAGGTGCCCGTTCCTACCTTCAGCATAAACACACAAAAATATTTCTCATTTCAAATCTCTGCCACAGTAATGCCAACAGGATACAGCACAAATAACATTTTTCTCTTGGGGCTGAAGCCAGTGCTGCAGTTTAATGAGCAGTATTTTGATAGGCTGGTGGAAAGTCTAATGATACAGATTTAACTGTGTTGGACATCAGCTTTATTAGGCTGTTTCTGAGACATGGTATTATTGACAGTGTTTATGATAAATGACACTCCTCAGTTATATTTGCATGACTGGTTTCCTTTCAAAGTCCCCCAAAGGTTTAGGAAAGATGAAATATTCACAATGGTGTCATGTCCTGGGCTCCTTCCTACCAAGTTGATGAACAGAATATTTTATTCCTTACTTTCTGTGTCAACAGAGTCACAATGAGGTTTCGATTACAGAATGAAAAATGTCATTTGCTGGTTGGCACAGAGCCCTATTTATATTGGCCTAGGTGTTTAGTTACCTTTTCACTGTTTTAGCCCTCCAAAAGAAAAGTGTATGCTAATGATTGAACAAAAGAGGGGGAAAAAAGCACAAAGACTCTTTGAGGACTAAGCTAACCTTGTCTGGTTAATTGTTTCCATTAGAAAGAGTATGCATCTAGTTAGGTAGTATGAATTGGTAGTTGTCATCAGAGCATGGAAGACCAAAAGCAGTCATTCAAAATAGCAATTTTCTCTAACAACATGGTTTCATTGACAATAACTTCAGGTCACTGAGTAGCAAGCTCATCATAGTCACTAAAATAGTATTCGAATTTTTGTGCTCCTATCAGATGCAGTTTTCTGAGCTCAGTAGAAAAAAACCCTCTGACTCACAATGCTTGGGGCATGGCTTTTTGTGCTGGTCATTCAATGTCAGCCTGAAGATACTCCATTTGTGCATCAGAGAAGATTCCAACCTTGGAACAAGGCTGAACTCCACATTCCGCAGCGCCTTTTTCCTTTTCCTTGCAAGACATTGGCCCTTAAGCATCATTTCAAAGCAACCTAGACCTCATTCTAACTTACAGCAAGCACCATGCAGAGTTTATGATCTGAATAAAATACCCTGGAGTAGAAGGGTATTTTCAAAACACTATAGGAGTGTGGAGGGAAGTCCTTTATGTGATCACACCACAACAGGTGAGGGAATGGAGCAGTCTACAAGTCTCTTTAGGAATTCACAGGACCCAAACTTCCCTATGGGTTTTAAGGACTTATTCTGAAGGTTAAATTCTTAAGGTTAAGCTTGTTCAGAAAGTCCCCACACCACAACAGTACAGTCAGAAAAATACCTTTTCTTAGGAACTGCAAAGTTAAACTGCTGTCTATCCCTACTGCTTCAGGAATGGTATGGGAAGAGAACAGCAGTCAGTCAGGGGTCAGTGGCTGGTGACAAACCCATTGCAGGGCTAGTGTGGTTAAAATATATAGGGGGTTGTAGCTGTTGACATGAAGTGGATCCATGTAATTAGCACTGTAAATGTACACTTTTGACTCATTCCTTTAATAATAAAGGAGTTCATTCATATTCTCTGCTGGGTCAGGAGCCAGTCACCTATGATAAGTACATTCTGGAAGGTGGTGTAGATGCCATCCCAACTGCAGAGCGATTTACAGAAATTGCTGGATCTTTGAATCTCCTTGTGGTCCTGTAGCTTTTTCCTGTAAAAAGTAATACATCTGTCCTTGTTTTCACAGTTGAGAGGAAAGGGAAACGGAGAATCCGCACAACGTTCACAGCTGAGCAGCTCCAGGAACTGGAGAAAATTTTCCGAGTGACTCACTATCCGGATGTCCATATTCGCAATCAACTGGCAGCAAAGATAAACCTCCCAGAAGCCAGAGTTCAGGTACACTGTGTCTCCAAAAGGTTGTTTTCACTGCAATTCATTCATTATTTAGAGTGCATTCTTAATAGTTTATGCCTGGGTGACAATGCTAATGAAATACATGACCTCTCTCTTACCCTACAGATGAGGCCACTGTCACTGTTCTCCTTTTGCAAATAGGGAAAGAAGTATTTGTCACCCAGCTGCGACTAACCAAATGGAATTAATCAAAGAGTTAACAGGAGCTCTAAGCACACTAAATGCATAGCAAATAGGTGTTACAGATGGTTATGAGCAACCTGTTGGACTCTGTAGCGACAGAGCAGCCGTTTACGAAAATATTTATTAATCATTTATCAACCGTTTATAGGCTAATATTCATCCAGTACAAACTGTCATCCACATCCATCTTCCACAGGGTCTCCAAAAATGTGAAAATAGTTGCCAAAGTGGAAGTGCTTTCTTAGTGTGCTGTATTTTGATCTCATAGGCAATAAATGCCCTGGCTGTAATTTCAGTGCACAGAAACTAATCCAGTTTCCCCCACTTGTAATATAGTCTTGCTGACTGAGCTAAAAATTGACCCCAAATGTTTACTGCATATGAAATCTTCTACATTAAAATATACATACTGCTCTGTATTGGCATTTGGTGTTGTCTACCAGGCACTGTTGTGATGATTTTTGCACAAGGCAGTTTCTGCACTTGCCACAATGCTACAGTCATTGGCGTTCTTCTACGCATATATCCCACTCTAACAATCAAAGTTCAACACAGAGCAGTTTATTGACTATGACATTCCTGGGACTATTGACTAACCATGATGATATTGCTTCATCAGTAATTGACAGGGAGAATTAGAACTGCCTAGCCACAATATGCCCATTAGCTTCACCAGTGCACCGACAGTACATTTCCAGAGGCATAAAACACAAGCTGGGCTACCAGTCGGTGTTCCCCACAGAACAGTGAATCACATGAAAGAGCAGGACAATTCTCTGTTTAAAAAAATTTTTTTATAATCTGTATGGGGAAAAATAAAAATGAGTTATTATGGGAAACATCAACCTGAGATGTAAAGGAAAGAAGTAAAAAGTCCCTCATGTATGGATTGCAGATGGCAGATTCCCAAATCAGATAGTGTTACACACGACACCGAAAATTCTATGTTTGACCTCATCCTGGCTGATACAGGGAAATCAGCCACAGAACTAAAAATTAGCATTAACTTGAGTTCAAGTTACCAGTTATAATTTGGACTGATTGCATTTGTCACATGTAAACCAAATAGCATGCAGAGAATTCGCATGTGCTCTTGGTACTTTGAAATAATAGTTTTGACAAAGCTAAGAGCTTTGTGTAAGTCAAATCACCTCAGAAATATAATTTAGCTGGGGAAAAAAATAAGTGAATACCCATTGGATAACCAAATGAAACAGTTCATAACTGTGAAAAAGCTTGTGTCCTCCAATCAAGAAAGAAAGCTATTATTGCTGTGAAACAGTTTAAGTGGATAAATGAAATTTTATCACTGCATGTATGCATGCCCACACACAAGAAGAAATGAAGAATCCTGGATGAGTACACATTAGAAACAAGAAATCATAAAAAATGAATAAGCATAGCAGGAGGATGCAGGCCAAAGCTTTGGTCAGAAAAATTAAGGATCAAAAACTCAATAAAAATCGATTAAGAAAAGAAAAACAAAACCCAAAGTGATCAATTATATTGATCTGTTACTTTATAGAAATGGCAGGACTGTCAAGGATAATGTATAAATGGCAAAGATGTTCAGTCATAATTTCTGCTCTATCCTTGGAAATATGTCAGGTAGGGTGGTAACCCTTTCTATAAGGACAATGTTGAACAGCAGCTGCTACAGACAGATATTTTTGAATCCAAACATGTAAGTAACTTACCTCCAGTAGTTCTTGAGAAGCTGCTTGAGAAGCGCTTTGGGTCATCAGTGTTGATATTTAATCAGTTCTGGAGTATTAGAAACATTCCATTCCAGGGGCCTTGAAGAAATGTAATGTTGTGTCAGTATTCAAAGGGTAAACAGGACAACCAAATACAGACTAATCTGCCAGCCAAACACTGATTTTTAGCAAATCTGTGAAAAAGACTACAGGAGTCTCTGTTAATGATGAGTTAAAGCAAAGGCAATATATTTAGTGCTTACCAACACTGGTTTACAGAAAACAGACAGTGCCACACTCACCTTTTTATGATGAGATGATTAGTGACAGTTTTAAACTGAAAGAAAGTAGATTTAGTTTGCGTATAAGGAAGAAATTCTTTATGGTGAGATTGGTAAGACGCTGGAGCAGGTTGGCCAGAGAAGTTGCGGGTGTCCCATCACTGGAAGTGTTCAAAGTCAGGTTGAGCGGGGCTTTGAGCAACTTGGTCTAGTGAAAGATGTCCCTGCCCACAGCAGGTGGGTTGGAACTAGATCATCTTTAAAAGGTCTCTTCCAACTGAGCTAAAACTACAGTTCTATGATTCTATGCATTTGGTTGATAAAGGTACTATATCTGTGGTAGACAGAGTATGAGGAATAGGTTTAAAACACGATAAAAGGAACTTATGGTGGGCATTGAGAAATCATTTTAGAGGTAAGGGTGCTGGAGAGCTGGTTGGGCAAAAAAGAGCAGTTTGGTCTGAGAATTACTAAAAGCTTTGCCTTTATTTAAAAAAATAAGTCTGTGAAGTGAGAATTTTATTCCATGTGCAGAGTCTAGAAGGAGAACCTCAGAGTCTGAATGTTGGCTTCAGTGCCCCCTTTGCCCTCCATCACTTTGTCAGCGTTAAATGGTGCTGTTTCACCATATAACTCCTGTGTGGTAGAAAGGGAATGGAGCGGTTCGTACAGACTAAGCAGTTCCCAAACGCATTGAAACCCAGATAAACAAAACTGTCCTTTCAGTAACCTCAGATACTTCTAACTATCAGCAATATAGCAGCTAACTATCAGCAATATAGCAAAGAGCTCCTGACATTCCCATTAGTTCCTGGGCAAGAGATGCAGAAATAATTGAGCTGCTCATTATTTGGCTTAAAATACATACGTATTTACATCCAATAGCACCTGGCTTCAATAACTAACGCTTTGTGTTCATGTGAACTACTTTCTTACATTCAAACAGCAAGTCCCTCAAGCCAGCTAGAAACTACAGTTGAAGGGGGATTCAACTTTTCACAGCAATGCAGCAAGATGCACAACTGCAGCTGCACAATAAATACATGTATGCCTCTGCCAGAAGTCAGACTGGTCAAATCAGCTGACAGATGAAAGAAACTCCCCTGGGAAAATCAGTTGTCTGTTTTCCAGTGCAAAAGAGATGGCAACAACATACTCAGATTGCTGAGTGATCCCCTTGGGTCTTTCACTTAGGTCCCTTCTGTGAATTTCCAAATGCTACCAGCTAAATATAGGTAGAACCCTGTTACTACATCTCCACTGGTGACACTTTATTGCAGCCCAGCAAAACATCTAGGTGGATCTTTTCGCAGTCTATTCACTTGGAAAAGGTGAAAGAGCCTTGTGATGCAACATGTCACACCTTCTAGGGAAAACAGAATGCCTTGTGCATTGGCCACTTCATAGCCTTGAGCACAGAAGGGTCTGCTTTCCCAGGAGAGCCCTTGAAAACCTGCAACTGTCTTTGCTTGCACAGGGTGATCCTATTTCTTCTGTGAGCCGCAATAGAAAACAGGCTATCATGATAGTCCGGGGATCCCATGTGCTATGCAAAGTGTGAAAGGTGCTTTATCAAACCCAGTGGTTTGCTTTAGATTCAGCCTCTGGTTCTGCTGAGCTGGAGGTCATTGTTTTCTGATGCTCAGAGATCAGGGAAAGTAGTTGGCTGTGAGCAGTTACTCCTTCATATTCTGTTAATTTCTGTACCTTTTCTTTCTTACCTCTCTCCAGATCTGGTTCCAGAATCAGCGAGCAAAGTGGAGGAAACACGAAAAATTTGGCAACTTTGGTGGCCTTCAGCATCTGACAGAAGTTGATTTCATTCCTGCTCCCAAGTCAGATATCACAGTGAGTATTGGACGCTATGTATAAAGCCACAGAGGGAGAGACAGCTATCCTTCACCAGGCAGTCACTTCACCAGTAATCACATGGGACTATCCCAGACAAGGAGGACAAGGAAAAGACAAAAATGGCAATATGATGACAAGAAATCCCAGCAAATCTGATCTATAACACATTTCTTCATAGAATTAAAGCTGTTTTGTAAATATGCTGGGAGGTATCACTTGTAGGGTGGTCCTTCCCCATTTTGCTTCTAAATCACTTCCCTGTAAATCATACTTTGTTTCAAAATGTCTTTACCATCAGGAATTTCCTGAATAGGAGGAAATAAGACATTTGCAGTCACAAAGCCATGTTTCTTTACAGAGAGTATCTCTTTACAACATCCAGCCTTGTTAGGCTGAGCACCACTTTTTGCCCTTGACCTATTCTTTAGCCATCCAGGACTGTTAGTATTATCTAGGCTGGTACACAGGCTCTTTCCCTGACAGGAGTTTTTCCATGGCTAGGAAAAAAGGTATTTGCGTTGCACCCTGGGTGACAACACACCACCAGGTTTAGGAAGTCTATTTTCCTAAACTTTTCTTCTTAATTACTGAGCACCAGAGAAACAAATAAGGTTGATTGTAAATTTTATCTAAATAAAAGTCCATATTGATTCACCTGAGGCTACATTTTTATTCTTGAAAGGCTCCCAGCTTGATGCCAAGAAAGCTCTCTGCTTCCTTTCCTGCTGTGGGATACTGCTCACCACTGCAAGGACAGCTGACAACTGCCTGGCTGCCCAGCATGCTCTCCTTCGCTCCCCACCACGTGGAGCTGCTGCCCTTCCCAAAACCATACTTGGTCTTCAATGTCCTCCCCACGTACGGCTTGCCGCTACTCCACAAGCTGGAGAGGAGCAGTATCTGCACCAGCTCCACATAGAGGAGGACGCAGGGCAGTGGGGGATTTTGGGGAATGCCTTTCTCCCTCGTGTCCTCCATGGAGGTGTGCAATTCGAACAGACGTGCCGGGACGATGGGTGGCTGTGGTGCGAGGTTGCTGTGCTGCAGGAGCGCTGCCAGGAGTCGCCTCAGCCCAAGGGGTGTGGGCAAGAGCCACCGAGGACCAGAAAGGAGCTCCTCATCTCTGTGAGGAGCAGCACGCTCCGTGGAAACTCAGCCCTTCAACTGAAAGCCTCTCCCCAGCGGGACAGTGCACCAAGCAGTCCTGAAAAAGGACTGGGATTTTACTCAGCCATGAGATGTTGGATGACCCTATTGCACTGATGGCTTGGAGCAGGAAAGATGCCTGTGATAAAGTGAGCATAGCCCTAAGGTCCAGCCAAAAGTGCTTCTCTCTGCAGGTTTGGGTCACTTTCCTCATGGTCCTCATGTACTGGGGGTTGCAAAGTCAAAAAAGTTTAGGTCAAAAATCAAACTTTCAAGATACTTTTTTTTTTCCCCCCCAAGGAGTCAATGAGGAAGGGGGGTGGGTTTGATTTGCTGTCTGTGTTTTTGACTTTAATAAAGGGGCACAAACACAGTCTGAGCTGAAATATGACAGTCTGAGTTCTGGATTTGGTACCATGAGTCTCTGGGGGCAAGAGAATTCTTCTGCTGGTTAATTAAAATGCTTATGAGGAAGCCGCTCATTTTTTGACCTAAATTAAGAAAGCTCCAAAACTCCATCAGAAACAATAACAGAAAGAGACAGCCTGATTTTAATCTGCTAGGCCCAATAGGATGATAGGATGACCCCACAGTTTAGTTTAATTTTAGATAAATAATAAGATCGGCCTGCCCACTTGCAAAATGTTTCTATCCTTATTATCTACATAATACTCATCTCCTTCCAACATATGGTGCTTTTTTCTCCCCTACTTATTCACGGTCCAATCCTGCTTCCACTAATGTCTCCACTGACTTTCCCGGAATGCAGTGTTAGAAAGTGCTGGTTGCACTGTTCTCTGTCTTGCAGTCACAGCACACTGACAGAGGAGCATCTGAGCAAAGCCACTAAATTGTGGTCTCCCTCCCACAAATCACTTGTAAGGGTGGCCATTCAGCACAGAGTCCAAGAGCAAAGCAAATTGTGACCTGGCGGTCTGCTGGGCAGGCTGTCCCGTGCACATGGGAGTGCAGGTAGGTTAATAGCTCTGAATAGGTTGCTTATGTAAGATATCCCTCCAGCTAGACTGCAGCTTCCAGGTCTAATGCCTTCCTCCAGTCACTAGTTGTTAGTTACACTGTGGGTCACAGTGCGTCAGTAGCTTTCTTCTTGTCTGGCTGGTACCAGCCTTCTGGATACTTCAGGTTTGGAAGACCTGTAAGCTAGGAAGTGGCTGATCATTGCAGGGGAAAAGAAAACTCCTATCCTGCATGACTTTCACTTTTTCAGGCCACAATTCTTCAGCAGAAATCAGATATACTGTGTCCTTCCTCATATAGATCTTACACAAGAGCTTTTTCCCATACCTGTTTGGATCTGAACTTTCTACCATCTTCATCACTATCATCTTATCTGCCACCTGAAGACAGTCAAGTCAGATACAGGGCTAAGCTTCAGCTTCAGCAAAGAGCTTAAACACCTAACTGATTAAAATCAACACAAATTAGTTGTGGTGTTCACTTCATGCAGTTTTAGATTGGCATTGCTGGCCACACACACACACACACACACACACACACACACACACACACGCACACATTAAGGACCTTGGGCTTACTTGAAAGATGAAAAAGTGGTCACACTTAGGTTTCTGAAGTAGGTGCAGTCCACGCATTACTGCAGTTTCTGGGATGGGAATTGTCCTTATGCAATGATTATCTGGAATGTAGGCATCATAATCGTCTAAAGCTAAGGGGGCATGACTCCTTGCACAATAACAAGGGATACAAGCCAGCACCTGCTCTGTGACAGCTTATTCTGCATGAATATTTCTGTACCCTAGAGGAGGATTCTGGGATGATCACATGGCCATTTTCCTTGGGCAGGTCACAGAGTGTTTTAATTTCACCAGACTTTTAATAGAAAACAAGCAGCTTTCCAGAGTTACTGTTTACTTTCTGTCCACTCCACATGTCTGTCTGATAATACCATGGCCAGGGTTCCTATGCATCATGACACCTGCTCAGAGTAAGATGTTTCATGCTTCTGAAGTCCTCTAGAAGCCCTGTTTTGGAACAGAGAGCTAAGAAGCAGAGCTGCTGAGCAAATTTGGTCAACTTCATATTGAAAAATCAAAGTCTTAGAATTTCTTTATTGCTAGCAGGTTTAATATTTGAAGGGTTTCTTTATATGCAGAACAATTTTGCTTGGGCTTTCTTGTTTGTTTATGAAGTTTCAGAATTTCCAACTGAACAGCAAATCTTGGTTTCAGGGCATGGGTAGCACTTCCTTCCATGTGCAGCTGTTCAAATCCTAGAGAAATTGAATACTGTTGCCATATTTTTCACCAATTTCATAATTTTATTCTGAGATGCAGCCAGAACAAATTAACATGGAGTAGAGAAGTTTCTGGCATTGGCACCTTGTTATACCACAGCATCTGCCAGTCTTTCAGTTTTCATCCAATAATGGTATCTTTCCCTTACTTTGCTATCCCCTACCTATCTTCCAAGAAAGAAGTAAGAAAATCTACCTGTTTTGTGGTTGTGCTGGTCCTCAGGATGCTACTTTTACATTGTTTTATACTCTGATGTTTCCAGAAAATGCCAGGTTGGACACACCAATTTTTCGGACATCCTAAACTCCACAGTCCTTCAGACATAATAGGGTTGCTTTGGGCAAATGTATCTTAAACCTGACAAAGGGTTGCTTGAGGGACAAATTACCCAAGGAAGCTGACCATACACTAGCAAGACATGAGTATAGAAATGCAGTCATAGCTTCATTCCTCACCTGATTTCAAGTGACTCAAATGACAGGGTTTACAGCCCCGCTGGGGGACATCCCTCTGCAGTCTCACAGCTCTCCATGACATTCCACTTGCATTTTCCATATGACAGTTTCAACCTTTAATCTTCCCTAAAACCCCTTGTGATCTGAACAATTTCTCCTCCTGGCTTATGGCCCTGATTTTCATTTTCACACTGACTTTTCAGTAAAAGAAAGAGAGTAAGAGAACCCAGAGGACTCTAGAAAGCCTTTTTGTTATGGTTGCTGCTGTTGTTTTGTGGGGGTGGCTAGAAAAGACAGCCGGGATTTGGAGAGGATTGTTTACTTTTAAAGGTTTCTCTTTTTTTCTCCCCCTCCCCCCCTGTGATTAGCACGTATTTTGATCACAGTCGGAAAGAGAACATGCAGACAGGGTGAGGCCGGCTCTGCAATCCCATGCAGGTACACGCTAGACCTTGGGTCAAAAAAAGCTGTGATTTAAAAGCAGCCAAATATTCTTCATGCTTTTTGACCGAGCTCTACATCTTCCGCTCTGTGCTCTGACCTGACTTTGCTAAGTGACTGCAAAATGTCCTTCCTCTTTTCCCTCATGTCCCCCCCTTAGGCTGGACTACAGGCCTCACCTAAGGGCCTGCGTCTGTTTTCCTGCTCTGCTCCCTTTTTGCCCCTGTGTTGTTTGGTTTGGTTTTGTTATGAGACAACACTATCACTTCTAGCTCAGGAACCACCAAGTGAGCCAACGTCTGTGCATCTCAGGGAGATTAACCCAAAAGTCTGGGTGTAAGTAGGGCCTAATTCAAAATATAATAGTCAGTGAACTAATTCGGGTGGGCTTTTACCCAACCAGGAGAGTTTGTCTCTTCCAAGAAGGACTCTTGTGACACTTCCTCCTTACTTGTGTCCTTACGCAAACCTGCTCTGTTCCTGGGACAGCTTTACCTCACTTCCAGTACATGTTATTGCTTTTGCTGAAATCCATCATTTACAGTGTCTATCCAAAGATACCCGCACAGAATAATTTTAGTTTCAAGCAGCTAACAATAAAAACTCACTCCTTGACCTCCTGAAGCCCAGCAGAATGGAGAGGGCGGGAAGGGAAAATGCCTTTCATTCCAGCTCCTCAGAGCTGGAGCTTCTGAAAGGACTCTGGAGTTTGATCAAAAATGAACCTGGTGTCAAAGCCACAAGGTGGGTTTAGATTAAATGTTTTAAAAAGAGGCTCAAACAGGTTTTGTTTTCAATCACCTCAAAAAAAAAAAACCCAAACCATGTCTCAAAGTAATAAATTATTCATTATTCCAACTGCTTTTTTAATTTTTTTTATATATATATATATATATATGTGTGTGTGTGTGTGTGTATGTATAATATTGTCATGGGCATTTCAAGGAGAGGATGTCCCCTCATGGAGTAGCTTGCATTGGTGCTGCGACCCTTTCTGGAACCAGCATATCAAGTGGTACATGTTGGCCACCTGAATGATCTGCAGCCTGTTTAAGAATTAAAGAGTACCAGCCAGCAACCACGTGCCAGGAATCTGTAGTAGCTGTCCATTTCTCTGCATTTTAAAACTCTCATGTCACATTCTTCGTTATTGCGTTACTCGTCTTTGTCACATGGCTGATGTTGAGCTTACAGGACAGAAATTCATTGAATCCTTCATCATCTTTGATTAAATATAGATGCTGCTATTTACAGCCTTACAGACCCCGGGCCTTGTCAGCTTTTAATGCTTTTGAATGCTTCCGATAGCAGAAAAGAGCCATTTTGTGTGTTCCTCAACAATAGGAAAAGCCAATTTAACACTTTTCTTTCTTTCTCTGCAGGAAGCACGTTCCTGACTCTAGGCTGACCTTTCCTCTGCTTGTGACTGCTGAAGCTAGGAAAACTCTTAGGGCTCTTAGCAGTATCAGCCTTGTCTGTCACTAATGTTCCACTCTCTGAAGCCTTGCTTTTCCCCACCTCCTTCCTTTTGTCTCCCACACACATTAACAGGACTAATGCCACTGCTACTTTTGCTTTATTCCCTCCACTGATCTCTCTTTGCTGCTCTGGGCTTAGAGCTGTCCCATACAATGATGCCAGGATTTCCCAAGAAGGAATAGGTGCACACTCTTTTTAGGGGCACCTGGCAGGGTAAAGGACCTCCTCACTGCCATGAAAATCTTGCTGGTGTAGGGACTTGCTCAGAAGGGCCTTTCTCCTTTGTTTGCCTGGAGCAGAAGTAAATAGGTGTCTGGTGTTCAGGGTCTATCATATGAATCCCAAGATTATCTTTCTTATAGTTAAGAAAAAGCAGGTCCTCACCAAGGGGTCTTAAATCTGAGCCTGCATCACAGGTATTAGTAATCTTTTATTGATGGCATTTTACAGCGCTCCTCGGTGCAATCCAGATGCTCTCAGACACTTGAAATTTCAACAAATTTTAACTTTCAAATTTTGACATTTCTCTGTGTTATCTGTCTGCCTCAGGCCCATGTCTTAAATTGAAGCAATTCAGTCCCTGAGGCTGGGGAAATTGCGCTTTTTCAACTCAGGGTGACAAAATTTTGGTACCCTTTTGAAAACAGCACTTGGAGCAGAAGTTTGAAATCTGGCACAGAGGTGGCCTTTTCTGTTAATTTTGCTCTTTGCCATCATTGTCACCAACTACTGTCATCTGGCCAAAGTACTAGTCTTTGAAAAGTATTGGTTTGAACAGGTTTATTCTGTGTCCTTTAGATTATAGCAATTACATTCCTTATGGAGTCGATGCTCCCTAGGAGCGCTTATTCTCATGGCTCAGCACAGCTTCCCCCCACAAGTTCTGTTCTTGGCTTGCTATGAACAACATGTAGCCCAGACTCTCATGAAAGCCACCAGGGCCCTTTTCCCTTGGTCTCTGAATGCCCCACTGCCTCAATCACAGGATCAGGTTGGTGGAGCAGTCTCCTCAAGCCTAATAGTGAAACACATGAAACAAGTAATTTCCTATGACCACTCACAAAATATGTAGGGTCCTATGTTGCAAACACTGCCTTTTGATCTTTACCTTGTAAAAAGCTGCTGTTCCAATCTTTAACTAGGGGCTAGGAATGGCTCCAGGAAGGATAGTGAGCCTGGCTGTGGGAGTCTGGTTCAGTCCCTGTTGTTATCAACAGGAAAATATCTGTCTACTTTGGCACAACAAGAGATTGGTGTGTGCTGGAAAAAAACACCTCTAACGCATATACTCACTAAAGAAAACTGCAGCCAGAGGCCTGTTGATGTTGCACAGGGAGTTATTCAAATGCAGACCAGCATTAGCATAGAATTCCAGGACTTGATATCATTCCAGGCAGTTTTTTGCTCTCCAATATTAAAGCTGCTGTCCTTACGAAAACAACAGCATGTGGTAGCATCTTATATTTTCTGTAGTTAGCTGAGCTACCTCAGACAAGCTGTTTTAACAAAGTCAAATTTGTATTTATGTTACAATGAATGATAGTGCTGAAGGAGCAATGAAAATCAGAACCTCCTCTTCTGGGAAGGCAAGTCTTCTCAGCTCTTGCAGGATCTGTTGCAGCACACAGCACTAGCCCAGGAAATGTTTTATCGCACTGCCATACAACAACTGGTTCTTAGTATAAGTATTTAGTAGGTACAAAATTAATCTTGTGCCTCCACTTTCCATGGGGAGGATGTGACCAGGTACAATAACCCCAGTCCAGCTTCTCCCAGCAGACCACCAGATCCTGCTTGGGCTCTTTGGTGTTTGCTCTCCTGGCCCCACAGCCTTTGCATTCCTGGTGTTCAGGGTCTGCACCATGACCCAGCCTGGAAAAGGATCATCCTCTTCCCCCATACCAGAGCTGTACATCCCATCTTCCTCAAGGCAGAGAAAACTTAGGGTGCACATCCTGGTGAATAGAAGCTGTGATCAACAGGTCTCAGGTCCAGCTGTGGCTTTTTGCCTGGGAATTGCAGCAGCGGCAAAGATCTCGCCTTCAGTGCTGGCAGCAGCAGATACCCTCAGCAGTGCTGGCTGCTCCCACCTCTGAGGAGGATTATTTTGAAGTGACAGGGGCTTTTGGACTTCAAGTACGCCTAAATTTCTCCACAGAGTCTGTAGGGAGATTGCCTTATTCAGGCAGTCAGATGTGATCACAAAGCCATGGCTCTGCAATGCCTGCTTGTATCAGGCGTGGTCTCAATACTGCCCTTAACGTAACATAGGTATCTTAACAATACTCATCTTCTTAGAAGGCTGTCTTCACCATCCAGCAGGGAAATAAGGGATGCAACGCTATATGTTTTCATTCAGAGTCACAGAACACCTGCTCCTGGATCAGATGAAAAGAAGGAGGGGACAAAATTGTTTTAAAAAAATTAAAAATCAGACGAGGATAGCTTAATTAAAAGACAAACGCAAAGAAATCACAACAATCAATGGTAGTTCAACTCTAATTGAATTTTATCATCAGCAGAGCTGCTGTTGTTTTTCCCTTCCTCCCAAAATGAGAAGCTCTGAAAAGGAAATCTCCCTCATCAAATTTCACATTCAGTTGAATTGGTCTGGAAATCTTTTTAATAAAATTAAAAAAAAAAAAAGGCAACCTTGACAGAAAACTTTAATTCCAGCCAAGGCCCATAAACCAACCCCCCTGTGCCAGACAGTTCAGTGACAGAACTGGAGGGTGTCAGCACTAATCATCTGCCCCTGTTTTCTGAGGGTAAATTTGGCATCTGTCTCCAAGCTGGAGAGAATAGGCCCTGGAGTCCTCCAAGGAATTGGATTGTAATTCTGATGTGATGGCATCAGCTAATTAGCAGCTCTAACAAACCTCACCTCCAGTCCCTCTCTGGATTTTTCTCCAATTATGGCTAAGAGTGCAGCCTGCAAGAAGGGGAGGTGAGGTGGGGGGAGTTGTCCATCGTTACTGAAGGTTACACAGCTGCATAGAATAAAAATGACTGCAGTATTTAATGACACTCCTGTTTAATTCTGACAAACAGAAGCATTAACATCCTGCAAATAGGGACAAATTAACATGGAGGATGCTGAGCAGAGACAAGCCCCAAAGCCCCTTCTCTGGCCCTTTGCACAGAACTAAATTTTACCAATATCGATGTTAGGGACTTGTCAGCCTTTAAACATGATTACTCCTTCACATATAGGTGTGACTATAAATATATAATTTCCTTGAGGTTCTGCTTTAATAAAATTCTTAACTATAGAGGTTTTCTTGCTGCGCTCTATCCTCATACATATCATACAAAGCAGCAAATACTGTTTACCAAAAGAAGAATAATCACATGCCAAAGGCAGAAAACATTTTAATTACTGCTGTCCTCAAAAGAGTTTTCTGATGTGCTCAGAAAGTTTGGGTGGGTTTTTTTTATCCCTTGGTGGCATTGGAAAATTCTCCCACTGAACACAGTGTAGTCCATTTTTCATTGAAATCACAGGACTTCCCAACTGCCATAAAATGACATTATTTTAGAAACGCCATAAAATCGCATAGAATTTTACACACACCGTAAATGTGGCCATGGAAAGAGTGAAAAATGTTCAAAGTGTGGTTCCATCTCTCCCAAATAGCTGTGACACCCCTGTCACAGTACAAAGCTTTGGAACAGTTATATTGCCACACATAGCAATGTAAAGCACAGATGATGACACAAACAAATGCTCAGTGCTGACACTTAAAAGAGCAGCTGTAAAAAATAGCAGTCCATGATAAAAAGCACAGCATCAGCCAGTGACTTTATGCAAAATATTATTTACTGTACAAACATACTGGGCTGCAAAATACAGCTAATAAAATAAGTGATTTCCCTGCCTGCTGCTTCCAAAATCACTCACAGTCTCCAGTAGGCACAGCTCCCTAGGGGTGATGGAAAGTATTTTCTAGCAGTTGACAAGAAACTCTTGATGAATTTTTTTCTGTTTTGCTGGCGGGGAAGAGCCACCCTTGACAATCTGATTTTAACTTACTAAACTCATTACAAGGTCCCACCGTAAAAAAAATTAAAAGCAGACACTCAGTTGCTAAATAAATCAAACAGATTACATCTCCCAGAGACAGGACCTGTTCCTCCAGCTCCAAAGTAGTCAAATGGCATGCCAACATTTCTATGCAGCACACAGAACTGGCACCAGCCATGGTAAGTGTCAGCTCACAGCAAACTGGTGTGACTGTCAAGGTGCACTGAGTTTCGGCCCATGCAGAGCAGTAATGTGATGAGACACCAGCCAGGTTCAGCCTGCACACTACTTGGGCACACTAGCCCAGGAGCTGCACCTCGGCAAAGGTAGCCTGCCCCTGGTGGGGAGGAGCAAGTGGAGAATCCTCAGGTATCCCACAGATGCTCCCTGGGCACTGTGGATGCCTGTGTCATACATACATCCTTTCTTACTCCCATCTCACCTGCACTTGGAATGAATAAAATCTCTCCCTGCACGGGCCATCAGTTTTGAGACATATGTGCCAATAAAGATCAACTTGAAAAAGCTCTGGGAAAGTCAGGCAGGCCTCAGAGTTTATTTACAATGATGAGTTTTGCTACCTAAATACAAGACAAGCAGAAAACCTTCTGGTGGTGTCCAGATCACAGTAACTTCTGAACAGAAAGCACATATTTTTCCTTGACTAACTGCCAAAGGATCTTGTTTCATCTTAAGAGGTTTATATTCCCTTTCATGGGACATCATCAGCCTGTTCCAGGAAGCCTTTCATCACAGAGCCAAGCTCCAGACTAGGAGAGGGAGACTTGGACACGTTGGGAAGTGTTTCCCTCCACCAGCTCTTTGCTGCAGAAAGACAGCCTGCATTCACCAGCTATACAAATTTGGAAGCATTTTACACCATTTGGACTCTGAGTTCTTTTCACAGTGATCTCATTCCAGCACCGCTGTATGGGCAAGGATCCCTGAAAATGGGAGACAGCATTTGTCAAGTGCCTGAACTCCCCAGAGGTGCATGGCACGTCAGAGAGGGACTGCCACTCACTGCTCTGTGCCTTCTTACACAGCACTGCTTCAACTCAGCTTTTCTTCACAGAGAGCTGCTGCACCTAGGAAAATAACCAAAGAATCAGAGCGTCATAGGATAGTTCATGTTGGAAGGGACCTTAAAGACCATCCAGTTCCAACTCCCCTGCCATGGGCAGAGACCTTCCACTGGACCAGGTTGCTCAGAGTCCCATCCAACCTGGCCTTAAACACTTCCAGGGGCATCCACAACTTCCATGTATGGGCAATAATCAAAATATCTGAAACACACTGAGGTGCTTCATGGTTTCCTACAAAGGCTCACAGAATCTTCCTGCTGTAAATTAACTCTGACTATTCAGGCAGTCTCCTGGGAGCACTGAGAAGCTAGCATAGAACAGGGGGACAACAAAGCTTGAGAAATCCAAGCAAAAACAAAGCAATATCCTTTCTGGATAGTCTTTCTCAGACAAATTCCATTTTGTCCACTTGGGGGTTTCTTTGTTAGTTGTTTTTTGTCTTTTCGCTCTCCTCCTTTTAAAATGCTGACACGTTGACAGATGCTTCCCATATATTTCCATCCTAGAGCGTATTAAATCTTGATGCTGAAACAGCGACAAGTCCTTTCAAGGGATTATTTTTTTCATTGTTACACCTGGGTCATCTAGAAATCTAAGGGGGGAAAACAACGTTCTCCACTGGCTCTGTGATTAAAATGATTTATCTTGCCACATCTTGCAGCATCACAATGAGCAGAACTCTACCACCCTGTGTGCATGTGAGGTCCTGCACAAGTCTCTGCTAATGGCTTATTTATTTCCAAGCAGGAATGGCTTCAAAGCCCCAGAGTTTTCTCCTGAAGCTGGAAAAACCTGATGTTCAAAGCCAAACTCAGATGGAAGTAACACATTAGGTAGGAACTATATTAAAAACTCAAAGCAACCTTGTTCTCTCTTGTTAGTTGGGCAGTGTAAAGGCAGCACCTGGGCTGATGACAGCAGGAATGTGTTCATTAACCAAAGGCATCACGGTTGCCTTCCTATTGCTGAGCTCTGCAACTCCCACCCACAATCAATGCTGCTTCAGTAGCACAGTTTAATCTAAGCTTTGCCCATTTATCCTAATAAAGGCTAAAGATTTATCTTACTTTTTACATTACTTTTTTTTCTTTGTGGCAAAATTCAACTAAAAATCCCAATAACTTTAACCCTTGCTCTAAGCAATGGTTGCATTTCCCACTATAGTGGCAATGCTCACATGCCAGTCAAAAATGCCATGGAGAAATAAAACAAAACCACAATTTTCTGAGGGATGGCATTTTCCTTTGCGAAAGAAATATTTTACCGTGTGTTGCCCCACATCTTGAGTTTCCTGCCATGTGAAAGTCTGATATTTGCTCCTCAGTGTAAGCAGAAATTGTGTGCAATACATATGCATTTCCTCACATACCAAGAAACACATGCCAGACACAGTCTGGCCTAGAGTCATCCTACCTCCTGACAGATGCTGTTCCTAAATATCTCCTCTGGTGAGGCAAAATGCTTAGAGGGGACTGACAGTCATCAGGGAAGTTTGGTGCAAGGTCACACACCGTGAGCATTGCCAGGAACAGCGTTATGTGTGACACACACCCCACCAGTCCTTGCTTTTACTTTCCCTGAGAAGTACCACATACAGGCTGCGATCCTGCCTCAGAGCCTGGCTTCACTCCTGCCACATTTTGCCATTTCCCGATAATGAAACAGGTAGCTACACAGGTCAGTGCATGGAACTGGACAGGTAGTGGTCTCTCTGCTTCCCCAGGAGGTGTCTGCTCCTGTAGCTGACAGCATTACCCTGCTCTGCCCCATTAGGTTCCTGGGAACAGGAAGCTCATTTCATCACATTGCTGATGGCATAGGTTTTACTGCCTGGGACCAGCTCAGGAGAATCCCAGCTCCCCTCCAGCCCAGCTGGCTAATGAGAAAGTGCAAGTTAGCAATGACCAGCACGTACTACACACTCCACGTGGAGCTGCAATTAAAGCCCCTCAGCGGTGCCAGGGTTTCGGGAAATAAAGGCTGCAAAATGTAAATATTGTGGATTTACACAGAGACTGGGGACCATCATCAAGCTCAAGGGAGTACCTGGGAACCATGTCCTGCTCCTGAAGGAAAGCAACTCCCAAACCCAAAAGAAAAGACCCAACCTATTAAAAAGCTCAAGAAAGTCAATTAGCCTCAAGACTGGAAACAGATATCTGACTGACTGGGCAGGCCAGCAGCCTTTGCATTTACTTTTTTTAATCAGCCACCCGCTACATGACCCCAGTTCTGCACTGAGTACACGTGAGATGGGAGCAGAGAGACCTTCCTGCTGTCTGCATGAGACAATCAAGTCATTTAGCTGCAATTAGCCTCCCAACCAGCTTAGCTCATTTACAATTATACTACGGTTCCTAACAGCTCTGGAGTTCCAACACGTTGTTTGAGGGAGGTCATAAACCAGTCTGGGTATTGGTGGTGCTGAAATGGAGCATGGAGCTAAATAAGGGAAAATAATGTGGCTCATAAAAAGGTTTAACCCTCAAGTGATGCATTGGAATATACTACTATGCCATTTTAGGGATAAGTGAGAAATATTACCACCCTATTCAGATCAAGTAATATCAAGTGAACAACTAACCAATGTTTCCAACTTCTGCTTCTATGGCTACACAATGAGAAAAGTTTTCTTCTCTTAATAAAGAAAGGAGTAATTTTTTCAATTTCCTTAGAAGCAGCACTGTATAGTACATTCTTAGTGTTTGCTCTAAGTGTGATGTTATTTGCATTCATCTATCTGGTATTTTCAACATATTGGGATACCAGGACCTCTGGAGATGCTGTGGCTGGTGCTTAACCTCACATATCAGGTAGAGCTTCAGGCTCTTTCAACAGGTCAGGAAAAGACATGAGCTCCATTTCACTTGCTCTAAACCCCATGCAGAGTCTTTCCCGATTGCAGGGGGAGCTAATTTTTGTAGGTTAAACTGACGCATTGCAAATTGTTTCCTTGGAAATCTACCATAAAAAGCCCTGCAGACGAGGGGACTAGGTAACTGCTCTCTGACCCACAATGCTTTCTTGTTTTCCCCTTCCCAGTCCCCTTATCTGACATTGTCAGGCTAGGAATTTAAGCCCCACCAAGTCGTAACAACAACGTCAGTAGCCTCTGTTTTCATCGCTGATCTCCACGTGCAGGTTCTGATGCCCACAGTGGTACAGACTACTGCTGGGCTGATAAGGTCTGATCTTTTATGCTGTCAACAGCTTGCTCACTGACTCATGATGTCCTGGGGGACAACAAGGATGTGGATAAAATTCTGCAACCAATTGTTAATCTGCTTCAGTCGATGCTAAATTTGTTCTATAAACATTTGCCCTGAATGCATGAGCCATCATCCATGTGGTTCTTCTTCTTGGCAATTTATGAGGCTGGAGGAACTGTTTCGTCCCAGTTGTCTCATGCAGTAGTGTTAGAGGGGAGCTGTTCATCTGGGGAAACGAGGCTACCTGGAGATCCCACGGGGATGCAAATTATAGATGGTTTTGCTTGTCTTCTTCTCCCAGGGTCCAGTCTCAGGGCATCTGACTGCACTGACAAATCTTGTAGTCAGCTGCAAGAGTTTACTTGAAGGAGGGGAAAGGCATGTATGAAAAAAAGGCAGCAAAACCACAGGTAGATAATTAATGTGAGGATGCAAGTAATTTTGGGGTTAACCATATCCCTGACAAATCCAGGGCCAGCCCCTCTGCTGCTTTGCAAGGACACAGTTCTGTCAGTACCAGCACAGTTCAGTCTGCTTGAACCCTGAAAACTGGGCTTGGGATCTTTTGCCAGTAAGGTGTCCTCTCTGGATTTACCCTGCTGCACCAGAAGCCCAACTCACTGATCTCCCATCCCAGGCAGGCAGGCATTCTTGATCTATTTGTCTCTCAGTTGATGATACTCTTCAAACAAGGTTCAAAGGTGTCGCAGCCAGGAGCACTGGCATGTAAGGGAGGACAGCACACAGAGGGAGGAACCAAGGCCCTTCAGGCAGCCAAAATGCTGACTCTCCCTGCCTTCCAGAGAACTGGCCTCACAAGCCAGCTCTCTGTCTAGCACCATTTCTTTGCAGGCAAGACTGCATAAGCTCACAGAAGAGGTCAGCATGGGGGCAATCCACAGAGATGCCCTTTTGTCCAGTCCATGACCCTGTGCTTACTTTCTGTGACCTGTCCTTGAGGAAAGAGCCGGGCAGTGGAAGGCAAATCACACCAGGAATTAGGACTAAAGGAAGAAAGAAACAGCACAGAGCATAAGAAACAAAGAGAAAAGACAGAGGGAGCGAAGCAGGCGAAAGAAAAGCTGCTAACGTGTTAACTGCCACCAGAACTAAAGCTTCCTCTGATGTTTTTTCAAACAAAACCCTAAAAGAACAGCCTGGCAACATGAGAAACCAAGCAAAATAGGGATGCCATCCTCACTTTGGCCGATGAAAGGTTTCAGCACTTTTCTAAGCCTCTGTCTAACCACAGTGTCCCTAAATCCCCCTGGTAGCCCATCAGGAAGCTGCTCCAGGCAGCATGTTGCCTGCTGCATGCTGGTGTAGACGACAACACGGGGAAGGATGATGCACTTGTACCCACAGAAGGACTAACTGGCTGTTTCCTGGGGGATTGGCTGTTTGGCTGCCTGCTTCAGCACACCAGGCATCCCAGGGTGTGGAAATATCTCAGCGCCAAAATGGCAACCTCTTTCAGTAAGAGCACAGGACATTTAGATACATTTTATGCGCTCTATTGTGACAGGGAATCTCTTAAATTCTCAGTAAAAACAAGAGTGTTTGACTGGCCTTGAGGGCGTGGTGATATTTCTTCAGATATACCAATAACAGAGGCTTGTTTGGGAGCACAGCCTTGATTCTCTGGAAGTAGTTTAGATTGCCAAGGTTAATTAAGTTAAAAAGTGCCAAAGACCACAAAATGCTAAAGCTCTTGTGTTGCACACATCATAGCTATCGCCCTTCTGCTAGCGTGCTGAAGAAACTGAGTCCTTTTTTATTGAGAGAAGGTACACTCTGTTTAGTACCTCTCACACCTTCTAATGGTTTGTTTTTAAAAAAATAATTACGAAATGAAGCATAGGGCAAAGTTATCTTCTTATCCAGTGAGCAACCTTATAACTTATTATCTGCCTCCATCATTAGGGTAAAGTTCAGGTGGGATGTTAATTAATGGAGCAGCAGAAGCAAAGCTAACAATGGCTGTGGGGTTCCTACCTCATGCCTGTCTCAGTGCTTTGGGCTGGCACCACATGGCAAGCAGGACCTGGAGTTTAGAATCAGCCACCTGACGTGCTTCGTGCTATTCCTGAAGCCTAGGTTTTAGGAGCTTTCATTCTCACTCCAATAAACAACTGAGGCACAAGAGGACAGGCTCGATCTCTCAAGGACAGAGCATGTGTTTTATGTTTTGACATGGTGAAGACATTTAGCAAAGTTGTTGCCCAACTTAGAATGGCTACATGCAGTAAGCAGCAGTTGCTAGAAAGTGCTGCTTTCTAGAAATTGTAATATGAACAATAAAGGAGTAAGCATTTTAATGATAATTGCATCTAAGTCTCTTTGGTGGAGCACAAGTTGTCAAAAACAATAGAGTCCAGGCTTGCTCGTACCAGGAATTTCCCTCCAGGTAATGCCAGTGGTCTCCATCTGTCATATATCATGTGTATTATGTTTCAAGTAGAAAGTTTATTCCCTCTTCATTGGGCTGGAGTGGCACCATACAGAAATTCAGATTCTTGTTGTCTCTGCAGTGACCTTTTCATCCAGTCCTCACTAAAAGCCACTGACTAACTCGACCCATAGAAAATGCGCTTCAGAACTAATAAACCTGAGCAAGCCATGAACTCAAAAATACAAGTGGAGCTGCTGAGAGCAGTTCTGCTCTTTCCTTACTGGTACCATGTGAATAGGGGATTTTCTGTTTGTCACAGGAAACTGCCTGGAAACGTATTTAAACGCTGAACTTCTGAACTTCTCCTTTCACCTGTGTTTGAACCCCGCTAAATGATTTTACAACTATTATTGCTTTACAACCCATGACTGTAAATTCTTCCATTAGATTTTATTACTTAAGGATAAAAACGTGTGCCTGGGGTTTGTATTTATATTTAATAATATGTGTATGAGCTCACACACAAAGTGACTGATAGATAAGATAGAAGGGAGAAAACGGCAGTTTGCATCTGCGAGCTGCGGCATCCCTCACCGGGAGCCCGTGACAGGGCTGCAGCGGGGAGATCTGAGACACCCAGCCCCGAGTCACCTCCCCAAAAGGCCCTTGGAGACCAGGGAAAGGAAGAAAATACCAGTTTTGCCAGCCTCAAGCAATAAGAAAATTATTATTACGGCCCTATAAAATCTCTGGAATGTTTAAGAGTATCATTTATAACATGACTCTCTTGGGTTTGTTCCCTTTTCTGAGGCTGTAGGGCTAAAAATTTCAAGCTTTCCTCCATCTTTTGAAGGGCTGTGCTCTCTTTTTTTTGACAAACCCTGAGACTATGCTATAATAGCAGGACTCAAAGGGCTTTATGAGGAAAACAAAGAAATAACCATTGTAAACAACTGGGGTAAAAATTATGGGAATTAATATAATCAAGTTCTCAATGCCTGCTTCTTCTATATGCACTCACTGTCTTTCATATGATTAATTTTGGAGAATTGAACAAAGCTGTTTCCTTCTTTTGGTTTCTTTATTCCAGCTCACTTTTTGTGGGTTGCTTACAATCAGAAATATCAAGAAAAGGTGAAGTTTTCTAGCAGGCTCTGGCTAGGGAGAACTCAGAGTGCTGAAGAATGTTTTTCCTCCTGCTCCATCACTTGTCAGGGAGCCAAAACCTTGCAGGGTACAGATGGGAGTCCTGGGCAGGAAAGCAAAGGCTGCTGCCTGGAGGACACTGAGTGCTGGAGCCACAGACAAACAATCAGGGAGTGCGGGGACAGCACAGAGACTGACAGCCTGAGAGCCAGGCACACCACAGGCTAAGCCTTCCCTCTTCTGACAGGGATTTTGCCACTGCTGGGACAGGGCTAGTTTTGCCTTAGGACAGCTTGATATCTTTCAAAGGCCTCCACTTTGGCTCCTTAAAAAGATGTCTGCAGGGGCTCCAGCCAAAAATACCCACTTCCACTGACAGAAGACCAACTGTCCTGCAAAGGTCTCAAAGGGCTCACTTGGGAGGGAGGTCTAAAGCACAGAGAAGCTCAGCTTCAGCCTGAGAAATAGGCATCTGTGAAAGGGGAGGGAGGACGGTTTCTGCTCTTCCCAGAATAGTTCTCTTATTTCTGCCAACACTTCTTTAAGAAAAAACCAGGTTGAACAAAAGAAAAGAGTTTTCATACATTTGGAAGAGAAGAGTGGCTCCAAGAGAGTAGGGAAATTCCACTCTCCCTGCTGGACAAAAAACACTTAAGAAAGGACAGGAGTTTGGATGGACACTGACAGTTTGGAGAGTGATTCAGGGTATTTCAAATTCACCAGCATGGCTCCTGTTTCAGATGATACAGAACTTGTATTTCACAGTTGTGCTCCCTGTTTCTCCACCTCATCTGTCTCCATTATTCAGTTGTTCCAAGTAAAACTCTAAAGGTTTTGCTCTGCAAAATGAAGAATGGGTTTGGAAGATCCCAAAAGACAAGAAATGTGCATTGATAGCATTTTTTAAATGGTATTATCACTCTGCTTTAACAAAGTTTAAGGCAATTAACTCCCTAAGAGCCTCAGGTGGCTGATTTCCCCGATTACTCAGCCAGAGGGAATGTCATTGCAACTGCAGCAATTAATTAATTAACTCACACCAATTGATTGGAAGAGTCACTCCATTATTAAGCCCTTTCTTCAGTCTCTTGTCAATTTTCTGACACTGCTGGGAGGTTTTTTAAGGATTTCCTGGGGTTTTTCTTCAGCTGGAAGGCAGACTCCTTTTAACAGTTACAGTCAAAGCAATATGTCAAAGCAATATTTCCTTTTCCAAGGATAGCAAAGCTTGGGCACACGTATTAGGTGACCACCAAGTATGCTCAGATAATGTGACTAAGCACTTAGAAACTGGGAAAAGCCGACTGTTGGGCTGCTTGTCCAGCTGGGATTGATCAAACCCACTCACTATTTCTCACCATAGAAGCACAGGGAGCAAAGTGATGGCCTTGTGGCCAAATTCAGCCCTGCTCCTGGAGGCATTGCCTCCTGCAGACAGTGATTTTGTCTCAGACAGCAGGGTGGGAAGACAAAGCTCCCCATCCACAGCCAAGGAGGTTTGGAAAGCATGGGGAGCCAAGCTGGTCAGACCAGCCAAACTGGGTGGCAAGGGCATTGGTTTTCCCTCAAGGGTTAGGAGAAGGATGGGGTCTTTATCTCCGAGCTCTTTGCTCCTCTATGCTGAGCTCTGATTGTGCTTTCTTACTCTAGGAAGTTATCTGAGATGCACAGGCACTCATCTTCTGCCAAGAAATAGCAGTGTCAGGACTGTGTGCCATAATTTCTCTCTCTTGTCCTTTCCCACGCTGATGGCAGGTTTCAACTTTTTGGGCTCTTTTCCAGTTGCTGACAGATTTCTTTGGTGTATAAACAGATTTCTTTGGTTTTTCCCCTGCAGAAAAGGACAGCACAGACAGCACAGGCAGGAGGGGTCTCCAATCCTGATGCAAGCACTGTCCCTGGGACATCACCACATTGCCAAGCTGAGATGGCTCCAGGCTGGGCAAGGACTACTGGGGATAAAAATCCAGTGCACTTCCACTGGCTTTGGGGATTTTTTTTGCAAGTGTGCAATCAAAACTGTTTTGCTCTAAATTTTCTAAAGATGGGCATATTTTGCACATGGGTGGCATGACTGGAGAACCTGTCTGGTCCTTAGCACCTGCTTGTCCTCATCAGGCAGCTGGAGCCTGCCTCAGGATCAGGCAGTGCTGCAGGAATTCTATCAGACAAACACCACAGACTCTCCTACAGGTCTAGCAACTCCTCACAGTCCAGAGGTGATTGCATCCAGACTGGACAAGGCTTACCCACTGCTCCACGAGGTCCTGTCTGGTTAGCGTTTTTCCTCGCAGCCCCAGCTGTTCAGCTCCACAGCCCCGCCTGACCTCCGTGGTAACTTTGGCAGGGAGGGCAAGGGGCCCATCCTCCACTGTGTGAACCTTGCTTAAGCCCTTTGGAAAGCCAAACTGAGAAGAGTCTCTAAAACTCCTGGAAATTACGGCCCTGCCTTTTCAGGAAAATGACAAAAACTATCTTCCCCAAAGCCAAGGGAGGGTGACAAAGTGGCCTAGACATGAGAGCAGCAATTCTATGTGAGTTCTGCTCTTGGTGCAGCCAGGAGCTAGGAACTACTTGTGTCCCAAAGCACAGACAGAGCTGTAATTCTCTGTCCATAAACTAGGAACCTTGCTTGCTCGCTCTCTGCTGGTCCAAAAAGACATGTATGGGCAGGAAGGACTGAGCCAGTCATAAGGGGGATACCTCCAGAAGATGGCTAATGATGTCAGCCCCAGACTTCACACAGTATTTGTGATTGGTCTATATGATGCTACAGCTGTGGCAGTAATGATTCACAGCAGGGTTCAACCCAGGCTGCTTCACTGCCACACTGTGAAACTGTGTTAAGCTACTTGCAGCTTAAGATTTTCCTTGTAGACAGCACCAGGGACTAATTAGTCCTTTTAAATGTAATATGTCAGTAAGTGCTGAGCTCCTTACTCATGACTGACTCGGTCCTGATTGATGCATGGAAGTCTCTTCCATGACAACAGCAGCATCAGGCACTAGCCAAGGCTGCATGGATTGCTGCTGGTGATGGCCCCCACTCCAAATGCCAGTTCAAACTTCCCCAGTTCCCTCCTTCCTCAGTCATCTGCATGGTCACTAAGTCTCCAGATTAGCCAGTCTGCATTTTTGTGTGTGTTCCTAGTAAGAACACAAAGCCTGTGTGAATAAAGCAGTACAGAACAACACATGAACCACAGTCACAGGCAGTGACATGAGTAACTTAAAATAACATCAGCCTGGGAATCCCCATCTGTGGCAGTGACCTGTTGTGTGTTCTTGGACATGTGTATCTCTACTGCTCTTGACATGTTTTGTCTCAAGTTCATGCTATGCCTCTATTGATCTCAAGCTCTTTAGGGTGAGGACTCTCCAGCTTCGGGCTTGTAAAGATCTTAATGCAACTTGATCTTGACCAAATTCTCCAAGCACTCTAAGTAATAATAATCTATTCATGGGGCTGTATAAACATTAATCATTTTTCTCTGTCCTTTACAGAAGAGTGGTCGCCAGAGAAGGGTTGCACTGCCCACTTTGAGGTAGGGTTATATTTCAGGATGCTGTCATTATACTTAATTGATCATTCCTTCAGCACCAGAAATAGGAGCCCCTGCTTTTTTAATCCCACTGTATTTGTCATACTTGCAAACCCTGTTTGCTGCATTGTCAAAAGCTATATTTAATTTTTATCTTTCTATATCATAATAGAACCTACAAACATCCATTACAGTGCAGGACTCCTGTGCTGTTGCATGAGTACAGAAAAAAAAAGCAGTCTTTGCCCCAGAGAGAGGTATAAATGGTTATAAAAGCAGTGATAATTCATTTTTCTAACACTTTTGTGAAGTAAGCAAATATGATTATCAACCTCATTTTACAGATGGGGGAGTATGTCACAGAAAGGTTAAGTGATTTATCTAATACCATGAAGCATGTCAGTGACAAGAAAAGACTGGAACTCTTGATCCCAGACTCAGACAGTTCTCTAGTCTATAAAGCAGATTTTTAGCAGCAAAACCAGACATGGAGACCAGAATTATTGAAACATTTTTAAAATGCCCATCTATTCTTGAGAGACAAAACTAAGAAAGAAGAATTTCCCAACATACTTTAATTTTGTGTCAATAATTCAAGTCCCTGAGCTGAGAAATCTTGCATTTCCAAAAACTGTTCCCGAACAAACCCACGTCCCCTCAGTGTGCTGCTTCTCTTTCGTTACTCAGTTTTCCTCATTTCAAAACGTCACCCCGAAAAGCATTTGCCTAAAGTAGCAAATGTTAAACAGATTTGTCTTTCTCATTTTTCCTGGACAGACCCATGCATCCCCATGTGCTCTAAGAAGGGTTTCTGAGATATGTCCCAAGGTGGGGCCAGCCAGAGTCAGTCCCCAGGGCAAGTCTGGTCTCTTCCCTGTGCCTGATGTGATGTCCTGCATGGAGGGAGGATAGAGACCCTTTCCCACTGCTGCCACGGGTAGCCTGCGAGAGGGACAAGCTGGGGCTGATCCATGCATCACCGCCCCTTTGGTGGGACACCGTGAGGGTCCTGTTTGAGATCTGGGACCTCTGGGCAGAGGCCCCAGAGCAACATGCCCACACCTGTTCATGCACCATGTCCTCTCCAGCCTGGTGCTCAGCCGTGCTGCAGCTCCTGTCCCTGCAAACAGGCTGTGCATCCTCAGCCTTAGGTGTGCACCACCACCTGGGAGGCTTATTTGTGCCTCTTTTTTCTTTGTAGCTGGCTGTCATCCTAAATTCAGCTGGCAGCAAAGCTGCAGACACTTTCCTCCAGCTTCGGGCCACAAAGAAATGTTTGTTTGTTTTCTGAAACATGATTAATATTTAACTTGTCCAAAGTAAGATTCCACTCCAGCTGGCAGATGTGAAACCTCAGGTGTGGCCATGGCAAGGCACCCCGTTCAGCTGCCCGGCAGA
Organism: Ptilonorhynchus violaceus; assembly: GCA_013397565.1. Taxonomy (NCBI): domain Eukaryota; kingdom Metazoa; phylum Chordata; class Aves; order Passeriformes; family Ptilonorhynchidae; genus Ptilonorhynchus; species Ptilonorhynchus violaceus. The sequence continues at coordinate 507,293 of VZRJ01007105.1, forward strand.
ACGAGTGCAGGCACCAGCCCCGAGGTGCCAGCGTGCCTTTCCTCACAGCTCTCATTCCAGCTGGAGAAGTTTCTCTGGGAAGTGGAGTCCAGGAAAGTCTCCTGTGCCACGTCCCCCAAAGGGCATCATAGCTGATTCCCTCTTTACCTTTTCACCTCTGCTTGCCCTGTTTGTAATGTGGAGTTTATGATGTAATTATATCTCACACAGCTGAAATTGTCCCCTTATCACCAGACTGATTACACTTAACAAGGCATAAACTCCCTCACTCCTTCTCTGCCAGGAGTCCAATTTTAAGCTCTAATTGTTTTATAGGCCTTTTGCACTCAGGAGAAAGAAAAAAAAGAGAAGAAAAAAAAGAAAAATTGGTTGCCATTTACACATGTTGTGTAAGGCACATTTCTCACCCTCTCATCCACACAAATGCCTCTTGGGGACTGCCCAAATGACCAACAACCTAACAGCTTATATGCCTCAGTGCTTTCCTAATGATTTCTAGAAGCCTCAGCTTTTCTCCATCTCAAGTACAAGCTGTTTGTTAGAGGTGAGCAGCAAAGGGCCCTTTCCAGGGCAAGAGTTTCTGCTCAGGGCCACCAGCAGCTGCCTGATGGCACACAGGGCTGGTGACAAGCCGGAGGGCACTGAGCTCTGCTCAGACCTCTGCCTGCAAGGGCTCAGCAAAGGCACCTTGTCCTGAGCTAAGGGAAGGTATGCAGTGAGTTATTGTGGCTCAGCTAGGACACCCTGAGTGATTTCTGGCTCTCTAGGAGAGCGGCCGCGAGATTTCACAATCAGCAGCCAGGTTATGCACCGGGCAGCCCTGATATCTTCTCAGAGCACTCTCCCTTTGATGTGTTTTCCTGCTTCCCATTTTCCTCTTTGAAAAAGGAGGACATATAGTGATAGCTACAGACACAAGGCACCATGGTATTATGTCTACTGTCTCATTCCGAGCAATACAGCCCAGCAGATTTGTTGTTTTCAGGAGGACATTCACTAAAAAAAAGGGGCAATGTGAAAAGATGGGACCTGAGGAAGGAAGGGAAGCAGGTAGAGGAAGCAGGGGCCCACAGAGTCAACTTTCCCAGAATTAAGGACCAGGATTACAGCCTATCAAGTTGCCCATGCTCTTTTCTGATAGTATTCTGCTCACAGCCTATATCCACTGGTGGCAGGTGGTGTGCAGGTTTCTAAGATAAGTTTTTGGTCTTTTTGTGCATGTACAGCACCTTGTACAGTAAGAGTCTTGCTACCTGAGGAGAGATACTGCTGAAGAGAATGGGATTACCCAGTAGTAAGAAAAGAACTTGTACAAGGACTAGGTGGACCATCAAAATAAGGAGCTGAGAGATCTCTGCAAGGAGTACAATTAATGGAATTTTCAGAGTACAGAAGTCCATGCTGATGGTTTTCTCTGTCTCATCTGGCTCTCTTCCGGGTCTTTTGGCTGCTAGAGCTGGCTTATTCCACAGCATCTCTTTTCTTTTTTTCTTTTCCCTCCTTCATTCCCCAAGCTCACTTGGCCCTAGGGATCTTTAATGCCCTATTTGCAGTCCCGGCAAATGGTCTTTCATAAAATCCCAGCCAGATGTCCAGCTGGTGAACAAATCACATAGCTCAATTGATTTCTGTGGAGCTATAACAATTTATAGCAGCTGAGGCTCTGGTCCTATAAACTGCAGTGAGCTTGGAAGGGCTGCATACACCGCAGGTTAAGGATGTATATTGGTGTATGGGGAACTGGGAAAGGTTTGGGATGTAAAGCAAAGCTGAGGAGCGCAAGCAAAGCAAGTGGTCTGCCAAGCAAGGAATACAGGAGCACTGTGGTTCAGGAGTGATGGGAAATGACTGAGCACATCAGGGGATGCTGGCTTGCCTTCCTGACACACTTGCTAAAATTATTATGATGGGAAAAGGAAATGCACCAGATGCAGTTCTGCCCACCCTGGTAAGGAGGGAATTTTGAAGGGCAACTTGGGAGTCCTTATGTTGCCTAATAACAGAGGAGATAGAATGTTGCAACAGTATTAGAATAGTAAGATAAAAAGCAGGTCCTTTACTGAAAGCTTTCAAGGTGCATATTATCCATCTCCTCTGTTATTAGGCAACAGTTACAGTGGCAAAACAAATTCATGAAGGCATAGATGTGGACACGACAAAGCACGAACACTGCCTGCAAGCCGTGCCCTGTGGTATGTGCCCAGTAAGGGGAACGTCAGGAGGGGTGTTGCAGCAAGACTGTTATTGTTTCACTGTTTATTCTGGTTTTATTAATATCTTCATTAAAGATCTGGAATAGCTGGGAGGAAAGGGTAGAGAGGAGAGAGAGTGTCTGCTTTCAAAGGCAGCCAAGGAGGAGAAATAACAAACTGGGAGCTGGAGAAATTGAAACAACAGGAAGAAATTACCCAAATGAAACATTAGGCTTGGCAAAAAAAAAAAATTATCTGAGATCAGGGAGGGAAGAGGAAAATAACCCAAACCACAGGTGCTTAATGGGAAAGATAGCTGCAGCACTGGAACACTAAGGGCTATAATAGAGGGCAAATTGCTTATGACTTTGGCAAGACAATGCAAGCCCCTTGTTCATGCACAGAAGTGCTGTATACATTATGCAGCAGCAAGCCGTGCTCTTCTATTTCTATGGATGTCACACCTAAACTATTATTTTCTGTTCCGAGCATTTCAATACCCAAAAGCTATTGACAGAGCAATATATATTGATTACCGGAACAGAGACATCTAATTGCAAGAAAAGGTGGAAAGAGCAAAGTTTGTATCTGTTCCCTAAGCAGTGACTGAAAGTAAGTAGGATAATTGCTGATAAGTAGGCAGATATAAAACAGAGACATCAAAATTACTGAAAAGAAGAGAAACATAAGGGTGGATAAAGAAATAAATTAATTTATAAAGTCTCAGAAAACTTCACCAGGCAATGACAGTATCCTACTTGGTATAAGAGTTTTCCCAAAGGGAAGGCAGTGCATCTTTGTGACCTGGGATATTGTGAGGTGCCATAAATCACTAAAACGGTTTTGTAGGTAGCAGAGTATAGAGAAATTGACAGTGGCTAAGTTTTCCTGATGGTTTGCAAACATTTATCTAGGTTTGTGAGTTTTTTTGCTTGATGCAGACCATCCATACTTTCTTCAAAGGCTCCTCCGGAAGTGCCATGAACTTCTTGTTAGACATTCTGCAAGGGGCATCTACCAAACCCCAAACCAAGACTCACCAGGCCTGCCTCTTCCCCATCAGCCTTGAACCTGCTGAACTGCTATTTTTTTCAGGAGCATCACAGTTTCCCAACCCATCAATTAGAGGAAGAAAGGTGGGACATCCCATTTCACTTGCAATTGCACAAGAGAGCAGAGGGTTAAACTGAAAGTGGAATGCAAGAGAAAGAGAGAAGAAGCTGGCTTTATTCTTCCCTTCGTAGTCTCTGCTCTCCTCTTCATTTTGCTATTACAAGAGGCCAGAAGGACAGAAAAGCCTATATATTTCTTCCACTTCAGTTGATATGATCTGTCCCCAAGGGAATCCTCTCCTTTGTATTACAACAATTCCCAGGCCCTTCTTCCTCTGAGCTTTCCTTTTCCATTATTCCTCAATTATTGTGTCAGATAAAAAAATCAATTATTCCATTCAGTCTTCCCTAGACATCTCCAATTTTGAAAGGGACACGCCTAACCTGTTACCAATTCGTGCTAAGCACTGCTGCTAAAGAGAAATCTCTTAAACCAACCCAGGAATCCGAAGTCACACACATACACACCCCATTTCACAGGGGACTGCACATTTTTGTGCAAAGTTATTTTTCCAAATGCAGTGATCTGAACTGTCAGGCAGGAAATATGAGCTACATTTCCTTTTCTCTTAGACTTTTCCCCCTAATACCCCTTTTTTTTATCTTTCTCTGGAAATTCAGTAGCAACTGGCTGCTCTGTCACAGGCAGAGCGGGGAACTCGGCATTAACTTAGCACGAACTCTGGTAGCTCTGATTTGCTGCCAAGAGAAACAAATTAGGTCCTATTCTGCTAATAGGACTGTGTGTACAGAACATGATCTAGTAAGCAATAGCATTATCAGAGAAATGGGAGAATCCTCAGGGCCATTTTAAGGACGTGCTGGTGCTTCAGTGGCGGGGTCTCATCTTTGATGTCGTCTTTGAAGAACACCTGGGGCAACAGCAAACATAGCTGAAGCCAGCATTGCAAATAAGTAGCAAATAATTAGCCTATACCCACAAAACACAAAATGTAGCTCCATCTTGACTCTTTATAAAGCGCTAATAACTGCTTTGATTAAATCTTAGCCTCATTTCACCTTTCTAAAAATGCACAGAAAGCTTGGAGCACCAGAAGCTGCAATATGTGTTGCCCTGCACAGGCTCTGTGGCCCAGAACTGTCTTCCCACAAAGCCTGTCCTGCACTCTGTCACTCCCTGAGGCAAGCAGCTGAACGTGGCATGAATCCTTGAGGTCACAGAAGAATATCAGGTCCCGCAAGTACTGCAGACACCTCTTTGCTGTATCATGGAAATAAAAGAGCAGGGAGCTCTACTCTCCACCAGCAAACTGATGAGTCATGTAATGCCTCACATATGAGGTCATAATTATGTACATGTGTAATTTTGCACATGTGTAATTTTGCACATGTGCATGCCCGTTGCACACATGTGCATTTACATTGTCATTGAGGACCCGTCAGGGTACTGAGAGTCCTGCAAGGGGACACCAGTTAGAAGACAAACTACCTCAACATGCTTCAACAGTATTCTGGTCTATGAAACTCATAGACATAGACTCTATGAAACACCTGACAGCTGCTGTGACAGTCAATAAGCAGCTCTTCCTGCTTTCCCCACTAAACCACTGGTTTTTAGGCACTGTTCATCTCTTATTTCATCATCCTGTTGACCATGACACTGGTTTGAAGATGTCCTGGTTGCACAGGCAGCTGTACTGTCCCCTCTCTGGAGAACAATGTCCTGGTTTCAGCTGCAATAGAGTTAGTTTCTTCCTAGTAACTTCTGGAGTGCTGTATTTTGGATTTAGTGTGAGAATAATGTTGATGACACGCTCATGTTCTAGTTGTTGCTAAGTAGTGCTTACTCTAAGTAAAAGACTTCTCAGTTTCCCATGATCTGACAATGAGGAGCTGCAGAAGAAGCTGGTGGGGAGCATGGTCAGGATAGCTGATCTAAACTGGCCAAAGGGGTATTCCACACCACAAAACATCATGCTCAGTACATAAACAGGGGTGAGTGGCCAGAAGGGGCTTATCACTGCTCAGGTGTTGCGGCGGGTGGATGGTGGGTGCCGCAACCTTCCCGAAAACGTCTTGAGTTTGGCGGTGCCTTGACGCGTTCAGCAGTGCACACACACAGAGAAGCGTACTTAGCCGGAGGCAAAGAGTTGGAAGGGCTCTTCTTATAGTGTTCCACAAAACAGGTTTATTCCAGGTACATGAAGGGTCCAGGGAAGAAGAGCACAGAACAAAGGAGGGTCCAGGGTTATATACCAGCGGCAATAGGGGCAGAGAAAACAACAGGGACCAATGGGCTGAGGGCCAGGGGGCAGAGAGAAGGTGGGGTAATACAACTTCAACCAATAGGGGCAAGCGAGGGGAGGAGCAGGGGACAGGAACAAATGGGGTGTCGAGTAAGGGAGAACAATCTAGAACAGAACCTTATAAGAGAACAAAGAATGACAGGCCTACAGGCCAACCGAATAGGGGAACATTAACATAACATCACAAGGCCTGATGGGGAGACCTTCTCCTTCACCACAACCCAGGGGGAGATCCCAGACCTTGGAGTCATCTCTCCACTGGACTTCTATGGCTCCAGGGCCCTCTGGCCCATCAGTCTCACCTGTGGCTGGCCCAAACGCCACAGCCTCTCCTGCTGCAGGCTCAGCCACCGTAACACTCAGGGATGGTGTAGGCATCAGTCAGCAGGCAGTGAGCAATTGGGTTGTGCATCACTTGTTTCTCTTGGGTTTTATTCCTCTCTCTCTCTCCTTTTCATTACAATTATTATTGGTATTACTAGTATTGATTATTAATCTTATTACTTTTCCCACAATTATTAAACTGTTCATATGTCAACCCATCAGTTTTATATTTTCCTTCCAGTTCTCCTCCCTGCCTGGGAAGGGGTGAGCGAATGGCTGCATGGTGCCTAGTTGCCAGCTGCGGTTAAATCCCAACATCAGCTGTGTCTTAGGTGCAGTGTCACCTGCCAGACAGCACAAAAAAAACCCTCTCAAGGTAGCAGGCATGATATTTTTTAGATTGGCTGGGAGACTTTGGGCCCAGGAGACACTGGTGGGGGTTTGCTGGTGTTATCTGGTATGCAGATGGAATGCGACATTGGAAACTTAGCAGAAGGCTCAGGGACAAACATTTGGACCACAAAATAAATCGATTCAAATTTCCAGGGAGAAAGACTTGAAAGAGCCCCACGTACCCACCACTTTTTATCAGGGCCGTGAGTTTCACAAATCAGCAGTCATTTGCAACCATAACCTGCAGGGAATATTTCCTTCAGATACAGCCATCCATAAAGATTTTGCATTTAGAGACGTGGATATTTGCAAGCTCCATCTTATTTTGAAAGCTGTCAAAACACCAGCAGCAGATACATTTAGTCAGAAAACTAAACTTTCCCACAGCTGCCCACCATCTCCAGCTGTTGCACTGGACTTCTCTAAAGATATGGCCCAAACTGTGCAGCCATAGGCCTGACTTTGTAGACTTTCTATGTCCTCTCATGATGGCCTTTAACTTGAGACATTTATTTTTATGAAGACAAACATTTCACAGAACTTAAGTGGACAAGCTAGAGCCGAGCAGCCCCTCAGAAAGAGACATCATTACAACATCATCATCAACAGACCATGGTGGTAGCTCAGGGGCCAGGGCTGTGCACTGTGCTAGTGCTGCCCGGCGTCCAAAGCCAGCCTCTTAGCCTCATTCCTTTGGCCATGTCTACTGCTGTCCTGGTGATTCTCCCTTACTTATTTCTGTTTCTGCGCATTAGGTCCTGAACTGACAGCTCTTGCAAGTAGCAGAAAGGCAGGAGAGGGAAGGAAGACCAACATACCTGGAGAGACTGCATTCTGGAGTGAAAAAGAAATCAGCTCCCCTTTGGATGAAACACGCAAGGGAAATGTGGAAAGGGGGAAAAATAAGTGATCTGCAACAGATATGCAAAGGGAGGGAGGAAAACTCATAAAACAGTGAAACTGAAGGAGGCTCAGCAGTGACAGATAATAAATTCATATGCAACCAGGGCATGAATTATGGCAGTGACAAAAAGCTGGAGGAACCTTGCCTCCACAGCCACAGCCAGGCTGTTGCAAAGGCAAGGAGCCGCTGCTATCAAAGCCAGGCTCATCCCCTCCTCCTGCAGCCTCCCTGCCAGCAGTGGGATGGGGCTGAGCCCTAGTGCTGGGACAGGCTCTGCTGAAAACCTTGTGCAGGAGCAGCGGGCAAGGCAGTTTCGCTCTGTCTGTGGAAATGTGTCTCAGCTGGAAAAAGGGGACCTCTTAGGCTGAGAGCACCAGAGGATGAAGTTAGCTGCCTGGTTGGCAGGAGCTGGAGCTGAGGGCCAGCAGTTTACAGCTCCTGCAGCAGCAGGTCACTTTCTTCCTGTTCCTGAAGTGTTGCAGGAGGCAATAGCCCTTTACAGCCAGGCAACACCCAGAGCTGAGAGGTTATATTCTACTTTCAGCATCTAACAGACAGAAACATGCCCAAAGTGAACAGAGTTCAGAGGAGAGCAGTAAAACATGATGAAAGGGTCAGAAGAGTTGATTTACAAGGGAAAAATAAAAGAGCAAATGTTTAGCTTGGCTCAGCAGTGACTGTGCAGAGATTACCAGATAACTGAAAAAGATTGGAAGGATGTGGTCAAAAAAAAAGGGATCTTGGGAGAGGGAAGGGAAGTGGCACTGCTTCTTGACCAAGAGACTTTCATTAGTAGTAGCAGACTGAGAACAACCAAGACTGAGAATCTCCACTAGAGATGGCTACAAAGCCAGAGGAGGAAACCGCTGGCCCTGCCTAACACGGATGTGCTGCTGTCGTCCCCATCGGGTGTGGGCAGGCTGCCACGCTTCCCTGCTCCTACTACCTATAAACAAGGGTGCCACCTTCCAACAGAGGAAGAGGGTCATTCCTCCTCTGAATTGACACTGTGGACAATTCCAGTAAAGACAACGACTTCACCAGAACTGGGATTCATCCTGCTTGACAAAGGCAGTTACATAATATTGCAGCAGTAAAATGCATCCCTCTTCTGACTGTGCCAATACTAGCAACCTTCCAGTGGTCATCCCCTGCAGAAACAGCTTGTTGAGATGCCTGGACGTCAGAGGAAATTGCCCGGAACATGTTTCTGGAGAAGCATCATGTGGCATTCTGGGTTGGCTAGCCTCAGTGCAAGGTGTTATAGCTGATGCTGTGTGTCTACAAACCTGCTCTTAGCATATGATGAAGTAGTTTGCCCAGCTGTAAGAACACCAATACAAAAGTTGTTCCATGTATTTGCTTACCCTGCTGCATTTTCAATTGTTGTATATTCCAGAGGACATGGGGATATATTGCACTTTTTCCCAGTCCCCTCTCTTTCTGGACCTGCTTACTGGCAATGAAAAGCAATTCAGAATGCAGATACTGCTCGTTTCAACTTGCTGCTTGTTGGCAAGAACAAGCAAGCAACCAGGCAAAAGCATGCTGTACACCACTTTCCACAGGTGCTTCTCCATGAGCTGATGCCCAGTGGAGTGTGGAAGTAACTTCTGTGACACTTCTGCCCTCCTCTGCTTGACAATGCTCCCAGTTTTCGGTCCAGCTGAACAGCAAACAAAAACATAACAGCAGGAGAGGGTTGTGATACTCACTTTGTACATGCTTTCTAGTCACATCACAACTCTCACGGGACAGCAGAGATATTTGTGATTTTGCCCATTGAGTTATATATCCTCTCTCCTTTTGAAAAAGCATGTGGTTATTTGAGAACACCGAGCTGGAAGCAGGGGATTATGGATACTGGGGCCAATGCATAAAAGGTAGAGCCCATAGCAGGCACCCAGCCCCCACTCTGGTTTCTGCCACTGCAGACATCCAGTTCTGGATAAGGCAGGACATTTTGGCAGATCTCTCCAGTTGTACACAGAGACATCTCCAGGCTGCTATGACTGGCAATGTCCTTTCCCAGTTCAAACAAGGCAGCACCATTCACTGTTGAGGGAAGCAGAGAAGTTAACCAGAGCAGTGACTTTGGAAGCCATCCAGAAAGCCATGAGAGGTTAAGAGCTCATGTTTCACTGGAATTATAGTATCTATCTGCCTATGCAAAGGGCTTTAAGAAGGCAGAACACCTTCACAGGAAATACAACATATGTACAGTGCAAAGCGCATAATGTATGAGAAACTCGGAGGAATACTGGCAGCTAGTTCCATTCTTAGGAAAAGTATTAGTACTTATTCAGGCAAAGTTACAAATTTTGCTTAACTTCCTACTCTTTCTCCCACCTGTGGGATCCCAGCATGAAAACTCATTCCTGCACCTCCGTTTTGAAGGCTGGAAGAGGCAGGAAAAGGCATCTCCTCCTCCCAGGCTGAGCTTCAGCCAGAGCGCTTGGCGAGGTGGGGGTGAGCATCGCTGGTAGCCTGGCCCTGCTGAGCTCAGCACAAGTAAATCCCTGTGCTGGGAGAGAGTAATGCAGCTGCTCAGAAATGCCTGCAGACAGCAGGGCTTTGCCTAACATCCAAAGGACAAACAGAACACAGCATGAGAGAACAAGATTTTAAAATAAGATGGCCATCGCCTGCCTGTGCAAACAGTAAGCCTGAGCAGGTCTCTCCTAGCCCAGGCCCCTCACCTGTCTCCCAATCCTAAGCAAAGACGTGCCATGAAAATCAAGGTCCCTTAGCTCCTGCACTTTGACCTGCTGCCTCAAATGCCTGTGTGAGCTCTGTGGGGGACTGGAGCCAGGTGCCAAAATACTGCCATGCCGTGAGTGTGCCTGCCTCTGTTTCACCTCGTCTCTGCAGGCAGTGCCAGTCCAAATGCGCTTGGTGTGATCGTGCTTTAACACAGCCCCGTAACCAGGTCAACTCACAGCAGTCACCAAAACCCATTTTGCAGTTCCAAACTCAGCCCATGCAGCTCCCTATCTCCCAGCAGCACTGATCAAACTGTGTTATGTTTCAATCTGATTCTGAGCTTAGAAAGCGCTGCAAGGAGAGGGAGCCCTCAGCCGGCGCCTCCCTGGGGCAGAGGATTCGAGCAGTCCGGGCTGCACCGCTGAGAGTGGTTCTGTCCGGAGCAGTGAGCAGGGAGAGAGGGTGGGCTGTGGAACACTGCGGGCAACAGCGCCTTCCCTGTTGCCTGACAAGGGTCTCACAGTGTCCAAAGCAAAGTCAGCGAGGGGCCCCACAGCCTTCATCCTGCAGTGTCTGCACCGAACTACCAATCCCCAGGTATGAGAAAACTCAGCAGCATCTGAGTCCCAAGGGAACCAAGAGGTGAGCAAGCCTTTGGTGAGATCCCCTCCTCAACCAGCTTGGCATCTCCCCAAGGAAGAGCTGAGCCACACTGCCAGAGAGCTTGTATTTCCCTTACTGTACTGTGCCTACTCACTGGAAACAAAAAATGGTCAAAACAGGGAAAAGAGGGATCCCACAGCACCAGACAGACAGAGGGGGAGAGCTGCTCCCTAAAGCCAGGCAGAAGCTCAGGAATTTCCTCTTTCATTTCTAGCAGAAGAGGAGCAGCTGTCTTCCCACCTGTTCCTCTTAAGCATAACTCCTGGATTTCAGTTTCTGAAGCTGTCAGCTTGCTATTAGTTAAAATGCATTCCCATCACAACTGCAGATAATACCCAGCACTTTAAGTCAGCAGTGGTTTAAGGGAGCCATTTTAACCACATTAATTTATACCTGGAAGGAAAGCTGTCAGCTTCTAAAACATACATTTCTTTGGAAGAAAGGCTTTGATAATAAGGGAAATTAAACTGATGCAAACTCCCAGAGATTGCTGCACTGAGAGGTCAGATCAGTTTTCATCACCTGTGAATCCAGCACATCAGATTCTTTTTTCATTCATTTTTTCATAATTTGTATGTGTCAATTACCGGTAAAACAGCATCATGTGTTCAAACAAACTCACATCTTCCCAGCCTCTCTTTGCATCTTATTAGATCCAGCAGTCATCATGCTAAATTTGTGCCTTCCTGTTTATTTCCACCGCACCAGATTGCAAGGAGCTGTAGACTGTGTGTTCTTATAAATAATGATAGCACTTTGCATTTATATAACCTCCCATCTGTGGATCAAATAACTCCACAAAGCAAGGTTTGATGTTCACATTTTATTATCATCTTCACTTCTTGCACAGGGAGAGAGGAAGCACAGAGTGAAAAGCCCCCATTCAGAAGCCAGTTTCATTGACTAGGGAACAGCTCCCTTTCAGTCCCAATTTGATAAGACCAGGATGATTTTAAAGCCCCTAAGGCCACACCTGAAATTGAGGGGAAGATATAGTACCCAGGACCCTCTTGACTCCCAAAAGGCTTACCAAAAGCCCAGCATGTTGCTGCCTACATGGGTTATCCTACCTGGAGAAGACAAGGGAGAGTCTGCATTTCTTCTGTGGGCAGACACTGGGTCATCTCCAGCAAAGCAGGAACAAGACAACTGTGCCAGCCAGGATGCTGGACATAGTGGATATGCTGTCTTTCAGAGGGGCTTGGTGAGGTGGATAACTGCTTAGTTTTAGTCTACTCAGGGCATGAACCCTCAGCAAAAGGAGCAAAGCAGCCAGGACAGAGCCTCATTAAAGGGCTTTACTCCAGGAAGACTTTCAGTCAGAGTAAGCAGTGTAGGAGTCTCTAGAGAATTAGGTGCTAGAAGTCAAATATCAAGAACAAGAACAGTCAAACACAGCAAAACCACACTCCTCAAGAGCAGGCCTGGTGTGGCCACTCAGTCAAGTTCATGTAGCATTTCTGGCTGTCACCTCTGTCCCTGCATGCACAAAATAACTTCTGAGTCAGCAATCACCCCCTATTCCAATGGCCTTTCATCACTGCCTAGTTGTTTCCTCCCTCCAGCAGACACAGCTTAAAGTTGCTATGTCAGGATACAGCACCTCAGGTGTCTGGAAAATGCTCAAAGCGCTATTTTTTTAGTTTAATTTTTACACGTCCTAATGCACAAGGGAGGGCCAGGGTGGGTGAGAAGGGGAGTGGAGATGCCCTGCAAAATATCAGCAGTGATTTTTAAGTCTCTGAATGGAACTTCAAGGAGAAAAGAGCAAAGCAGTTGGCAGAGGAAACTGCTTTTAGTCTAAGTACTTGCTTTCATGCTAGTTTCTTTAAGTCCTCTTTAAAGAAATCTTGTGTTGCTCTCTCTCCTTGCACTTTTAGACATTGCTTTTCCCTTTGAAAACCTACAACACAGCGATTCTGAGCAGCTCTTCCTTTATCTACTGGTTGGAGACACATGCCAAACAAATACTCTGTCCCCCCTGATGTATTCTTATCCATCAAAGAACAAGCATGGCTTCAGGCAGCATGAAATTGATTCTGCATTTAGTATTGTTTCCTCCTTCTCGCCTTCTTACCGCCTGGCCCCTGAGCAGCCCCACTCTCATACACATGCACACCGAGGCACAGACTTTGCCTTCACAGCATGGAGCTACCTCAAAGAATGCAGAGCTTAAATATGGCTGAGGGGAATGCAGAAATAAAGAGCTCGCAGGCAGCTAATCTGTGCATGGCACCTCCATGCAATATCCTTAAATAAGAAGAATGGCAATTCTGGAAAACAGATGTATTAAGTCAAGGATATACTTTAAACCAACTTTACCAGAATGTGTAAAACCACCAGATATGTTAGGTATGTGTCAGCACACTGATCTACATTGTCCTCATATGACCCAGTAGCCTATAGGTGGGATGCTGAATCCTAAGCCAGCCAACCCCAGTTTGTAAGGGACATTCCCAGTTAAAATGCTGGTCCAAAACTTTAAATGTATTTTCTAAAATTATTCTCACTGTTCAATGAAAACCAGTCATTAACCTTCTTTTGCCCAACTAAATGAAAGTGCATTTGTGACTGTGTTCTTGTATTCTCCATTTGATAAACAGTCATGTTTTGGTGATCTTTTGTAATGGTATTGAAATATTGTTCCTGTAAAACAGGGGAAATTTACTTTCTGTGGCTTATCTGGACGTTGCTAAGGTGCAGCATTAGACACACATGCTGGGCCCTTCATGTGTCTCTGCAGCACTGTATTGCTCTCGCCTTTCTGACACCTCTCATACCTGCCATCTCCAAAAGCACCCTGATGCTGAGCACATTGGCCTCAGCAGTCCAGGAAAGGGCTAAGGACACCTTGTCAGCACAGAGCAAGCTTATTCTCTCTCCTCCCCTCCAAGCATTTCCCCAAAATGCTTCAATTCCACCTGGAAGAGGTGAAAAGAATCAGTGACAGAGCACACCCAGATAGTCCATGTGACAGACCTCAGCATTCTTTGGCATCACAAATCCTTCTTATTAATGATTGTTACTGATTTTGTTGTTATGACTGGAAACCTTGGCTGGGGAAATGCAGGTGTTAGGTACCATAATAAACAAAAAAGACAAGAAGCACCCTAAAGGCAGTAGCTACACTAGTCTTCCAGAGCAGTCATGGGCCTAGCCAGAAGCCATCTACGCAGGGCAACCTCATAAGCAACACTAGATGTCTGTGGAGGCTGCCCTTCCTTCCCCTTCCATGCACCACCCTCAGTCCCAGGACATTCTCTGCTTGGAAAATCCCTCTGTCGTAACTCAAGGCAGCAACCGAGACAAGATGCAAACCTGATGGTGATGAATGCTGGGCACCTCCACACCTCTCTCACTCAGCAGCACATGACAGGTCAGCCCCTGGTCAGATATACCTCGATGAAGGTGACAAAACAGTCACAAAGAACAACAAAGAAAAGGCACACACACAGGAAGAGGGAGGGAGGAAAGCTGGCAGGCAGTTCCCCGAGGACAATGTGATTCTGTAAGTCTCAACAACACCAATCAAGAAGTGCAGATTTTAATCTTCGCTGTAATTAACTTTATCCAAACGAGCAGTGAGCTGACTGGCTTTCTTTGGGAGTCTTCTGGCAATTTAATATGTCTTTAAAATGACTTGGCACTCCTAGAGGAAGAGGAGAGGGAGCAGAAGATTGATGCAGTGCCAAGTATTTACTCCCACTAATGAAAAGGGATTGCCAAGGCTGTTTGATTATATATTGTACCCTATTCACTAGGTGCTACTCAAATGGCAGCAGTGCTGTGCCCACAGCATTCTCAAACCCATCAGCAAAATAACCTACTTTCCAACACACGTGTAGCGTGTAGTGCAAAGCGAGTGGCACAGGTATTTAAAATTACATCTGCAGCATGTAAAAAGGTAATGCAGCATGAAATCAGTCTCACTCAGACTGAAGCAGTGGAAATGACAATCCCTGCATTGCTGGGCAGGTTTTGGCTCTGAGGTTTGCGTGCTGCCCTGGCCAGCCGTGCATGTTGGCACATGGGGGTCGGTGCAACAAAGGCCTCTGTTCATTCAGCCCTTTTGCTTGAGGTGGGGATGTGACTTACTGAATGACTTGCTGCGACTGCCTTGGCCGTCTCAGAGGTCATCTCAGATCTTGGGGTGGAGCTGAGAGCTCTGGCACAGGGTGTGAATTGGTGACTGAGATAATTTTATGGCAACACTTGGCCATACGCAGGTGAGTTACATGGTACATATTTCTTTGCAGTTAATACTTCATATTGGTTGGCTCTAACTATGCTCTTACTCCACGCCTTATTTAAGCCCACAGAATAATTTCTTAGAGGTCTTAACCCTTCCCTGTGAGTAGCATGGGAACTTTGATGAAATTTAGACCACCCAAATGTGATAAATTTTCTTAAGTTATTTATAAAAACTGCTTTTCTTTCTACACGTGTTTCTTTACTGCTCTAGCAGACATCCTGGGGAAAAAAAGCATGATGAATCCCTGTGGACAGGCATGTTTATTTACGCTGGGAGATATGCATAGGACCAGCAGGCCAGGCTTAGGTTTCTACTCCTCTCAGCTTTGTAGGTGCTACCAGCATTTTGTCATGAGGTTTCGCATCTCAAGAGTGACATGAGTGGAGCAGGACTGGCAGTTTCAAAGGAGCAGGCCTGGGGTGGCCAAGAAGAACCAAGCACCAGTCCCTTGGTGTGCAATAACATCCTGTCAATGTAGTTTTGTTTAACTCTCTTGCAACAGCCTTAGAGCTGATGGATCACACAGTCCATTACTGACTTGTGTGTTTCTCCCTTGAAGAATTTCCTAATACCTAATCTAAACCTTCCCTGGTGCAACTTGAGGCCATTTCCTCTTGTCCTGTCACTTGTCAACTGGGAGAAAAGACTGGCCCCACCTGGCTACAACATCCTTTCAGGCAGTTGTAGAGAACTATAAGGTTCCCCCTTGAGACTCCTTTTGTCCAGGCCAAACCAGCCCAGCTGCCTCAGCTGCTCCTCATAACACTTGTGCTCCAGACCCTTCCCCAGCTTCACTGCTCTTTTCTGGACACACTCTCTGTGTCCAGAGTCCAAGTGCCATGGAGCAGCCTGCAGCTGCCTAATGCTGTGCCCACACTCAGAGAAAGGCAGCTGTATGCAAACTGCCGCTGGGGAATGGTCTGTGAAATGATCCAGTTCCCAAACCATGCCCAGCAAGTCCAGAGGCAAACACGACCTGGCACAGGCCAGCAGTGTGCCTGAGAAGTCTCCAACAGCAGAGCAAATAATAGCCAGTATCCAAGAGTGTTTCTGGGCACTGTTTGGTTTACTACTGTAACTGTCGCTACTATGTCCCATCCTGCTAAAACCATATTTCATCATAAATATCTTTACTGATTATTCCACCTTCTCCCAAAGGTTTAGCAACAAACAAGCCAATTCACCACCTGCTATGAGGGCTGCTAGACTTGCAAGGATTAACATTTAAAAAATGTAATGGAGTGTGGCTAAGATGAAATACTGCATGATCAAATACACAAGAAAAGCCAGAAGTGAGGAGGAGAGAGAAGCTACCAGGACATTAAACCTGCTGTGTACTGGGCATTACTGCATCAATCATGATATGGTTGGGTGGGGGGTGCTGTATTCCCATGTTTCAATGTAAATTGCCCAACAGCACGATGGATGCCAAGCACTGGTGGGAGGAGAAATCTCAATTCCCCTGAAGTCAGTGGCAAACCTCAAGGTGTGTTGTGTCAGGTGTCTGCATGCTTGGCTCCCTCTTTCCAGCCGGCTGCCTATAACAGGACTCTCAGCACCTGCACTGGGCTGCTGCACTTGGAAAGAATTTCTAGGATGCTCAAATTGCTTAAACCTGGAAAAAATTATCTTTGAAGATAGTGGGATCCTGTGGGCTTCGGGTTTAAAAAGGGAGTGTTCCTTTGAATGGACCAACACACCACTCACTCTCCCTAAATCCACATTCCTCGCTCCCTAATATGAGCGGCCAAGGGACACGTATGGTCATCTGCACTGAGAGCTTCGTGGTGGGAAGGCAGGCCTCTTTATAGCTCAGTAACATCTTATTTAGCAGCAAGCTCTGCTGAGTCCAGGGGCTTTATCCCAGGGTAAATCACTAATTAAAAACAACATGAATGAATATAGGGAAAACTAGCCCTGTTGCTCCACTCCATTTTACAGTTTATTAACTTAGCTTTGTTTTGTAGTCAAGTCTAAGGATTAACTCTTTTTGTTTGCCTGCTTTTGGGTGAGTTGGTTTTTTTTAAAAAACACAACATTTATTGAGAAATCATTGACTGAACATAGCCTTGTGCTCCTGTGAGAATCTGATAACAAGATGAATGCCTGGACTGCTTTGAAATGGACAGATCAATATTACAATATGAAAGTGAGAAAATGATTTAGGATTAGAGGTGGCATGCTTGGTTCTGAACTCACACGGAACGTAAATCAGGCATCGTGCCACTGGAGTCAATGCCAGTGCCCTGGGGTAAATCTATTAACACAATCCTGAATCAAACCAAATAATTTTCGGGGTTGTAGAAAGTGAGGAATGATGGTTAAGTGGGACAAAATAGCAAATGAAATAATGTATGGGTCTACTACAGACTGTCGAAAGAAAAAGTCCAACTTCCACTTGCTTAGAATGGAGATGCTCTAGATTTCTGCCGCAAGAAGAGGAGAGGGTGATGGGATGGATTTGTGCATTTATTCCTCAAATGAGCTGAAGTGCAACACCACCATAAGTGCAAGAAAAACAACCAAAGTTCCATGGGGAAAAAACAAGTAAGTTCTGTTTGAGAAGAAATCCTCCAATTTACCCAGTGGTAGAAAAGAGCAGGTATCAAAAACTAGCTAGCTAAAGGAGTACTTTTGATGCAGCCTGTCTTTGGCCTGAGGACCTAACCCATACCTGGCAGATCATCTCAGGCAGCAGCTCCCGTTGTTTCTAAATATCTCCCTCCATAAAAGCCTCAATTGTTACTTCCAGAAGGAAAAGTTGGTGATCCCTCAACATTACCCGAGACCTACAACTGTGGCACCAGTAACATACTCCCCGATTTCCAAAGCACTAGTCCAGTCCATTCTACCTACAGTATGACTTTTTTAAGCTCTCTGGCACCAGATTTTTACCCTCCCAGATGTTTAACATCACTAACCCCCCTGTCTTACTATCTTTCTATCCTCAGCATGGAACACGTGCACCAGTGCTGCTGCATCTGGAAGACTGTCTGTAAAGTCAATCCCCTTCCTTCTGCAGACAAGCAAGAGCCGTGCCAGGATTAAACTGTTAATTTAAGAGCGATCAAGTTTACATGTGTTGTGTTTTCCTTTATTTTACTAAAGGAAACACATGAGTGAGTGATTAAAGCAGACACTTGGGTTGCTGCAATTCATTGAGATTGCTGTTGTTTGCTTTGATGAGATTCCAGTCTGCAGCAAATTTCCTCCCCATGATTAGCTTGGTGTGGAATACACAATGCTTGCTCCACCGGAATAGGACTGGGGAGAGCGAAGGCAGCATGTTTATGCACTGATGTGCTTGATTATTTATTGCAGTATCATCTCTGTGGGATAGGACAGGTTAACAGAGGGGTTGCAGCTAATCCATGCCAGAGCTACTACTATGTCCTTTATTAGGCATTACAGAACGATCCCTAGTGGGGAAACAGTGTCGGTCTTACCCAAACTGATCCCTGCTCTGCACCCCACAAACAGCCTGTGGCAATTTTTAAAGCTCTTTTATAGCCACAGATTCTTGTTGGGGAAAATCTAGAAAGGATTGTGATATGTGGCTGCCCACTATGCTTCTCTTCCTCAGTCAGCATTTTTTGTCCTCTGTCACAGTTTCATAATCATGCAGAGCTTCTGTTGGGGAGGGAAGGGGGACCCAGGGAGAAAGCCCACAGTCCAGGTGAGAGAGAGAACATAGCCTTCCTCTCTGTGCCCCTGTACCTGCAGACTCAGGTGGCATCTTTTCCCCATGCAATCACTGTTTCCCCATTACCTCAGGGCAACAACAGAAATTCAACTCCTGATGAGAAATTAGCATGAATGGTTGTGCCTGTGCTGCTGCATTAGGGACGGACTCAAATTGTCTTAAATGCAGCAAGTTCATGACTTGTGTGCTTGCTGCCTGTGCCACGGACTACTTACCCAGCTGGTGCTCCAGCTGTGTCTTCAGTACATCTGGAGGACCATCCCCAGGTCACCGTTGCACGCAGATTCACTGCTCACTCACAGCCTGCAAGCACAGCCCCACACACAGCTGGGGATGCCTGAGCTCAGACACCCTCCCTGCCATGCTGTGCAATAGTGTTGGTAGGAGACCACACAGAGATATTAGCAGAGATCCTGAAGGCACATGTGAGGGGACGTACAGGTTATGGAAAAAGTGCTCAGAGTGGCACTAAGCATGCCAAATACACCTCTCCTGCAGCAAATGTCCTGCCACGGGACTTGCACTGCACCTGGGCTGTCTAGAGGTTCTTGAGAAGCAGGAGCAGAAATGCCCTGATGGCATCCCTTTGGCTCACTGTGTGCCAGGGACAATGTCTGAAATGCCTGACAGGGCAGGGGAGGGGGCAAAAGCTCAGCCAGCTCCACAAGCTGCAGGAACAACCACCAGAGCAGCACGGGCAGCCTGGTCCAGAAGAGAGGGATGCTTTTGCAGTTACAGAACTCTGGTCCAGTGGGGCTTAAAAACTGTCAGAAAGAGACCTGGCAGTTTCAGTGGCCTCCTGGACAAAAGGTTACCTCCTTGCCTAAAGTTTGTCTACCGGCCTCTACCTGAGAGAAGCATGCAGAGCGAGGCCACCATGGGTCACGGTGACAGTCCCTGCCAGGCAGTCCTCTTACACCCATAGCAGGACTCCATCACAGATTCAGATTAAGAAAAATGAGGGGCAGAGGCACAAATTGCAGCTGCTCTCCCTGGAAGCCTCAGCCAGTTTCCTCTCTGCTGTCACCTTTGCTGTGGAGTGGTCATTTGGTGAGGGGCATCAACTGTCCCTCCTGGCCACACCACTTCCTATAAAGCAATGGAAGCAATTCCAGTGCTCCAAGAGGTGAGAGAGGTTTGCACTTGGCTATCAGGTCACACAAAAGCCAACTCAGACATTAATGGTTATGATGCCAAAGAGATTTTTGCTTTTATACTTTTTATATATTAGTAGCCCTGTAGCCTTTTACTGTATAACCATGTAGATTCTTAGCTAGCAGTCTCCCTACCCCGCAGACAAAACAAGACCCTGATCACCGCTAGTGTTCTGGGGACCAGGGACACCTCTCTGTCCCATGTCTCCTAAAAGCATAAACAACACTAGAGCTAGAACTTTTAGGGGGGGCTTCAGTAGGAGGCTGAACCAAGGGGGGAATTTCCTCATTAACCATATTTCTAATTGGGAGATTTTGGCCAGTTGTGTTAATTTGCTAAATTTACGAAAGTGTTGGATGCCTTTCGGGGGGGTGTTCCTCATCGTGCTCTGCTGGGGACAGACGGGCTTTGGTGCACATTTGGTACCCTTGGAGGACCTCCAATAAAGGCAACCGCTTTCCTTATCCTCTTAACAAGGTCCAGCTTCTAATTTTAGGTGGAAAAGGCAACAGTTAGATATTTCTG
Source organism: Ptilonorhynchus violaceus (assembly GCA_013397565.1). Taxonomy (NCBI): domain Eukaryota; kingdom Metazoa; phylum Chordata; class Aves; order Passeriformes; family Ptilonorhynchidae; genus Ptilonorhynchus; species Ptilonorhynchus violaceus. The sequence goes on from VZRJ01007105.1 coordinate 527,486, forward strand.
CATTAAAAAAACTTAAAAAAATAAACCTGCCAGGCATAACAGGATAACAAAAGCTTTGCCAGCACTAATCCACTGAGGAATAGACATGTTAAAATGCCAAGCATTTCATGGACTTTGTTCCTAGATAGAGGGAGAGAAATCTTGATTCAGCATCTTGGATAGCACTCCAAGTACCTTCACCCCTCCCACCTCCTAGGAACATTGCCACTGTGTCTTCATTAGCACAACAGGAAACCTAACCAAGCCTAAGGCACATGGGGGCACACATTCTCTGAATGGGTTTTGTCTGCTACGAGCATCAGGGCCAGCATAGGCTCCTTTTCAAGTTACTCCCACTCTGTTTCTCTGAAGGTGATTCTGGGATGCAGCTGGACCTCTTCCGCTTTCAGAACAGATCCAATGGGCACTGTCTCCTGCTGCCTTCACCAGCTATGCCTGGAATGTCCCAGGGATGGAGGCTGACCGCTCATCACAGCTGTCAGCACACCCTGCAGAGGAGGCTGGGCCCACGTGAAGCAGAAAGCCATCCAGAGCTTGTCTGCCTGCTTCCCCTGTTTGCCACTTGTCACCTGTTTCTCAGTGAAATCTTAGACTGGGTTTTGCATGAGCAAATATTTGGGTCACTTCCACACCACTTCGTTGCTTCTACTCCTGTTTGATCATACTCAGCATCCTCTTTATCCTCCATTCTGGAGCTTTTCCTCTGAACAACATTTCTGTCATAGACCAAATTAGACTTGTTACCCCCCTACAAGCACCTGTGTCCTTCTTTCACCTTTGTGGCTGATGTTGCCTAACACACGCCTGATCTGCTGATGTACCTTTTTGCCCGTCACAAAACAGCTGCCAACACAGAGCTGTGGGTCTCTAGAAGCTCTGGCAAGCGGAAGTCACACTGCCCCTCAGCATCCCAGAAACCCCTTGCTCTCCTGGGAGAGATGGATACTTGGAGCAGAGCAATTTTCTGGCTGTCCAGATGGTTTTCTGGAGTCAGGTATTCGCTTCCTTGTGTCCTTGTGTGAGCAGAGCCTGGCCTCCTGGCCTTGTGGAGCTGCTTTATTTGCAAGGAGTCCCCAGTTTTGCTGCCCTGGTGAAAAGAACTTGTAGTCCATCTCCGTCTTTCACACGCAGGGCACGTCAGAGCAAATACTCTGCCCTGGCAACAGCAATCTGGCCCCACCCACTCTGTGCCAACACAGCAACCCTTGTGTCCTGAGGGGAGCTTCAGAAGAGGTTTATTCCTGGCAAACAAGGCGGGAGAGATAAGGAAGGAAAGCATTCCCTTTGAAAAGCAGTTTTATAACCCCTCAGAGTCAAATGTTGTCTTTATGACAGACAGCACATAATATGGAGCAGGCTGTAAGAGGGTGATCCCATGCTAGAGTCTGTCCTTTCCTCTGATGCACCATCTTCTCTCCCTCTCTCACACCTTGCTCCCTGGCCCCAGCCTGAGGAGCAGCAGGCAGGAGGGGCTCTGCAAACACATGCTGCTTTGGTCACTTCGTGTGGTGGGCACCTTGGAGTGTCTGAGTGTTCTGCTCCACATTTTCCTGCATGGAACCCCTGAAACCCATCTTTGCAGGGCTGCTATGAGGCCAAGGGGTGAGGGAATTGCAGGGCCAGGAGCTGCAGAGGTATGTGTCGGGTCCCGGAGGGAGGGCAGCGGGCTCTCCGATGCACAGAGTGTGAACAGGGAGCCAAGGAGACTGTATGCTGGCGTGGATCTGTGCTCTTCTGAGTAAGCAAACCCTCCTCAGGAATCAGGGTCAGGAGTACCCTTTGCTGTCTGCATTTAGTTTTGGCTTCTTTTTCTCCTAGAGAGAAATGGGAGACCCCAGCTGGACTGGGCTCAGGCTTGTGTTGATGTCTCAGAAATCTGGGAAAAAGGACAGCATTAAAAAGACCCTCCCCAAAAAAATCAACCATCACAGGGTTTGGGATCTGATCATCTTCTGAAATCATTTTCTCACAAGTCCTGGCCTTTAGAAAACTGTGCTGGACTCTCCAATCATCTTCAATATAAGGAAGGGGGGAAAAAGGAACCATAAAACTGTCAATCGTTCTCACTCTTAGATCTATTAGACTTTTTTCCCCCTATCTTTGTAATTACAGTATTGTATAAAGTGTAAGATAACATTCAATCACTGTAAAATAAGATTTAATTATGTCATGATGAGATTCATTAGTTAATATTTGTATAGCACACTGAACATGTAAAGTGGTTAGCAAGCACTAAGTATTAATCTTGCTTTTCCAGAAAACAAGGGAATTAGCTTTTGGGGAGAAGAAAAACCACATTAAACACTTTCATTTGGGGTGTACCTTCAGCTGGAATAAATCAGTGGCTGGGCCACATGCACCTTTGGCAGGACCCTCCTCTTGGGACAAAGTTTCATCCACAAGGCCCTCAGTGAGGAACCTCTGATGAAGCCACTACAGGAGCACTACACGTCCCTTTTTCCCGGGACTGTTACATAATGGTCTGTTTATTATTTAGCATGTCCAGTGTTGGGATGCCTTAACCTTTGTACCTTTCAGCTTCCAGGATTTCCACAGTTCCAAAGGTGTCATGTGAATATAAGCTCTCAGCCCCTAACCTGATGCTTGCAGTAGCTGGGATTTAATTTTTTCTATGCAGGTCTGGGTCATCGCAAACCTTGTTTGGGTAGCCACACTCGGGGATACCTGCTCTCACCTTTTCAAATCTTTCACCAGCTCTGCTCACGCTGCGGCACATTTGTCAAAACAGGGCACTTCTCAAAAGGGCAAAGGAAGGATGGGGGTTCTGAGGGCTGATGGTCTTTCACTGTGCTCTGAAACTGTTCCCCACTTACCAGCAAGCAGTTGCTGCTTGCTGGTAGCAGCTGTCACTTTTCCAGTGATCACATAAAATAAACCAACACTAGGGAAGTATTGCAGGCCACCAATCCTGGTGCACCAGCAACCTTCTTCCTTGGGGACACTCACACACATAGAGTGTCATAAACTAGGGGTGCTTTGCTCTGCCATCACGAACCAGACCACGATGGCCCCAGGAGCAACGTCTTGCAACACGTAAGGGAAGTGGCAGGTCTGGCACCTCACACTTCTGTGCTTCAACAGACAGTCTGTGGAGAAACACAAAAGATGGTGTGGCGTGACAGGCACTTCTTTTGTGCTGCTTCCAGCCATTGGCTGCTATGTGTGGCCCCTGAGAAGTAATGAATATGTTATAAGATCACTGACGATGAAAATTAATGAGGGATGGGGAAAATTAATTTTTGGAAAGGGGTATATTAATATATACCAGTGTCTCCTAACATGTAAACTGAAGGCGCTAACCTAAGGTTTGCTTTGACTTACAGGACCGTGTAGAGAAGAAAAAAAAAAAAGCACTAATCCAAAATACTACCTGGCAGTGTCGCTAGTAGCTGCCTAGCTGCATCCCAACCCATCACCCCTCTGTTGTATGAAATAGCACAGTACATCAGCTCTGAGAAGCAGCCCAGAGGCTGCAGTGTCCTAAAGCTGGCTGCCCTGACCTCCTGGCTTAGCTTCAGTGCCTGGGAAGGTGGGACATTGTGGTGACAGGGCCAGCTCAGTCCCCCAAAAGGCTCTCTTGAAAGAGCTACCCAGAAGACAACAGCCCTTGAGGCAATAAAAGCAGTGAGGTTGTCCCTGTTTGCCACAGGGCAACTTGATAAATTCCTACTTGTGTGAGTCCTAAGGTTCGTATGATTGAGACTGCATAGTTTGTCCCCTCTACTCACAGTTCTTCCTTACAGTTCCGAGAAGAGTGCTATTACGGACATTAATTTATTTTCATCATCCCCATCTTCTCTCAAGCATGCAATGATATCCTCTTGCCAGAAAACCGCTGTCTAACTCTCAGCATCCCGTCCTCCACCTTCGTGGGCTGCACGGGAGGATTTACAGAGCTGTCACACCACAGTATCCATACCTGTGTACACCGAGATGCTCCACGTTCTCCAAACTAACCCCACATCCTTTCGAGATTCGCTTCTGTCCCCTTTAGGCACAAGCTCACCACGCTCAGGCGCAGGGAGGCGGTGGGGAGAAGCCGTGGGTACGTGAGTGCCACGCAGCCACGGGCAGGCAGCAGCCCTGGGAACCCCACTGTGTAAGGCAGCTCACAAGGAGACCGCACACCGAAGTATTTATTGCTGCTGGAGCTCTTTAATTAAGTGGCAACTGTTGGGAGAGTAAACACAGAGGTAAAGCAACAGCTTCCCACGCAGGAACACCTCCCTCCACTGGTAAATCTGCCCTCTCGGTCTGTCAAGAGGCTCCCGCTGCCCCCCTCCTTCACACGTCGAGAGAAGCAAGAAGCCTCAATCGTTCTTAGTCATCCTGGAGGAAGAAATCTTCATGGCACGGAGGTTTAGCAGCACTCCAGCGTCTGAGGGGGCAGCAGCCAAGCTGCCACACTGCCTGCGAGTGTCCCCTCTCTGCGTGTGACAAGCGCCCATCGCTCACACGGCATAGGCAGGCTGTGGCCACATGCTCAGCCTCCCTGTGGAGATCAATCTTCCTTGCACCACCGAAGGCAGTGCTGACCCCCGGGTCACCCCTTTATCTCAGGAAGGCTGGGCGTCAGGGAGGCGTCACTCCTCTGCAGCTCTTCTCCAGCCAAAACTGCCACATCATCGGACAAAAGCTCATCTTCCCAAAAATGTTGAACTTGCAGCAAAATAGGGCATAAGGAGATACAAGGAGAACAGGGCAGGCCAGGACTGCCACAGGCTGGTCCCTAAAACCAAGGGGGTTGGGTTGGTTGTTTTTGTATTTCTAAGGCACTTAAACGAACAGCTGTATTTTTCACAACTGCTGATCTCAGCAGGAGCTCTGCAGAATTGGATTCCATAGTATGGGGCTGCCTCAATCAAGTGTTTACCCACTCCAATTTAAGTTGTAATTTCTTTTTTTTTTTTTTTTAATTCAACAGCAAGTTGAATAAAACAATGCACCATCAAAATGATGGTGCACCCTCTCCAATGGTGTCTTTCAGCAAGTCTGAAGCTGGGCTGCTACTACAGATGTTCCTAAAGGGAAAGCAAGTCAGGATACCCAGAAGTTTGTCCTCTCTTATTTAGGTTGTCGTCTCCTCAGCTTGCTCAGCCAACACTTCCACCTAGTGGCCTGCTGCATGCATGCTGGGATGATGGATGTCCTTGGATGTAATAGGCGATCAGAACTTTCTGCAGGGGAAAAACGATAATCTTATGGAATAATCAGATTATTTCTTGCTGGCGAGAGGGTCTGGATTGCGTCGAACCACTTAGCTTTCCCCTCCGAAGCATAGGGCTGATTATCATGTAATGCTGTGCAGCTGCTACGAGTAGCATGCACATTATAGAAGTAATCAGTAGTAAATTACTTCTGAGACAATACTCGGTTGCATGTAAATGATTACTTTGGGTAGTCATTCGGAATAGATGAGTTTTGGAAAGTTTAAACAATCCTAGCGGGGGATTCTGCTCTCCTTAAGGGGACAAACTGCACTGCTGAACAGCCGGCGCAGAGGAATGCATGCACACAGGTCCATCCAAGTGCGGCTCCCGTGCTGCTCCTGGCCCAGGTGCTTTCTGGGATAAATTGGACGAGCTATTTGCCTTGCTTTCTCTGCCTGAACCATGCAGACAGTATCCTGTGGGAAGTCTGTGAGCTATCTACCATGTTACTGGCTGGTATAAATAATAATACCAGCACAGAATTCCCCTTAGGAAAATCTTTATGCTGGCTCTCTAATGCCTCACATGGATCTTGGCATTATAGGACTTGTAGAGGATATTAAGGGAGAGGGCTGCCATCAGATATCCTCTGGCTCAGAGCATACATGAACAGGTCTGAGACCACAGCTGAGAGACATTGATTTTTTTACCTTTAGAGCTTAGTTTTATTTTTATGACAGCACTGGAATATTGTCTTAGAGGCTCTTGACAGCCAGCATCACCTGAAAAATGTCTAGAAATACCCACCTCCCAAATGCAGTTACATCTGTTTCCCAGACCCTCTCTTAACCAGCATCAATATTACTTTACATTACTATGTGTATTTCAACAGCAGTTAAATTCCCCATGTGACACCACTCGCCTGGACCACTGCCTCCTCTGCAGAATTAGAAGCAAGAAAATTAAAGCCTCAAAAGAAAGCACACGCCAGGGAAATACATCTTGTTCTGCACCACAGTTATGCAGTGAGGGAGCAGAGGTGACAGTGGACACCCACGGCACAGTCAAGGACAGCAGTGAGGCTCCTGAAATTTTTATCCAGTGTTTTATTTGTTAGGTTATTCTTTCTCCTTCAAACATCTTGCTGTGGGATAAAACCTTCAGGCAGCTACAAGGCAAAGTTTTACTATCATTCTTTCTTTCAGGGCAGAATGGCTCTGCTTGATACATTTTTAAAGACTTTATTCATCTAAGAAGACTATTAATAATTAAGAAGAAAACAATATTATTATGGAAATTAAGGCACCTCTGGGTCTGTGAGAGCATGGTATTTCCTGATGACTTACTGGCATCCCTTCTAGCTCCCAGACAAACAGAACAGGGAACAGGAGACTTCTACACCCCAGAGGGACTGCTCTGTTTAGTCCAGGTCAATGCACAGGGCTGATGCTCTGTAATTAAAGACAAGCTGCCAAATGATTTTTCACAATTTTTCTGTCTTTCTTTGCTGTTTGCATTAAGGCAGTGAGACAACCTTCCTCCCTCTTTGTCCTGTCATTGCTGGGTCACTAAAGAGGCGCTGGCTGTGATGGACCAGCGGGAATCACTCCTGCTCTCCCATCATGGGGCAGCAAGAACTTCCAGGGCTCTGCAGACCTCAACATGCAGGACATTGTCAGCCATAGTTCTAGAAGTGAATATCTTGCTGGATTTCATGTTTTGAACACACTCTGCAAGTGTTAAATGCCCTGTGCTGGACTTGCGAAATGGAGGACTGGCTCTTGCCTGTGCATTTTGCAAGAACCACTGGCACAGTTAGGGTTACACACAGTCATGCATGCAGACACTGCAGCATATGTGAATATTCCTCCAACAGGAGTTAACCTGATGGGCCCTATCCATCTGGAGATGTCTGTGCTGCAGGGAGCACTGCCTACCAGACAGACTTTGGCTGTTTTGGACACCAGTAGCTATGTAGCCTTGGCAACATCCAAGTTTCCCAGGGCCTGCCTGGATAGTACTTAGAGATGATTTCCCTTTCATTGAGGGCCAAAGTAGTCCCTGGACATGCTGGGATGTGCTAGTGACAGAAAAGGGCCATTGCTGCTTTGATGCCCATAAGTGGAGGTTAAATATAGGGAATGGAGCAATGCCATAGGAGGAAATGGCTTACTTCTCTGAAATTCTTAAAATCAGATCATTTTCTTTGGACTGAGCAGTGCTTATCTAATCTGAGAAGGAAAAAGGCTGCTCCCTCTCCCAGTGAAGAACCACTGATGAGCCAGTACCCCACTGCCCACAAGGATTGCAGGTACCAACAAACACTTCTCCCCCTATTTCTTTCACATGCCCTGATTCCCTCCCCTTTAAAACAGTGGTGGAATGAGCAGTGTATCTGCAGTGTGTCTGTGGCAGAGTGGCCACCAGAAATGAAATTACTACTCATCAGTTGAGCTGCCATAGCAGATTGGACTCAGGTGTTCATTGTTCAGTCCGGAAAGGAAATAAAATTTCTTGTCCTAGGTGACCTCCATAAAGTCACTGAGCTACACACTGAGCTACAACTCACTTGCCTGTGCTCCCAGAGTTTACACAGATAAAGTATTTCAGCCTTTTCATCCATCTCTGCACATACAGAAACTTTCTCTGGAGTCTGCTCTACATGGTCATCTACAAATAATATCAAGTTTTAGGTTGAGTTTTACAAGTGGTTCCTTCCTCTGTAAGCAATGCTAATAAGGACAGGTGTGTCAGGTGTACCAAGTCTTAAGACTTTGCTGCTTTCCAATGTCTTCATTAAATACCAGCGCCCAAAGCTCAGACTGGGAGTTAAGTGGCTCCATTTTCAGCTCAGGCTTGTTTTCCTATAAGCAAGTAAGAGTTAATGCTACAATACCCACTTCTCTGGGGTGCACTGTGTGCGAGGGTGGGTGCTTTATGGTCAGCGAGTGGCTTCAGCACTACTCTCAGTGCTGCTTCATTTATTTGCTATCAGAAAGACAGAGAAACAAATTGTGTGTCACTGGCTACCTATTCTTTAGGGTTCATCCTGGAGAGAGAAATCAATGACTCGGTCTCTTCTTGAAGCATCTACATTAAAACCTGGGGAGTGAAGTCTGACATTTTGTGTGTGTGCGCGCATGGTTCAGCATTGCCATTCATCTTCACTCTCCAAATCAACAATTATCTGGAGTGCCCCAGGAGGGAAATGTGCTCCTCTCATAAGCTTGGAGTAATGACTAGGAAGCAGTGGTGTGTAACAGGATCCCCAGTGCTAAGCTTTCCCTGATAACCACATACACTAATAAAATAACCCTAAGTTGGTTCCACCCCTTAACGCTTCCTTATTACTATTCTATGGGGCCTGTGTTGGGAAGAGAAACATCACTTCCCTGCAAACTAATATCCAAATGCAAGTCGTGCTTAGCATCTTACATGGGTCCTCATAAATTTGAGCAAGTTCCCTGTGTCTCTTCCATCTCATTGACCTGACAGGATGATCACTCCCTGCTACTGTGCTGGCTGTGTCCCTTGTCAATAGCCCACGAGGAAAAATTCTACGTTGACATGTTTCCTTCCTAATTTCTTGGTCTATAACTTTTTTTTTACCCTTTCTCCTTGCCTAACTCTGACCACTTTTGGAAGCAAAGATCAGTAACCTTTGAGATTTTTTCTATGAATGCCAGATCCATTTTTTCTCAGATCAGGGAAAATGTTGAAGGAGGTTAGCATAAGGAATGCATGAGAACTTTGCAATAAAAATTTCTCAACTTTGGGATGAGATGGCACAGTGTTGAACACATACCTAAAAAAGAATCAGCTATTAAACTATGGTTTACATCCAACCTAGCCTGAAATGAGCAGTCCTTTTTAGTACCTTCTTGTCCTGTGTGTATATGCTGACTGATCTTTGTGCTCACATAAATAGAGAGAGCAGCAGCCTGTGTATTTGCTCAATGATATTATTGATATTATTGATTATGAACTCTTCCCTGTACATGTCTGCTTGCCTTCTTACAGAAGTAATAGCTGTTCATGCCAATTTTTAGTTGTGTATTAAAAAATGTCTGTCTCTCACCCAGGGGACCTTGACATTGGTTAAAATTGCAGCCTACACACACGAGAACAGCTCCAGAGCATGAAAGATGCAGCACTCATCATGTGGTCCAATAGGCTGTGGATCCTTGTGCCTACGTGCATATGCATCTGTTTTTGTCAGACCCTGGCTGGGTATGATAACAGCAGCGGAAGCCCAGACAAAGACAAGGGTTAAGAAGCAGGCAGAAGCAGTGAAGAGATTGTGGAGAAGGTAGGGGAAAAGAAGGGACAACAAAAAGAAGAAAGAAGACAAAGAATGTATTAATGTTTACTTCCTCTCATGTACAGACCACAAAGCTCCCTGCCAAGAAACAGCCACCCCATTTTGTCTGGCAGGAGACTCAGCATCCAAAGGAGAATCACTTGCCCAGGGTTGCTTCCCAGGCAGGAGATAGAGCTGCCAGACACACCATCACCTCCTGAGTCCCAGCAGCCCAATGCCCCAGCAGCCCAGCCACCCCAATGGGGAAGCCCTCAGCTTTTGCCATCCACAGCTGGGATGCACTCCCCAGGGGCATGGCTCCTCCAGAGACCCCAGATCTGGTCCCAAAAGCCCACACTTTGAAAACCAGGACCATGGTATGGAGCAGAAGAAAGGCATTGTGTAGTGGTGTGGGGAGGAAAGTGGGTCCTGTGCTTAAGGAATCAGGGCAAGTCGTCAAAGTCTGACATTCCAGACTGTGTGCAACAATACCGGGGAGGCTGGGAGACACCTTCTGAGTATGGCAGGTGATGGGGAGTGAGAGAAGATGGTCTTGTCCTGCCCAGTGCTGCTTTGGCTACAGCTCTCTGTACTACAAAGTTTAATTTTCCATAACTCCTGGAGCAACAGGGAATTTCCACAGGACTGACAGAACTCTTGTGTTGAGCTAATATTTTAAAAGGGTAAAGGAGACAACCCAGGTAATTATAGGCCTGTCAAGCTGACATCGATCCCAGGTAAAATAATGGAGCAGCTAATAGGGGGAATATAATTCATGCCCATCAGCAGGGGTTTATGGAAAACAGACCCTGCCAAATGAACTTAATATCTTTCTTTGCCTTTATTACAAGTTTACTTGATGAAGTCAGTGGTGTTGATGGAAAAAAACATTAAGATTTTCCAAAGCATTCATCTTGGTACCATACACTAGCTGGACTTAAATCCTAGAACAATACAAAGCCAACAGAGTATGTAGTAAATGGATTAAAGTGACTTACGACTCTGAAAATATGACAGAAACCAGAAAGCCATCATCATGGCAGTTGTCTTATGGATTGAGCCCCACAAGGTGAGGTGGGTGGCCTGATGGTATTTTACATTCGTACCTACTAAAATATGCAACTAAAATCTGTTGTACTAAGATTGGAAGGGTACCAAATGGTGAGGAGACATCACTGATACAAACAACTTCGTAATTTCTTGGTGATATTGGAGGAACAAGTATGATAGAACTATATGTGTTTCAGTTCAGTCATATGTGATGTAAACATATCTCAGAACAGAAAATATAGGACAGGGAACAGACAGGACTGTCTTCAAAAATGAGTTGTGAACCCCAATGAATCAAGCACAAATGTCCAGTGTAATACTGTCAACAACAGGTCTGGTAAAACACCTGATCAGGGCCACCTCTGAGGGCAGTAAAGAGATAATTTCACCTTTTCTTTGAAATTGGTGCAACCACACCAGGAAGTCAGACTGCTCAGCCCAAGAAACAGTTTGGTGAGGTGGAGATGCTCCAGAGAAGATCCAGGACAATGTTTCCGGAATCTGCAAATCTGCCTTTCTAGGCGTGACTCCAAGAGCCAAACTGTTCAATTTACCAGGGTGATGGCTGTGGGGGTGATCTGACCATCATCTTTTGGCAGACAACAGAGAGGAAGGCATCAATAGCAAAAGTACTGTTGATTTTGGTGGAGTAGCTACTTGCTGAGGGGTACCTGCTCTGGAGCTGGTCCTTGATGCATAACTCTACTCCCAGTATTTATCTCCTGTACCTGTAAGTAAGGAGCATTACTTGTCTGCTTGTCAGGACATTGCAACAACAACTAAGATAACAGCTGAAAAGCAGTGCCTCAGTGCCAGCTCACTGTATAGCTCTATACATTTTATTATTGAGTCAGCTCAGCACTGAGCAGACTGCAAAGTCTCTGTTTTGCACCAAATGGCTTCCCTTGCCTCAGAGGCACCAGGAAAGGCTCAAAATAGCTGGAAATGCTCTTACTAAACCTTCCTGCTGGGAATACCAATGTGCACCATGCACTGCCTAAGTGCACACTCTTTACTGTGGTTTAAGGCATGATACCAAGTTGAGCTAGTACAGATGGCTGTGCACTATTAATTGATTGCTAACAGTAATAAATGGCTCCATAGTGTGGACTTGTAGTCTTATAAAAAAAGTCTCTGGCATTTGTATTGACAGTAGGCAGCATGTGGAAATGTTCTGGAGAGAGGTGAGCTCCCAGCCCCTGTGGAATGCAAGCTGCCACCCTGCATCTTGGCCAAGCAACTATTTATTTTGTATTTCAGTTAGAAAAAAAGCTCATCAGATCCTTTGGGGAAAAAGAAAAATTAAAAATAAGGCTGACCTCTAAGCCCACTCTGGGGGCTAAATTTTCTTATTTGCTTAACATTTCCCAGGTCCAGAAATAGAAAGGGTGGCTGACTAATAGACTTGAGATCTCTGAGGTGAAATGATGCTACTGACGGAAGAGTATGCATTAGCTGGCATCAGCACAGCCAGAAAAAAAAGGAGAAATCCACTTAGAGCTGCTTCTCCTGTAAGATAAGCCCCAGGTTCACAGAGTGAGATGCCTCCTCCCTGCTGCAGCAGTGAATTAAGTTTGTCATTTGTTATTGTGTCTTGCCAGCACGCAAAATAGCAGCCCTGGGCTGTAATCTCCACTCATCTGAGTCTGCACAGTAATTGCTGGCAGCCATGGAAACCAAACTTCCCACAGTCATTTATAAACTTGACCCTCCTTGCTTCCTTATTGCTGTATTCAGCCAAGCCCTTGATGGGGGTAAGTGAAGAGAGAGGAAATTGTAAACTGCAAGAAAATCCAAACATTTGGCGGTGGAGCACAGAGACCTGGCCAAGAGCCCATCGCGCGAGTAGGAGCCTTTCCAATGTCACCGCTGGCTTTGCAGCAGGCTCCTGGTGAAGAAGATGGAGCAGTGCCATCTGCTGCCATAAGCTCCAGTTAATGACTAACGGGCCTTTATCTGCATGGCGTGGGATGTGAGGGTGGTCTCCCGGCCTCCAAATCCCACCACCAGCTTCCCAGGGACTCTTGGCCATGCCACATCATTTGCCTTCGGCCTGAGACCTCCCAGCTGTAAACTGGGGATAGCCTGTTTCACAGCATCATGAGGAAGGCCTCTGAGTAGCCCAAAGATTTGGATCACAGAAGGCCAAAGAACTCGTGCTGCTATTTTCCTCAAGGGTACCACAAAAATTCTAAACATGTTTCCAGCCCAGCTGAACCTAGACGACCTTGCCTAGTTGACATCCCCCCAGAAAACTCAGTCAACCACAAAATACTCACCACATACACAGTCTTTGGTGACTGAAGCCAGATGACACCACTGGCATCACTGTTAATTCCACAACTTTGTGGCCATCCAAAAACCTGATCATCATAATTGCTATGAAATACCTATTGCAGCAACAAAAAGCAAAGAAATCATTGAGTGAAGTTTTGAAAGTGGCTAGATTTTATCTAGTTTAATTATTCAAGTGTCCTCCCCTGTCACACTTCAGGGACGGCAATGACTGAATGCTGACAGGAGTTTCACCACTACTGAAAAACACGTCATTAACCTTTGGGACCATCAGATTACACCACCTGACAAGTAGCTACATCTCATTCCTACAACACACTTGTAAGGGATTCTTTTCTTTGCCTTCTTCTTTTCTTTCTTCTTCTATGTCAATATTATTTGATCTAAAGCCCAGTCCAAAAGAATGACTTTTTCTTCTTAACATGCCACACCAGGTTATGATATCCTGTCAAAATGTGTTAAGCCAGGCTCAGCTATGTTGAAAAGTGACACATCTATAACAGCTCTGGCATTCAAAGATGGTCTTTTCTGGCACAGTGAATTAAGAAGTATACCACCTCACTTAATTTTTTTCCTTTGGGAAGAAGGAAGCTAATTAAGATATGCTTGGTCAATTTTTTTTTCTAAAAGACAGACCTCTATAATTATTTGGTCCATATTTAAAAGGAAAAGAATATGCTTTGGTATCATTACTTAGCCAAGAGCTCTGTGCTAGCCATAAAGTTTGGCTGTAGAGGTTAAATTTTCTCGTGTTCAGATTTGTTTTGAGCCGAGGTTTTCAGATTGACCCTAAAGCAAAGTGTTACACCTCTGAGAAGGATTTAGCTCTTTCTTCCTCTTTACGTACTGCCTGATGAAACATGCTTCTCCTGGTCATATGAAAAACAGCAGCTGCACAACACTTCCTTCTCCCAAATCCCTGTAGCCATTTCATCTATGTCTCTCCACAATGTCCTTATTTAAATTTCCGATCCTTTCCATTGTTAAAAAGCCTGCATGGAGCTTGTAGGAGCTTTTGCACCTCTGTCCTGTACATCACAGACTGGAAATGTTGCAGGAGGGGAGTTCAAGCAGCAGAATTTGCTGTGCCCAGTTGCATCTCCTCAAATTTGGCCTCTTAGAACCACTTGAATATCAACTTTCACCATCCATGTTTTCCTCTGTAGCTTGCTAGCAGCTGGTTACTAAACTTAAGTCATGAGAAATGATGCACAGGGGCATCTGGAAAAAACATCATGTGATCAAAGTGCACCATAATGAACTGGCAGGAGGGGTTGGGATTAAGCATGGAGAGAAATCTCTCTTATATTTTCATCATTTGGGGTTTTTGACTTAACATGATGAGTGTATCTTTGGCATGATTTGTTTTAAGAAGAGACAAAGATCTAATTAGGCAAGTCCACTACCCCTAAATCTTTGGGTAGTTCAGAGTCCACACAAGAGTTAACCTGCTTTAAAGCTGCACACATGCAAGTGAAAAACAGGCACCAGAAGTACTTTCATAGCTAAAAGTCTTCTGGGAGGCTAATGAGACAGCATGTGAGCAAGTGTATCAGTGTATCAGCAAGAAATATACTGATAGCACCCTTCTCACAGGTTCCAGACTCACCCAAACCCTCTCTGCTCAGGGGGAGGTCCTGTCTGCCCCTGGAATCAGCTCCACTTCACATGATCACCAACTCCTTGTCTGCAGCACTGCCCACAGCAGGTAGGGATCACCACTTGGGATTTGCCTTAACAAATTTATTTGTTCTTCAGGTGAACAAAACAGGATAAAACTACAGCTTTCTCAGCACCCACTTAATTCAGTTGCTGTGATTTCTGTGTATTGACTTGACCTAAATTATTTAACAAGTGATGTTTATTAGAAGGAGCAGCACATACGCTTGCCCTGTTCTTATTCTTCTCCAGGCATCTGTCTGTGGTGGTGGTTTGGGGGAAGGGGAGGGAGGAAGGGAAAGAAAGCTGCTGCTTTTTGGTTGATTGGGGTTTTTTTCAGGGTGACAAATTCCCTGATGACTACAAAAGATATTTTACAGGTGAGGTGGAAAAAGACCCACCGAAATGTCCCATTTGCTGCAGGGTGTGGGACCTGGGCAGACAGGACTGACCCCACTCTTCTCCCCTTCCCAGCCAGGCCCATGAAGGCGCTGCTCTGCTGCTGGCTGTGCCGATTCACCACGTTGTGAGGAGCTACGGCTGCACTGGTGCTCTGTGGCACAGAGGCTGGATGCGAGTCGGAGGAGGCTGCTCGGACAGAATGGCAGCAATATCCTCTTCAGAGGAGAGGAGAGGAGCTGGGGGTCAGCACCAGTGTCAGAGGGTCTCAGACCTGATGATCTGGAAGAACATTGTCAGCCTCACAGCACCAGGCACAGACGCTCACAACCACAGGCCGTGAGTAAGAGATATGAAGTCCTGAAATTTTGTCCCAAAACTCTTCTAGTGATACTTCCATGCATCCCAAACCACCAATCCCTTCCCCCACAATCTAGCTATGGCAGGATCCTTGTACACTGGGCTTAGCGTAGCATTTGTTAGCGTTACTCTCCTAGGAGGATTAGATACTTTACAGCCAGTCTTTATGCTGTCAGCTGCTCTATCCAAAAGCAGTGCCTGGGAGCTGACTTTTAAAAGCTGTTTCTGGGGGCGCACAGCACTCTGGTGGCAATGCCTCCACGAGGTTTTGCACATGTGCTGCTTCTGAAGTCCATCTGTTCTCCTCAGAGTAGCAGGTCTGGGCTGGGCTCCACTGCTGTTTACCCCAAAGGATCAAGAGAAATGAAGGAAGATGCAATGACTCGTCTGGACCCATTCTCCAGCAGGAGGTAGGAAAGATGCAAGTGGGAAACTGCTAGGTCTGCTTCCTCCAAAATCTAACTGCACATGACAAAATGGGCAGGCAGAGCATGGATTGTTACATCCTGTAGGACAAACAGGATTAACAGCCCTGGTGCTAGCCAAACACAGAATTATAGAAATCAGGGATGGAAGGGCTCAAACAACATCTTGTCCATCCCATTTCCACAAGGCACCATCTGCTGTTTGCCTAGTCAGCTCTTAAAAATCTCCCATGATGGAGATGTCACTGCCTTTCCAGGCAACTTACACTACTGCTTTTTCTGCCGTTGCTGTCAGGACGTTTTGTCCTCATGCCAAACCTAAATCTCTCTTTCTACAATGTAAGGCCATTGTTTCTTACTCTCACCAAAGCAGGCAGGAAAAAAAAATATTCCTGCTCTCCTTACTGTGGCTTTTTTTGCATTTAGAAACCATTGTCATCTCTGCCTTCATTCATCTCTCAGTTAAGCCTATTTCTTTCACTCTTTCCTCCCTCATGATGTTTTCCACTGTCTATGCTCTCTACCTGGGTGTCACCAGTTGGCTCAGAACTCTCTTGAAGTGCAGTGATAGCGTGTCCAAAAGAGGACCCAGCAGTCTTCCAACTGGTGGGTTTCCTTCTTGAACCATGTACTATTTTTGAAGGTCACTTTTCCCATTAGCCATTTCAAATCCTGCCTTCCAGACATGTGTAAAGCCCTTTCCACCTCACCCTCATCTGCAGATTTAATAATTCCCAGCCCATCCACCAGGCTGTTTTAATGAAAACATGGTATTAGAGGAGACCCAGAGTGCCCACTCAATAAATCTTTACAGTCTGACAGCAAATCATTGAAAACTTATCTCTCGATCTGTTTATCCCTTTTCCATTGGACTATTCTCTAGTTTGTGTAACTCAATGTCTATACTAGACTGACATCCTTCTGTAGCCCGGTTTGTATGGTTGAAGCACCAGCAGTGTAGTAGCATGAGTAACTCTTTCCAAGGGGGTCAGTCTAGGTGTACTCTCCAAAGAGCTGGATTTTTCCCTTGCAGGAGCTCCCAGCACAGCAACACGACTATAGATGGCTGAGCTCCACTTCTGGTAACTGCAGTAACTGAAAGACCAGGCTTCACAGTGTGTTTAGGAAGGAAAAGCTTTCTGGAGCCATTAAGTCACTAACGTCCATGTACACAGACCTGAAAGAAAGGTGCTGAATTGATGGATGTACTTGTCATATTTATGGTTTGTAGCAGAGTGATGAATGTGCTTTGTGGTTTATAATGTGATGCTCATTTAACTCTCCTTTTTAAGATCTGGCTGATTTATAGAAGCCAGTGTTACTATTGCGTTTCAGTGGGGTGACAGGGATAATATTATAGCACAGAGGTTTGTCAATTAGTCTTGTATGACAAAGCCAGGCTCCAAATGGCTGCCTCTGATTGGGAAGATTTAACCCCGGTGAAAATGGATTCATTTTAAACACATCTCTGGTGCTGGAGGGACCCACTGATTTATGTCCTTACCCAGTGTTTCGTGAAGTCCTAATTTATGGGGCTAAAGCTCCAGCTGTCTCAGTGAGTCAATTCACAAAGGTGTGTTCCAGCACACAGCACATCTCTGGCTGCAGCTGACCAGGGCAGCAGATGTCAGGTACCACAGCCCAGCTGTGACAGAACACCCCTGCGCAGTCCCTCCCCTACTTTTCCAATGATGGCTAATGGTTTGGAGTACATTTGTGTTTATTACCTATGGAGAAGCACTTGATTTTCTGGAGTCAGGGGTTCAGCATGTACCAGAAAGGGTAGATGCAAAATCTCTAATCATGTGAGTCTGTGCAGGCATATAGTACTGCTGAGAACTTTGGTTTATCAGACTTAACACACATCAGCATCCGTGTTTTCAACCTCTGCTCTGCCATTTTATTCTCTGCTGGCTTTGTAGCAAGTCTCTTCCTTCTCCAACCTCATCTTTCCACTCTTTTAAAGCTAATGGAAGTACTTAGCTCACACATGTAATTAGCACTTGGGCAGCACTCTAAAACCACAAGACACGTATGTGTTTTAAGCTCTTTCACTTCAGGAGGGAAAATGCCTATGTGTAACACAAGATTACATCACACTATTTCTGGTAGGATCTTCTATATCCATTTAGCTCAAAATGCTTTGCAAGGTTACTGGAAATGCAGTTAGTTATCAAACTAAATATAGCAAAACATCTGAGGTGGAGGCAAGAAATTTAGAAAAGTGAAAATGTGTGCAGACAGAGAAGGCAAGATCGCCCATTTAAGTCATCCAACACACCTAGTTATCTTCCATTTGCTGTCTTGGACCTGCTGGACTATGTTTACTGCTGCAGAATTTCACAGCAGCTGCCCCTTGGGAGTCCACTACCCACTCAGTTTAGTCTCTGGGACAGGGACATTTTAAGCAGCCAGATGGTGTGAGCAACAAAAAGGGTGATGCACAGGTGCCTGGTGCTGGACAGGCACATGGAGGTCAGGAGGAGAAGCAGGGACAGCTTCGTTTCAGGAGGAGAGGAGCAGACCTGGCCAGAGATGCTGTCAGGGGTGGGGGTGGAGAGGTGCCTGCTGACAAAGGGGTCCAGGGGCAGAGCTGGTACAGGGCTGGTAACTTAAAGATGGGTTTGGGTTTGGGGAGGAACCTCATCTGTTGGCTCAAACAAAATCAAATCCTCATGATCTAGGATATTTTTGAAGGCTGCCGAGGGCACCTCAGCTCCAGCACCTCCTGAGATAGCCCCAAAAAAATGCCTCCCTATCAGTGGAAAATGGTCACAGTCAACATCCACTAGCAGTGATGTGGGAGTCAGGCTCTGTCACCAGAAAGGCCACAGACAGCCTATATATTGCTCTGAAGTGGGTCTCCTGCTGGTTAGTTCTTACTGCTATTTTTAGGCTGAGGCAGTTTATGCCTTCAACTTCCCCCCCCCTCCCCTTTTTTTTTTTCACCATCAAATGGCCATGAACTCTCTTGCAGTTGACAGAAATTTGTATCCTTCAGCAGTAATAGATCCATCAAGACTAGGCTGAGGTAACTGAATACAGAAATGCATATTTGAGATGCTGTTCATTTTAATAAACTACACTGCATGAGTGGAATAGATATTGAATTTAACATATACTGGCATGGAATAATTCTTACTAAGTGGTGTCTGGAGTCAGTTTTCAATCTAATTTCCCCTTTGTAGATTTTTTTTTGCATAAATAGATTTTATAAAGTTCAGCAAATTAATTTTTTTGGCACGTAGCAGGTTTTCCTTATGATGAAGAGGACAAGTATGGTTAAGCATCCACCTGTACACTTAAGGGACTGAGATTGTGTGTTGGCCCTGATAAGCTGAAACTCATCTGAATGCATCTCATCAGAGAAAAAATTGAATTTTTCAGAGGTCCAGCAGACTTTTGGAAAGCTAAGGCTTGTGTCAAGGTTAATTAGGAGATAACTTTGGAATGCCACCAAGGTATCTGGCCCAACAAGGAAGACAGAGCCATCAGGCTGGCCCTCACCCAGCCCTGTGAGGCTCTGTGAGACTGGATGCAGCCATGCAGCCAGAGAGGCTCCTTCCCGTGCCTTGGGGTGAGCTGGTGGGAGGGATGACCTTGCTAAGATGAAAGGCAGCTCTCCACAGCAATCTGTCTCAACACTTCTGCCCTTTTCCCCACTGCACCCTTCAAAATGGGGCTCCAGCTGGAAGGTAAGAGCTCCATACAGACATGGTTTCTTTCTCCAGATATTATTATTATCCAAGCCATAAATTGTACAGGTACAAAGCCAAGAGGAGCATCGTGATTACGCAGTCTGCCTGAGATGGGCAGTGGGAACAGAGGAGGTGTTGATCCTCATCACCAGCCTTCAGAGAGGACAGCCTGTGCACAGATGGACAGGTCTGGTGGACGTTTCCTATTAAACAGGGGGAGGACAAGATAATATATGGCAATGATTAAAAGGAGAAAGATGTTGATTTCCCCAAGGCTTTACTACAGGACTTCAGCTCAAAGTAGCTTGCACCTTGTGCCACATGACCATCATCTGTCATCTGTCATTTCACCCCCTCACTGGGGCCAACCTGTCTGAGCAAACGCCTCTTTCTGGCTGCCGGTTCCACAGTGAAATCCGAGCCAGCCCTTTGCTCCATGACAACATGCTGAATCCAGCCCAGCCTCTCAGCAGCCAGAGCTGTTGCCATCCGGTGGGTCTCAGTTCAGTGCTGTGCTGAGGGAAAACAAGCACATCTCACCACAGGGCTTCCCAGGTTTTGGCAGAGCACCCAAGATAGCACAGCATGTGGAGCACCCCATCGTTCCCTGAAGGTGTAGTTCTAAGTCCAGATCACTGCAGGGATGCATCGCTTCACTCACCTCTGTGGAGGGGGCCAAGCACGCACCAGCTCTGCCCACCAGCAGATACCTCAAGCTGGCTCTTCCTATGAAGAATATGGACACATTAGGCTTAATCCACAGATAATGGGACTTACAGCATGCCTAACCTTTCAGTCAAGGCATAGCCTAGATAGATCAGAGATGGCTCAAGTGAAAAAAGGACTTTCCACTGCTCCACATTCCTGCAGCTCCAAACCAACCACATAGCTCTGGTGAGCTGCAGAGACCAGGCTGCAGGCATGTTAGAAAATAACTGCTGTACAGACTGTTTATTGTCCACTTGATGCCAGTCCTTGTCAGCATCAATATCCCAATTTCTCTTGCTACAAACAAAGGTTAAGTGAGTCCAATTACTCTAGTAAGGTAATATCAATAATGCTACTAATTACAGCAATTGCCTTATGGATCATTAGTTAGTGATTATGACTTTGTCAAGTGCTTTGGCAATTTTATGCAAGAATCACTCACAATGTGTCATGGAAAAGAAATATCTTCTTGGCATTGCTACTCGCCATTCTGTATAAATGATCCTAAAAGTTTGTGTGAAGTCTGCCAGAAGCTTCTTAGGAAAAGAGATGTCTGTCTAGCATTTGCAGTTCCACAACACAAAATAGGAAGAGGGTAATGGCAAGAGAGGGTGGAGGGGTCCTACCATACGCAAATGAAAATTCATTATTTTGAGTCCTGAAGAATTTAAGAAAACAGGATCCCATGCAAACAAAATGGACCCAGTTTGTGTGAGGTATTGACATGTTTTTCTAATAAGAGGCATTACTATCCTTACAGCCTCCCTGGAGAGTCTTGGCATGTCTTATTTTATTTGAATAAATAATTAATTTAGTTTAATTAAGATCATCCAACAGCCTGGAGGCAGGTTTTACTTATTCAGAATGCATGGGAGGGTCTAAGTATGTCGATGGTATCCACGGAGACTGGTTTTTTTCTTTAAATTGTATTGGAGGGGGTTGAAAGCTCTCTCTGTCCTGTAAATTTTAATTTGCCTGAAGCTCTGCTGTCAGAGCAGAGGTGAGCAGAGATCATATGTTCCAGAAGACGTGCAGTGGGAACCCTCTCTGTGACCCCTTCTTTGGTCACAAACAAGTGAGCTCCAAGTGCCGGCATCACATTGTGGAATTTTTGCTGATTTAACAGCTTTTCCAGGGCTTTTCCCAAGACTCTCTCCACCTGATCATATCCCATATTTGCAACCCCTTGCTTAAGTGAGTACTAGAATCATTGTAACACAACTTTAATTAAAAATAAAAGGGATTGAATTTAAAGTCGGAGAAGAGAGATCATTAAGATCCACTAATCTCACTCATGCACATGACAGACCATAAATTTCACCCTCCACTTCTTGCACCAATATGCAGTAGAATTAAAATGCCTCTCCTAGAAAAGGTCCTTGTCTGGAAGATGATAAGCTTCCTCAACTCATCATCCATTAACAAATTCAAGGACTCTTTAGCATTTTGAAGGATCTTATGAAGGTCTGGAAACGTTATGAAGCTAAAGCAAACAGCTGGAAGCTAGATTTAATCACAGACAGCCCCAGGGTGCCAGAATATCCCTGGAACATGTAGGCATCTTGTCTACACTTGTTCTTCACTGTCCTGCTGGATCTGCTGTAGGAGTCAAACTGCCAAAATAACCAAGGTGGAAGTCCAACATACAAGAATGATACAACCCAGCACTGCTCATTATATTTTCAGAAATGGAGAAAAGTCTTTCTTGACAATTCCAGCCTTAACAGTGAAATTCATGGCTAAATATTTGTCAAGTTGCATGGCTGGACAAATGGTTCAAAAATCCAGGGACCTTAAAGAGCATAAGAAGGTAAATCTCAGAAGAACATGACTGTAGAAAAGAGGCACCAGAAAATGCAGCATCCCAGACTGATTTCTGCCACATTCTGTCAAAACGAATTTGATAGGCATTAGCAGTCTGATGGTCATAAAGAGGTAATTCAAGCAATCGTATATTTGGACTGCTTCTGTCAGGGTTAGAGCAAACCAATGCAGTAGGTGGGAAAACCAGCTCCTCACACATGTTGAATATACCACAATGAAATCTGAGAAGACAAGGACTTGACCTCATTTCTTACTGCATAACCCCTCATACTTAGGAAGATGGCTCAGGCAAGGCTGAAAGCAATATTCAGTCCATAATCGTGTGAAATATTTAACAGAGAAAGCAGATGTTTAATAAGATTTTAAATTACTCATTGGAGGAAACTTTAAGCAAGAGACAATATACGCAAGCACATTAAACAGGACAGCATCACGGTTTTTTCAATTCCCTTTTTAATGTACAAGCAGGCAACGGAAGAGAAAAAATCCCTTAAACTATTGTAATAATGCAGCTCCTGTCCACATCATAAGGATACCAGCTGGAAAAAGACAGATAATTCACCTCCATTTTCATTTGGCAAGATGGGAAGATCAGATGAATTGTGATGGTGTGGAGCTTTGGGTCGCAAGAGTAAAATCTGCACTGTTTGTTCTCCATGGTCGGCATTGATTTACCCTCACTTGAACTGAGAGGTTATTTAAGCAGTAATTTCAGCTTCCTGCAACACAGAAGCAATAAATGGATTCTCTTGTGCATTTGAGACATTTTTACTAAGCACATTCATGGGGAGACAACTGTTGATTATCCTCCAAAGACAACTGAAATAATAATTACGATAACAAAATGTCACAGGAAAAGTACGGCTTCAAGCACACCTGCTACTTGTTTTTCCCTGACATGCTCATATACCCACTTTTCTCCTCTTTTTTTCTTAGGGCTCCAGGAAGAGAGGTGGCAGAGTAGGGAGAAGGGAACAAGCAGCAAGGCTGTTTGTGGCATTCCTGGTGTCTGAGGTAACTGGGCCTTGTCATTCCTTAGTATGTGTTGGGCAGCCTCACGGCAATGGGAAGTGCTGTTGTACAAAAGCGTTGGGAGTTCATTCCTTTTTCCCAATGGGAATATTTGGCCTGTCCTGGAGACCCTGCATCCAGTCCATTGCTTGGTTGTGCTTTAAGTGAACCAAGGACTCTGGTCCAGAATTGATGTCCCAGTTTTCCCCTGCCTACAAGGGCACAGAAGGGACCGTAGCCTAGTTCTGTGTGTCAGTTGCCCAAGTCCATGACAGGTGGCTGGAGACCACTGTTATCCTACCGGTTGCTTTGTGGTTTGTGCAACCTGATTTTTGCCAGTCCCATTAGCAGGGTTATGGGAGGGCTCATCCACCTGGTCCATGAGAGTGCACCAAGCAGACATCAGCACCAACAACTCCCATCCAAGAAATAAGGACATGGTTTAGTGGTGGGCTTGGTAGTGTTAGGTTAACAGCAGGACTCAATGATCTTAAGGGTCTTTTCCAACCTTAATGTGCCCAAGGCAGAAGGAGCAGCCCTTATGCAGGCAGGTACAGACCCTTGCTAACTGGCCTGCACCATTTCCACGACCTTACCCCCTGGAGATGTGCTACATGGATATAGAGAGCTCAATTAAATGCTGCCTCTGAGACAATAAAAAAGATTATCTTCACTCTGCTGCTCCCTGTATGTACACCCCATTTCCACAATCAGGCACAAAACAAAAGTGTCTGAGCACTGCACAAGTGTAGGATCCCCTTCCACCTACTCCTTCTAGTCCAAAAATTGTTCCTGTTTCCAGAAAAGTCAAAATGTGCCTCATGTGGCTGATACAGGGCTGTGAAATTCACAAAGCTGCCACACCACCCTCAACATTGGGAGTATGTACCACACTGCTAAAAGAGGAGGTGCAGCTGACTAATTCCTTCTTCCTCTGTGCATCCGTCCCTGAGCAAAGCATCCCTTGCTCATACTGTGCTAGAATTAGCTCCCTGGCTGAATAAAACACTGCAGGCTGCAGAGCTATAATTTTGGCACTGCTCACCAGCACTAAAAACAATTTTGAAAAAGAGAAAACAAAAAGGAAGAACATATCTGTCGGTTCTTGGCACTAATCAGTGAAAATTACTTCACTTCAGTGGCACCAAATGAACATAAAGGTAATTGAAATGCAGTGGCCTGCAAGCTGACCACCTCTAACAGCATAGTCTGTGTGCCAATTTAAGAATTATTTGGATTTTTCTCAGGGGATTTTCATATGTATAATTACATTTGCAGATAGGACCCCTGTAATATGCCAAGCCAACAGCCTTAGAGATCACTGTCCTCCTTTTTTAAACAAATCAGATTCAATCCAGGGAACAGATGCTGCCCTCTCAGGGAGCCTCATCCCATTCATCAGAGATGCAGCTACTCTAGATCATTGTGTAGTTACTGACCAGCACTGGTAAAGTTACTAGAGTAATCCAATCAAATCCCATGTCTGTACCTCTGACCTTTCATCACAAGCAACCAGCCTGTGGTTCTTGAACCAAGACTCACAAACAGTTCAAGTGCAGCTCAAATGTAGGATCTGTCCCACGAGAGAGGCATGCCAGTGCAGGAGATGCAGATAATCCAAAACCCCAGCTGTGATGGGAAATGGATTAAATCAGCATAGCCCCATCCTCATGCCTGAGTCAGACTGGTCCCTGTGGCAGAGTAGTGGAGAGAAGGCTCTCAGCCAGGCGTGAGAAGTAGGACACAGTGATCATGTGGAAGATTACTATTGGATTTATTGCCAATAATACAGTATCTAAATATTAATGCAGTATCTAAATAACAGCTTCATCATCTATTGCAATGGATTACACTATAATCAGGTCATGGTCCCTCCTGTTGAATCACGAGCTTCAGTGAGACCCCCTTGCTGGCTACACTTCTCAGAGAAATCTAGGTGCAGCTAGGTCCACTTCGCGTCAGATTTGGTCGACAGTTTAAAGCATTATAACCAGACTTGGCTAGGAATGTACATGTTTACAGTCTTTGGCTCTGCAGAATTCCCAATTACAAAACAACAAAGCATCTATGTAGCTATCTTAGGATTTTATGGCTGTATTTGACCAAATATTAGTTCTTTTTAATCATCTGTCCAAAAGTGAGTGTTCCCTGACTTTGGACTGGATGGACCCTGCAGGCTTCAACTTTGGGAGACTAGTTTGCCCAGTTGTCCCAGTCTCCAGCAGCATTTTATGCCCTTCTGTAGGCCATTGTGCACCAAAGTCAATTGAAAACATCTCAGTTCTCCACCACTGGAATGCGTTAATTGTGCAAGCAACCAGACAGTTCCTCCTGCAATACCCACCTGGTGCTCTTATCTTAGGACAGAACACACTGCCCATCACAGAAAGGTGTGTGTGAAGGGGAGGACAAATTCAAGGACCCAAGTAGGTTTTCTTGCAGTCACAGTCCCCTCTCATCATGGGGAAATAGGATTTCTGACAAAGCTTTGTCAATCCCCGCCTGTAAATCTCTCCTAACAATTCTCTCAAGCTTGGCTCCAGGAAGTACATGCTGTCTGCCTACCCTTGGCTATAGAAAGTTGTTGACATGGTTTTGTAGGGTCACGAAAACTGGACACATCTATACCATAGGTAGTATTAAGTGATCAGAAATATTCCTAAAGAATAAGGTCCCTTGGAAGCAAGGGACTGCCTAGTCAGCACTCCTGCCTAGCTCCTGGCCACAGTGTCCAATCTGTTCACACATGAGATGTGAGTGTTTTTCTGTGAGTAAAGAGTCAACAAAGCACAGATCCCAAACACAGAGGATTATGGATCACAAAAGATTTGCTGTGACTGTCTCTGTGTAACTCAGTTTGTGAGGAGCAGCAGTGCCAACCTCACCCAGCTCACTGGTTCTTTTCCTTCACACACATCTGGATGTGGCCTTTGAGGATATGAACCAGCACAGCTCATTGGTTCACACAAAGCCAGCCCGGGCCAAGCCATCTCTCCTCAGAACAGAGCTGGGTGGAGTATGAATGCTGTGTGTAAAATCAGGGAACAAGGACCCAAGGGCTGATGAGGTTGACTACCAACACCAGTGGCCTCATTTCATAAAAACTTGGTCACCTCCAGTCTCCTCTGAATCTGAGCCAGTTTTGGTTTTCATTCTTAATTCCTCAGACCCAGCCTACCTTTCAGTGAGACTGCTTTTGAGATTTCTTGCTCTGCAGACTGAGAAAACTGGCTTGTTAAAACATTCAGATGGGGAGGGCTAAGTGCACTGAGCCTCTCCCCTATCTGTAATTCAGGCACAAAACAGAGGGTGCAACCACAGGGCACAGCAGAGCACGTTGATTATTCTGTCAGGAATATGGCAAATTTTAAGCTCTTACTTCTGATCATGAAATGCCTGCAAACATCAAGACTTTTGCACCTGCACTCATTATTCAGATTTGATGAGCGTTATGTGCAAACATGTTTAACTGCACGTGGATCATCTACAAATCATTTGGTGCGACCTTCATTCAAGAGTTCAACATTCATGTACTGCCAAGGGACCAGTCAACCACACCGTTCTTTTCAGCCTTGATTTCTTCAGGCTGAAAAAGCGGAACCATTCCCAGGAAGAAGGATCAGAGAAGAAGACCAGCAGGACATTTTGCTTTTCCATGAGATAAAATTAGCTTTCAGACAGTCAAGGCAGTGTTCAAATTTAGAAATATTTTCATCCTTTCCTGTCTAAAGGATGAAAAAAGGCATAAGCCTGATCAATGGACTGTTTGGAAAACTTCACCTCACATTTTCTCTTCATAGAATAAAAAAGTAATCGCACTTGCATACATGAGGGTGATCCTCTTTGCAGTGGAATATCTCTCTCTCCCTGACTTTCCTGTCTGACAATCACTTTAGCACTGGGAGCCTGGCTAGAGCTATCAAATGGCCTGTGGTGTCATGCAGTCCCCTTTGTAACACAGGTCCCACAGATGCTCCTGTTCTCCTCCTCTCTATTTGCCTGTTTTAATTTGGCTCTCTTTCTCCTAGAGCCAGAAAAGGAGGAAAAAGGAAAGAACCACCTGTGACAGACACCACAGATATTGCTTGATAAAAGGAGCTCCTACACCATAGTGATGGGTGATAGGAACCCAGGAAAAATCAAATTTGACTGACAGCCTCAGTGCTGGATCTCTTGCCTGAGGTACTGGCATTATAGTGCTAAAGGTCTTTTCTCTAACACAACAATATTTCATATACCTGCCAAGCATGCTGATTTGAATGTATTCATCTCCCACTTTCTGTCACCACCTATCATGGTTCATCACAGTCACTGTTGCATTATTAATAATCCTTCCTCTGTGTATATGTGCATGTTTGTAGCCCAGATGGAAGAGAGTTCCACCTGATCAACAGCAATCTCAGTGGAGGGCACCGTCTGGGGATTTGGAAAAAATTCACGAGAAGTCTGCTCTTCTATGTCAGTTTGAAAAACAGTCCACCACTAGTTAAACCATCCTCTCCAGCTGGCCGTGCATGATACAGGTGGGGAATGAAGTGACAGAGAACAAGGGTTTACTTATTTTAATGGAACTAATC
Source organism: Ptilonorhynchus violaceus (assembly GCA_013397565.1). Lineage (NCBI taxonomy): Eukaryota > Metazoa > Chordata > Aves > Passeriformes > Ptilonorhynchidae > Ptilonorhynchus > Ptilonorhynchus violaceus. The sequence continues at coordinate 554,963 of VZRJ01007105.1, forward strand.
AGGAAGCTATTCTGAGAAGATCAGAACGTGAAGAGTGTGCAGTTGAAGGGGGATTTTAGCCCAAAACTCTGCAGGAAACCACAGAGATAAGAGCTTTGCCTGGCCAAACTGGTCACTGGAAGGACATCATGCAACATTTTAGTGAGCTGACAGCATTGTCAATAGGATGACATTATCCCATTCTAACTGATGAAGTGGGAAAACTTATGTCTGGTGGCACAGCAGAGCAATAAAGAACCTCAGCTATTAGCTATGCCTCCTGCTGGGGAAAAATTAAAGAAGTTCATTGGCATGAAAAGAAATGTTACAAGACACTAACATGTAATCCCTACTTCAGAAAATACTGGAAAAGGGCATTAAAAGCCCTGTGTTTGCCTTAACACTGGCTGATGGCTGATGGCTCTCCAGGACACAGGGATGTGACCACTGATATTTCCAGTGATGGATCCAGCGCTAATAAATCCAAATCCATGTTTTGCCAGAGGGCAAGCTCCCTTTCAAATAACCATGTATGTTTCACCACCATTTTCCTTTGGAAACAGAATGACAAACAAAACTGTATTCCAGCCCTGAAAGTTAAGTCCTGGCCCATTATTTCCTCCGCATGAGCAATCTTTGGCACTTTAGAAGGCTCTAATTTTACCTGTAGGGCCCAGATGTCAAAACGGTGAGTGCTTCATCCTTGGCAACATCACCCTGGGACTCATGTCACGGCAAATGTGCAGCTTTACTTGTCCTTTGTTCACTATTTTCCCAAGCAGATGGAGTTTCATGGCCAATGAATAATGAAAGTATAAAACATGATGGTTGGTACCTTTCTTAAGAAAAGACAAGGCCAATGAATGTGAGAGTTTAATCCGTGCCTCAGTTCTGAATCCAGATCCCAGTTACTCTGGAGAGCACTCAAAAGCCATGCACTGGACATGGCATATATTTATTTCTTTGACAGAAGGCTCATCTTGTCAGTCTGACAATAGTGTTTGATTCTCACAAGTGCTTCTCAAAGCAGTGGGCACATCGTTAAGATCCCTTCCACGCAAGCCTCGCAGTATTTCCCACCCTATGGTGACTCTTACACCCTGGCTGACTCCTTGGCTGCAGAATTGCTGTTACCCTGCATCTGCAGCCATGTCCTGCTCTGGCAGCCTCCTGCAGCGTGAAGTTGGCAGAGGTGGAACTGAGGCACAGGATGTACTACTTCATGGCTTATGGGAGCTGAGAAGTGAGCCTTTGTTAAGATCCATTCCTGGGAATGAGAGAAGCTGAGTTGAGGCTTATGTTCCCTTCAAGTGCTTGCAGAGGGAGGCAGAAAACCCTCAAAAAAGGGTGTTGCACAGGTGTGGGCATGTTTAAGCTCCCTGCAGCTGCCTGCCATGCTCTGACAAAGACATGTCCATCTTGCCTCAGGAGCAGGCTTTTTCTGGTTTTACCCCAAAGAATGTGATCCAATACCTGCCCTTTTTGCCTTGCCTCAGGTAGCCATAAATGTTGTAAAGGGTTGTGAAATTAGTCCAGCCTCTTCAAAATCCAGCCACAGCCTTTGCTTCCATGACCTCAGGGAGAGGGACAATACAGTCCATGGATAAACTACATGCAGCATTTTTTTTAAAAAAAGATTTTTTTTTATCAGCTCTAAAGCTGCTGCCCTTTAATTTCAGTGAATGACCCCTTGTTCCCATGTTGCAGGACAGAGTTTAAAGAAAAAAAAAAGGAAAGAAAGGAAGGAGCAATCAATTTCACTTTCCATCTTTAATCATTGTGAATGTCTCAGACAAGTCTCCCTTCAACCAGTCATCATTTCTGGCTAAAGAGTCCCTGCAATCTCTCATCATCTGTAAATTCAATGACACTTCTATCTTCACTGACCTTCTCTGGACCTTTCAATATCTCCTACATTTTTCTTCACCTGACAAACAATGATTTCTGACCCCCCATCAGCTCAATCCTTCCTGTTGTCCTCTAAAAGGGAGCCTGTTGCATTATTCAGCCAGTCCCTGCCTATTGCTTCCTTTCCACTTATTTAAAAGTAGATGCTGGAGTCCCTGTTTTCAAAGCAAAGTCCTTTATTTTAGGCAGATTGTCAGTGCAAGAACAAGTTGAAAAAATCTTTACATAAACCTCAGAAGAAAGCTTTCAAAGTGAGTTATCCCCTCATTTCTACTCCTAACACACACACAGAGCTGGATATTGCTGTTGACAAGCCTGGAGAGAACAACAGGAGCAGTTTTCATTGCTATGGCATCAACTTGCTTTGGAAGATGCTCGTAGTTTAGCTCTTTGGGGCTTTTTTGCCCTTAAAATAAGCTGTAGTTTTGGAGTAGGGCTCAAGATGGGTCATGGAAAACACAGTATCTGTTTCTAGCAGAAATTGAGAGTGCATTGGTCTGTGTATTCTCATGCCTCTTTGTTTCTCTCTAGAAAACAGTCAGTGATGCTGTTGACCTGCTTTGCAAGAACATTGATGGCTGTTAATGAAGAGCTCTAGGAAAAGCTGGATGTTTTCCCACCTACTTTCCCTTAGTTTTGGACCGAGGGGCATTCAGAAGAGCCACACCTCCAGAACATTCCATCTCCCCATCCTCGTGGGACATGAAAGGAAGGACATGTTCTCCCCTAGCCCTACCCGCTGCTGTCTTACAGCCCAAAGCATCGCCTCTGAGAAGAACACATGAACCTTTGTGAGCCCAGCTTTCTCCTTCCTCTCCCCAGGCTTCTTGGGTCAGCAACAAAACATTTCATGTTGAAGATGCTGAAAGTGTCAGTGATGGCTGTGAGGAAACAAACCGGAACAAACGGGTGCCATTCGTATATCCCAGCTGCTTCTGCAGCTGTCTGCAAACTTCTTCCGTGCTGCAGCACTAGGCTAGTTCTTTCTTTCAAAATTTGCTGCAGAGCCCCGGCAGCAGGGCACTTATTGTTTTTCCACGAAACCTGAGATGCTGAAAAGCAGCTAGAAGTTTCTGCCAATCCTTCTCTTTCATCTCCTTGCTAAGGTTTCCTGCTTCCCACAAAACTATGGCACTCATGCTCAAACTACCCCAGCTTAACTGGTTTCTGTTGCCAGCTCTCCAGAGAACAGGATAGTGTCCAGATGGGATGAGAAGAGAAAGTTTCTCTTCTATGTTTAACACTTGGAAAAGTGGCTGAAATTTATGATTACCACGTATGTGCTAGCAAATGCTAGAAATCCTAGAAACCCTGTGCCATATCCTTTTCATGCTGTGAATCACTGACCTTGAGTAGAAAATAATCTGCTGTTGAGCAACATTACAATGGAGTACATGCAACATGGGCACCTCTGCTGGTATTTGTCTGTCTTTCTTTTACTATTTATATCTGTAATTGTCCTGAAGAGAGAAATTAATTACAGCCTACCTCCTTATCCAGAGATTTTGTTCATATTACAAACCCCTGAAAGCACAACTCAAGCAGTTTCTGATTATCAGTGAAAGCCTCAAACTGGAATACAAGCTTCTTAATTAATCTCTCCCTCTCTCCCTCTTTTCAAGTAATGATTTCATGATGTTTATGGAAAAAAAGGAGAAGAAGAAGAAAGCAGCAGTGAGAGACTGAGAGGAGAAAACAATTTTCTTCCATATAGAAGATAATTGCAGGGGAGAAGCTGGAGGTAGATGCTGGCTGAAGATTTCAGGCATCATATGTAGCATTTCTCCTTCTCTACAACAATGTACTAGAACAATGATGGAAGTTGGACAATAAAAACTGAGCATCTCATTTGCACAGTCCTTCATGTTCCCAAGGCTCTCAGGGTGCTTCAGTCCATCTTCCAGCTGCTGAAAAATCAAATATTTTCTAAGGAAATGGGATTCAAACAACTGTGCTTTGTGCAGATGAGTTAATGCACGTGTCTGTCTGTTCAATTGTCTGCATTTCTTTCCCTCACTCCCCTGAGCTCACTGGGAAATTTTATCTAATTTTAACTGGAATGACAGGCATAAATGAAAAGTTTCATTTAAAAAAGGATGTCTGAGTAGAGGACAGAGTCACTGTATCCTAAATTATGGAAAGTCTGCAGGCTGAACTCACAGCTTATTAGACTCAAGACAGTCCACATGGACAAGAAACCTTTTAAATGCCCCAACGACAGGAAAAGTTTCTATTGGAGTGACTTGACCCAGGTCTCATTAGTTCCACTCATCATCAACTATTCACTTCTTTCCTCCTTTCCTCCTGTGCCTCTTACAGACTCCCAGTAGGTTTTCAGTAGCTTTTGGGCCATCAGCAGTGTCTTCTCCAGGCACTGACTCCCCTCCCGCTTTTTGGTCTTTAACAGTGAATAGGGATGGGGAAGGAAAGAATTGCCACCTCTGCTCCCACTATGTCCACATGGGCCTCTGGATGCTTAGGCAGAACAGAGGCTCTGTTTGCCCTGTTTCTCTTGTAATGATATAAAAGTAGGAAATTATCCTTTGCTCCCACCTTCCTCTAAACTGCCCTCGAGTGAGAGGATAACTATTTTTCTTTATGACTATTATCACCTTCCTCTAAACTGCCCTTGAGTGAGAGGATAACTGTTTTTCTTTATGAACTATTATTTCCCAGGTGACTTCCCTCTTCCTAGGTTGCTACTAATCTGCTTATCTGCAGCCATTCACAAGGATGAGACCTTGTCAAGGCCCAAGGACAGCGATGGAGATCATCAAGGGCCATCTATGGATTGCACAGCCAGCATGGGGGCTGGGGAGCATCACTACCCAAACTCAAGCACATGCAGCTGGGGATGCTGGCAAAGGCAGCACTCCTTTGGAGCCCACCTGACCATCAAACCTGTGGATGTGAGGCAGCACAGCAAGGAGAGAGACTCCATGTGTCAGAGCAGTGCCAACAGCCTGGAGAACCTGCTTAAGGCTGCTGGGGTGGCTAAGAAGGTTATTTTAAGCTGTATCACTGTCTCTTGCTGGAGGGTTCACCACTTGACTGGTTGCTTTGGAAGAGAAGCCTATGATGGAGTGTCTCCTAAGGGGTTCCCGTACAAAGCCCTGCTCAGCTCTCAGATAAGCAGCTTGTACCTGAAGGCAATGTTTATGTTGGAGTTAATTCCCCTTCCTTAGAGGTTATGGAAGGATTTGAGCAGTTCATTCTCAGAAAAAGTGAGGAAGAGTCTCTCCCCATGGTGATACCTGTGAGAACCCTGAAGGAGGTTGGGTGCTTCCTGTCATGCACCTGTCTGATCTCCAAGTCAGAGAAAGCTGTGCAGCTACAGCTGAAGAAAATTCATCCTTTGGTATTGGAAAGGAAAGTCAGGCTTACTGTTAATTAAAGCAGGAAGTGTAATTGTTTCTGTTAAGACAGCGTAGATAGGACCCCACATGAGATCTTGTCCTTGCTGTAAAGTGGATTAGGAAGAAAACAAACAAGCATGTTGGGAAAAGCAAAGATTGCTCATTATCAGGATTTCCTAGAACACTCTCAGAGCAGATCATGAGACCCACAGGCATGTCAGAAGAAACCAGATGCATAAGTATTATAAGTCATCTCCCTAGGTGGTGGAAAACTCACTGGATGTGCATTTGTTAGCTTGCTTTCCCACAGAAACAAAGCTAATAAAAAAGTCTAATAAAACCATCAGGTTCCAGTCCTCCTGCCTCCTCATGGGTGACTTCTGAAGAGGCTGATTGTGAGACCAGCCAGGTCGGACAAAGAGGGTCAGAGACTTTTATGTCCCAACAAGCCAATGAACAAAAGCTGTCTGAGTGGTGGAGGGAGACTCTTGAATAGCACAGCTGAAAAAAAGCTTTCAAGAGTGAGCTCAGCTCTCACAGAGATTAGAGGATCCATAAGGAAGAGACACCTGAGTATGCCCCAACCATAAGACCTTGAGGTGGAACTTATTACCCCAAAAAGCACAAATCTCAAGACACTCTGCTGGGTTGGTACTTGCACCTCCCAATGCCTTTCCTCCTGCCAGACCCTTTCTGTCCCCTGCCTCCTGGAGACCCCTCTTTTGAGCACAAGGCCTAAGTCTCAGCACACATCCATCTGTGCCCACCTGCTGAAACAAGAGGAAAAACTTCATAAAAGGAAGAGAAAGAAAGGAGAAGAGGAAGGGTAGGAGTCAGTTATTTAAGAGAGCTAGATAAGACCCAGAAGGCCCAGTTGGTAACTACTGAAAAGGAATGAGCATTGCATGGCCGTGAAACTGTGCTCAGCTTTTCTCACAGATGTTCCTGACAGATGTGTTCAATACCCCATGTCTCACTTCATTTGGCTTCCCTCTAATCTGTTCACCAGGGATGTTGATTCATGCATGCACAAGCAAATGTGCACCCTTTGGTGTCTGACGGTGTTTTTCACCCAGCCCCGGGAGTCTGAGGCTGAACAGACCTTTGAGAACAAACACCAAAAGGAGGAGGCCATACCACAGCTGACCAACTGATCTATGAGTTGCCTTACCTTGAAATGCAGCTTAACCTAAATGATGCTGGGCAGCGAAGGTAAAGCTGACTTCTATATAAAGCAAATACTGTGGTGAATGCTCCAGCAGCTGTGTTACTGGGTGGAAAAACAAGGGCTGCCCAAACACAGTGGAAAACATAATGAGATGAAATCATTCTTGTATCACTTATCCTCTTGGAGCTGACATGGAAGAACAATCTCTCCTTCTCTGAGCCCATCTTGAGCTGAGAAATAGAAGGAAAAAAGCATCTTCCTTGAATAGAAGGAAGCATCCTTCCATGGCAATGTGTATTTGCAGGCTGAAAAGCCAACCATATCCTGGGCTGCATCAAAAGCAGCATGGCCAGCAGGGCGAGGGAGGGGATTCTCCAGGTGGGATCTCTACTCTGCTCTCGTGAGATCCCACCTGGAGTGCTGCATCCAGCCCTGGGGCACCCGATGTATGAAGTACATGGACCCTTCAGAGCAAGTCCAGCAGAGGCCACAAAGATGATCAGAGGGATGGAGTACCTCTCCTATGAAGACAGGCTGAGAGGCTTGGGGTTGTTCAGGCTGGAGAAGAGAAGACTCCCAGGAGACTTTATTGCATCTATCAGTACTTAAAGGGGGTTACAAGAGAGTTGAAGAGGGACGTTTTACAGAGGCATGTGGTAGGACAAGGGGTAATGGCTTTAACGTGAAAGAGGGTCCAAATAGATTAGATATTAGGAATAAATTACTGTGAGGGTGGTGAGGCAGTGGGACACTGTCATGAGCTATTCTATACGTTAAGTAAGTTGGGCTGAAGTGGACACAAATCATCCCTATGATCAAAACTTTTAAAGTTCAAAACTTTATTTTACTATGTTTCCTTGGAAGATCTTACTTTCACATCAATAATAAACTGTTACACTGAGGCCCTCAGGGAGCAGCAATCAGGCTTGAAATCATAGACAATGTTTTTTTCATGTTGGTACATCCTGTACAGTGAGAAGAATTCAACTTGACACATGTGTTGCTCCTTCGCACTTCAACACTCACTACTTCACTATCACTCCTCACCCCCTGTCTGGTTCCCTGTTCAAACCACCAACCTGGCATCCTGTTTCATAAGGCACCATGTGTTAGAGCTGTCACCTTTTTCCACGCACCATGACATTTCCCTTCCTTCCCACGATGCTGTTGCCCATGCCAGTGTTGTCTGCTTGACTGTATGAATTTGGAAAGACTGTAACAGGTGCTGATGTACGCAAAACTTCAGAAAATTCGTCTGTGCTCTTTTAACCGCATTAGGAGGTTTTAAATGATGTGCAAGATGGCAGATCCTCAAAGTTATTAATCCTCCGACAGTCGCTGGGGTATTTAAGCAGCTAAAAACCAATAAGAAGCAGAAACATTATCCTTTTGCACTCGTATAAATCTTTTTGTATGCATACTCATGATGTGGGCTTCCAGACTGTCCTAGACACTCACCTTTTATAAATCAATTCCCTGCTGATTTGCAGAACTGAAGACCTGAGTCAATGAATCAACAGCTTGTTTTTCTTAACCTAACGTCTCAGTTAGAATGAGGAGTCTATACAGACCCTTGCCTGAGTATTTTGTAAAGCTTTTAAATATTAAATTAAAAGCCCTTCTAGATTCAGCACAACTCTTGTCTCCTCTTTTCCCTTTGAGTGGAGCAGGGACATAATACAGCATAGTACTGCAGCAGGAAGAGATTGTGGCTAGCAGCTGGATAAACCCCCACTAGCCACAAATGAAGGAGTCCAGGGCCCGAAGCAGAGAGGACTAGTTTGGCTTTTGAACAAGGTCCAGCTTTGTTTTATCAACAACTGTTTGTACTAAGCTCACAACCGAAGCAGCACAGGCATCAACAAAGAAGTTCAACCACTGGTTTGATCCTGAGGCACTGACACGGGCAAAGCAGGAGGTACCAGCCTGAGAGCTTACCTTCAGGATGGACTTTTCCCACCATCCACATTGTGAGTCTTCAGATGGGACCCACGTGGGTGCTCTGTGTATGCCAGGTGAGTTGCCATGCCGTGGAGAATACATGCAGAGACTGTTTGTGAGGCCAAGGGACTCTTCCAGTCCTCCCTTAAGCTGTTCCTGCACAGCAGCATAGACCCCAGAAATTTCCACAGCCATGGGAGGTGAGGATGTGGTGGCAACCTGCAGCTGCTCAGGGGAAGGCACATTGAAGGTCTCCAAGTGGTGGGAGGCAAGGGCAAAGCTGGGCTGAGAAACATGGGCAGTCATGGGAGTCTTTGCAGTTCTGAAGTGATGTCCACACAGGGACACCTGTTAATCCTGGAAACACTGGGGATGCCACTGGGAATGCCACTGAGACACAGCGGGATCACTGTGATGCAAAATGTGGTAGGGGCTTCTTTTCTGCTCCTGGCAGTGTCAGGAGATGTGAGATTCTTCTGGACCAGCAGAGAGAGAAAGCTGACATCATACTAATTTCTCATGCCTCTCTCTACCCAGAGTCATTATCAGATGTGCCCAACCTGGCTGTTTCTGTGTTACACTTCTCCTTTTATGGCTTGGTCCATGCAGCTCAGTTCCCCATTATCTCATCCCCTGTTTTATTCAAACCTGGTAGTATCTGCACAGCAGTAGTAGTACTGCTAATTTTTCTCCCATATATTTTAATTCTGAGCACAGATTGCCACAAACTACTGCCAGTCCTATCCTCCCTTTCCTTTTCCCTGCAGAACCAGGTTATGCTGCAACAGAAAAGCGTTCCACCTCAGTTTGAAGATCAACTTCTTGTCATAAAGGGAATAATTGTGGTCACAAGGCAGCCCCCAAGGCCCCGGTTCAGCAGTTTGTCTCTGATCAGCAAAACATTTAAGCACATGTTTACCCGGCGGCTGATGATTATATCCCTTAGACTTGCCAGAGCCATGCTTTTCTGCCTCTGGTTTACAGACCCCTAGAGACTCATGAACTACTTCTAAGGGAGCCTGAAAGGTTCTTAAGAAGAGCGAGCTTCTCACCAAGAGGCTTGTTTGCTACAGAGAAGGTCCAAACTCCTGCTCAGGGAATGAAGAGACTGAGGACCACCGACTGAGGGCAGGACAGGTCTGACAGAGCCAGGCCATGGGCTTTAACAAGCTGGGGTGCAACCTCAGCAAAAGGGCTGAGATCCCACCATCTCTAGGTATGTCTTCATGGTGTCTTGCAAACCAATGTTAACTTGCTCTGGAGCCAATCTGACAGGATGCAAACAGCTCCAGACCCAACATGGAGCAGTGGTGGTGAGCACAGGGCCGAGTCTGAGCTAAGATACTGTGATGAGGGATGGGCATTAACACAAGCCTCCAGTTTGGGGCTTATGGCAGCTGGTTTGGAGCAAAATCAGGATGTACATGTCTGCTGGAAAAATATCTTACAGGTATTTCCTTAGACAGAAAGCTGTGGAAAGCTTGGTGTTTCTTATCTTCTCCACTGTCTGGACATAAGTGACATTAACTGCCCATTTTTTCTGGGACAAAGCTGTATCAGATCCTTTGCTCACAAAGCTGATCATGAACAGGTACCTGATTGTAGCCCGAGGGCATTGTGCCCATTTCTGCTCTTGCTTCATCTCCCCATGCAGCCACAGCAAAATAAAGAAGCCTGCAAGTGGTGAACTAACCTGGGCCCATCCAATCTTACAAAGTAAATGTCCCATGTCTGCCCTTTATCGATCCATCTGCAAATGTGCATGTGAAAGTAGGTAATTCGTGCTGAGATTTACTAAAAATATATCTAACTCACCTTGTGTTTTAACTGGCCATTCAAATTACTTTCAGAAATCTATTATGTGCATTATCATTTTTATTTTCAGCACAAAGGGGATTTTTTTTCCCAGCCAGTCAAGTTACTGTCTACTTTTATACAATAAATTGCTATAAATTAAGTTAGCAGCAGTATAAACAGAGGTAATAGATCCCTGTCTCTGTAGTGGCAGCTGACAGCATTATGGAAATGTAGAATGTCTATTTCTGAGTTTATTCTAATGCTGATGAGTTTGCACTGATGTTCATCTCTCTCATTTCTCATTTTATCACCTCTAATGCAGTGATTTCCCCCCTGCAAGCTTCTCCTTCCTGAGGTTTGATTTAGTCAAGTAAATCCTAAAGGCTATTTTAAAAATGAGCTGTAGGAAAATGCTTAGAGTTGGCATAGTGGGTGCCACTTAGGCTTTTGTTTGAATAACAAAACTTTCTTTCAAAATAATAAAAGTTGCTGCAATTGAATGCATTCAGTCCAATAAAAGTATAATCCATTTTCCCCTTGAAATACGCTCATAATAAAAGAGAGCATGTATTTTTGCTTTAAATCCATTTCAAACTTCCAACCCCTGCTGAAGGACAGCATGGAGCAAGTGAAGTAGGAGGTAGAATGAGAAAGTGAAAACTTGCAGCCCAAAATGTGTGAATATTTGGGTGTGCAAACATATAAAATGGTCCCCTTTTCTTTTCTATTTACTACCTTTCCACAACTCTGGCCATGTAAAGAAGGCCTTAAAAATGCATGGATTAGCACCAATTTGGGGGATTCTTTCCACCACCAAATTGCAATAGGAACTTGTGGGAATAAAAATCAAGTCCTTAACCTTGTGAGAGTTTCCAGATGCACCAACACCCAGTATTAATTTAAAAAAAAAAATCAGTAATTTCATAAATTACAGAGGAGGTGACCTTGGAAGAGTCTCTATCCAGAACCATGTTTGATGACCCTTAGCTTAGACCCCCCCCCCATCTGCCTTTCGCAGACCACAGCAGCACTGTTTGATTTCGTGAGAGTTTGGTAAAGGTGGTCTGGAAATTTGCAACAAGAGCCATGTCCTTCACAGTACATTTGACCACAGTTGCCTTGGTCCGTTTCCAGACCTAAAACTCCATTGAAAAGAGCTCTTCTAGGAGGAATAAAAGTGTGGGTTGTTTTTCAGTTGAGTGGGGGTTTTTTTCTGTTAAAAAAATTAAGCCGGAAGAATCACAGGAACTTTTCCTTCTTCCCCCTGCCCTAGAGTTCAGCTTGTCATTGAAGCAGACAGGGAAGGAGCAATTGAACCCACAAAGACCAGATCCTGACCACCTGAGGAAACTTTCTCCTGGTTTTGACACTGACATCTGAAGGGTTCCTGGACACCACTTAAGTTTGGTGAGGTTTCTTGGGAAAGCAGGCAAAACAACACTGACACTGCCAGCCAGGCTACTTTCCTGTCTGTGCACCCATCTTTTATACTGCTATGGAGCGTCAGTCTAATGGTTGTAGCTGGAGAACTGACTGGGAATTATCCCTTTTCACAGGAAATTCTGGAATTGGGAAACTTAAGGATTGTTCCAGACCAAAATTATTCTGATTTTTTTAATTCTCCAGTGTATTTCTCTCCTCTTAGCATTTTGCTTCTAGCATTTTATTGAGCAAAGCCAACCGCAACAGTGGAACAACAACAAATAGTGCCATTAACAAATTCCTGTTATCCAGTTTCATACCTGAGCCATGGAGTCAACCTCTGCTGGTTCCAGGGACAGTCTCTGCTCTCAGCCAAAGCTAAGTTATTTACCTTGCATTACCTCGGCAGCACATAACATATCATAAAAACATAGCCATTAGCATGTGTATATACCAGTGTCTGCAAGCTACAAACTGGGGCAATTCCAGAGAAAAACAAGGAATCTGAAGAAAAAATAGGGGATCATCCATTAAAACCCAGCCTCTGTGGAGGCACTAAATGGAGAACACAAATCTCTTGCTGAGGAAGAGGCAAGTATTTTCTCGGGAGGTGTAGCTGCCTTTGCATGCCCTGTAAAGCCGGGAACTGGCTACAAGGAGCACTCCAGAGCATGCAGCTGTGACCAGGAGGGCAAGAGGAGACCAGAAATGACTCTGCTGCCATCTGGTGATTTTTATAACCATTTGAGCCTAAGGAAAGATGCTGTAAATCTTGGAAGGTAGCACTAGCTTAGCAGTGCAGAATAATACATATAACTGTGAACTTACCTGTGGTAAAAAGAGGAATACACTGAAAAATTCAGTGCTGGATGTCTTCAGCACATAATGAACATAATGTTGTGTAGATCCACGTTCAGCACAAAGGATATTGCTGAGATATTATTGCTAGCAATGACCAGAGCAGGAACATTTAAAAAATGATGCATTTGACCTTTATGTGATCATTTGTCTCCCATGAGCATTTCTTGACAAATACTCAAAATCCAAATCTAACTTCTGTTCTGGAATATGGCAGGGCTCTGCTTTCCAGAATGGAAGAGTTTAAATAACAAATGTTTTTGCAACCACAGTAATTACACTAGAACTAACACAGAAATTTCCATCGTTGTTTAAAACTGTGCTTCTGTACTCCAAGAAACATGAAAGCAGGGATTTCCACTGCCTCCTTTTGTCATGGCAGAAAGCTTCCTTTTACCAGTCTTTTTCCTCTCCACTAAGCTCTCCTTTCTCCTTGCTTCACAAAAACCCCCCAGTGATTAGTGGTGACACCTTCTCCTGCACTCTACCTGTGCACATTTCCCATCCCTTCTCCATCTTTTCACTGATGTTTCAATCTTTCTTTATATAGGAGCTTTTCCATGCATAGTCTCATTCCAGTGGTCTGACTCAAACACACTCTTCTCCTCCTTTGTAGTAGATCTAAATTGAACTGAATACTCCTGCTGAAGGCATAGCATCAGTTCGCATAATAGCACTGCAATATCCCACACACAATACTTGGTGCATTTTGCTTCTCTTTAAGCACTAATTTTGTCCATGCATGGAACTATTCATTTGTTGAATGTGCTGAAAACATGCAAATGCACTTAACAGAAATGGAAGAATATCTGTTACTTTTCCCCTTGTTAGATCTTAGACACTGTCCTCATCCTTCCACCTATCAGAGCTTGTAATTTACCAGTGCCATTTCCAGGACAAATGTGTCTAAAGAGTCCTAAATTTCAGCTCAGTAATAGGATTGCTAAATCCAAATATAGAATCATCCAAATAAATATATAGAGGTTTTAGCCCAGCCTCATTCATTTTACTAGAACACTGCTGTGGGGGTGTTTTGAGCTGTGCTAATTTGCAAATTTCTTGGTAATAATCATCTTTTCTTCAGGTTTCTTCAACTGGAAACTAATGCATTTCAAGGAGGAAAATGTGAAGAAAACAGCAACAACTGAAATAGACTCACTGGGGGAGGTTTTCAGATTTGCTTTTTATTTGGTCATTCATTTCTTCAGAAAAAGCAAGCAGCTCAACTAAATAAAAAAGAAAACTCCTTGCTTATGAAATCTAGCAGACAATACAATGCTCTCGAGTGATGTGGTAAAAGCTTCCATTACCTGAGACACTTAACCGCGAATTGAATTTAGGACCATAAAACATCCCATTCTTTCTGTGCTCCAAGTGCAGCACCAATACTCAATAGCCTTACCAGGCTGGTACTGTTAAGAAGAGAAATGAATTATGACTGGGATATACACTGATAAAATCTCTCGACTTCTCTCTATGTAAGTACACCGAGTGTTGTGTCCTGCATGGAAACAAACAATAGGTTTGGGGTTGGGGTTTTTTACATTCCCCCATTCTGAAATCATAACTAAAACCCACCAAACTCTTCCCTAGGTTTCTTACCAAAATAAATGTGGGGCACACAGACCCGTGTGCCTTATTTGTGACCAGAACTTCTTGGGAGAAAAATTTATCCTCCTTGTATAGTATACAAGTGATCAGCACACAGCCCAGTCACATGATAAGGATTTGAGAATCACTGGGAGGCTGGTCAAAACTGCTTCTCAGACTGTCACAGCTTCAGCATCCTCAGACAATGCTGAAAACTCTAAACTTACATCTGGGCAGCAATTGATGAAAGAAAAGAAAAAATTTCAAAATGTTGTTGCACGGTGTGGTGAGCAATGAGCTGAAGGAGCTTCCACTCTGATTCATGTTGAAGCACCTTAACTTCTTCTGAAAGTTTCTGATGTGTATTATAAAGAAAATGTTTCCATTGCAAATTTATTCCATGTTTGTACTTACGCTTCAGACCAATACGGTCTTCACACAAAAAATTTAAGCTCAGCTTTATGATTCTTCTGTCTGCTTGGTGCAAAGTATAGTTAAAATTCATTTTATAGAGGCCCATTCCTCCGTCTTTCCGAGCATTAGCTCAGTCGTAGCCTAGACTGCAGGATTCCCAATTAGATAGTTCTCTTGTACCACATTGCAATGCCACAGGTCATTATTTTTAGGTTCTGCTGTAACCCAGAAAAGTGAGCTTGAGTCAACATTTGTTTCAGATTGTAGCACAGTGGGAGGTGAGGGTTCTTTAAGCAAGTTTGCTAATAAGCACTATTGCAACGACAAAAAACCGTCACTGTATCCCTGACCAGCTATGTCTATCCCCATAACAAGGATTAGCTGCTTTTACACATTTGTGGGAAGCAGGGTTAATGTCTCCATGCAGTAGTTTTTGTTTCCCTTGAGTGACGATTCCCAGCACTCCAAGGTCTTTCCATCATGATATGTGCCCTTACACACATAAGCCAAAACACCAGGACAAATATCCTCTCTCTGATAAATGTCATAACAATCACCCCTGTTTCTAGTTCTGTAATTTCATCCCGTATTCTATTTGCAAATATTACAAGTCCTGTGATCTCTCTGGCACAATACAGCAAACAGTTAATTTTTAAGACAGTCAAAACTGGTACCAACCTAAATATAAATGCCTCCAGTGTGATAGTGGTGGCCCACCCTGCAAGGACCTATCACAGGTCACTAACTACCTGAAACACCAGTCCCTCCTCCATATGACACATGCTGCAGTCACAGCATAAACATAGAGCTGAGCAGGCCCTGTTCTGGTCCCCAAAAGGCTGTGAACAAGGTGTATATGTTCTTTGTTTGCCACATCCTCCCATGACTACAGTAAAAATTACAATGCAGACAGACTCTTGCTGGGTTTTTAATATCTTATCAGAAAGTTGTATCCAAAGCTTTTAAGAAAGTATTCAACTCTTCTATTCTCATAAAAAAAAATTCCTTTGGAGAGAAGTATTAGAGTCACTGTATAATACCCTGATGGGACTTCTGAGCAAACTGTGTCCACTACCAGTCATCCAGCTTCAGGGAAGAATGCAATATGAGCAAGTGCAGAGCAAGGCTGCCAGCATGGGAGAGGAAGGAGGAGGCCACCCGTTCACAGGGAACTAAGAGAGCATGTCTTGTTCAGCCCAGCAAAATGAGAATGAGTGCAGGTATGACAGCTCTCTATAAATACTTCTGAGCAAAAACAGTAACAAGAGACAATAACTATATTAACTAAAATAAGATGTTGGCACAAGAACAAATGGATGCAAGCTAACCATTAATACATTTAGGCTGGTTATTAGGAGATGGTTCCTAACCATCAGACAAAAGAGATTCTGGAAGGAACAGTCTTCCAGTGAGCATTGTGGGGGACTGAGACTTGATTACTTTTAAGATAAAGATTGATCAGTTTACAGGGATTGAATGACAGAGGGCCAGCAATAGTAGGGAACAGCACTTGATGACCCAGATCATGTTGTCTTGTCCAGTGACCCTGAAAGCGTTGCATATTACCTGCCATATAAAACATATAAAATGTCCTGCAACACCACCAATTTCTCCCAACACACACCACTGCAATGCATGGGGATGTACAAGGCACTTTTTGTTTTTCCTTAAGTAGTCCTCACATCAGTACATCTCATTGCCTTTACCGTGATTCCAGCCTTGGTGAGTCTGGAGCCCTTTCCACAGGTCACCTCTTGCCCATATTTCTGCAGCAGCTCCATAAACCATGGCACACCACGGTCACAAGGTTGGCATTACCCCAGCTGGCATCTCACAAATTTTGCAGGCAGCACTGTCCTGTTGCCAGCCTCTGCAAACTCCACTGCCTCTTTCTAGCTGTTCAGGGAACAGAGAAGTCTTCTGCTCTTCCCAAAAGTTCTGATCTCCAGCAATGGCATCTGTAGCCAGAAGCAGAAGCAATACGCAGACTCAGTCCAGAGAAATGGCTATATCCATCTACATTATTTGGTGAGAAATTTTAGCAATACAGTAACTGCTGCTACTCAGTACAGGACAGATGTCAATGATGCGGATCTGTCATAAACAGAAAACCACTGGAATGAAGCACCCCAGAGTTACAGGCTTCTTTTCCTATGGGTGAAGGATCATGCCACACTGTCTAAAATGAACAGAGCAGGTCAGTCTGGCCTGTACAGAAGACAGCTATAATGCAATCAAGGTATGAGAGGAGGAAATTAAAGAAATTAACAGATTCAAGGGGAAAAAGGAACATGCAAATCAAGAATACAGATAGAGCTGAATGCCTGATGTTTTATGGGACCAGGGTTGTGAGCAGAGACCAGCAAGGTCTCCAGGGAGCAGGCATGGAGGGAGAGCTCAGTGCTAAAAGCAGTGCAACAGGCCTTGCATGGCTCTATGAAAGTCAGATTAAACCAATTCTACCTCCCTGGCAGGTGGTGAGAAGGGAGACACCAAAATCAGTGAAAACATGCAAACTTAATGCTGACTGATTGCCTGCATTTAGCCTTTCCTTTATGCATATCATACCCTGGTACAGTCCTTTTCCCTTTGCTTAACCACATCCAGGAGCATGCTCTTCCTCTCTGGACCCCACAAATCCTTCTGAAATTCACTGTGCTTTTTCCCTACCAGATGGACACTGACATCCCAACTCACCTTAGCTCCCTTAGCAGATGAATAGCGAGGGTACAGCATGAGGAGCAGGGGGAAAAGGTGTGTCCTACTGTGATAGATGCTGTGGCTCTGGGGAGCATTCAGGCTGCTGTATTGACATTACAAATGAATGCACACACCCTTGTGCATTTCATTATGTGGTTTCATTAATGACTGTACTGAAAGATGAAGAGGCATGAAAATGAATGCATCCTGCAAAAAAGCAAAGACAAATGGGAAGTAATTTAAGTAAAACCCCAACACCGAAACAATACACATGACAAATCTTTCGAAGTTTTGATTCTCAAAGGAAGCAAGTCTTTGTAACCAAACAGGAGTCACCAGCATTGTTTATAAATAAGACTAAGGAAATTATATGGGTGAGGCAATTGGCAAGCAAGCAAGCAAGCAAGGTCCTATACACCTAAAGACACTGCAACATCACGATCACTTTCTCCATATTAATAGCCATAAGCCTTTAAACTGTATCTAGTTTTCATAGTACCTATTCAACTGTATCAATCTGTGTTTCGTTTTTTAAGGGCAGCTCGGTAGCTAGTAACATACAAGTCTTGTAATGTGCACAGAGAAGAGCAACACTGTGCAAAACAAAGCAGGCTTTTCTTGGATGGGTGGAGATCAGAGGTTTTAAACCAGGTCCCATTCCAGTTAATGCCAAATCATCCTGGAATCTAGGGAAAGAATATGAGAAAATGGGACAGGAGTGAAAAGAGATTTATGAGTTGCAAGCTATGACAGGTAAATTTGATAATTGTTCAAACAGCTCTGAGTGCTGAATTTAATTCAGTACATAACTTGATTGTAAGCATGTGTTCATGTTATTATTCATTCCTCTTACCCTCACTGCACTTGAGACACCACAGAACTAAGTACTAAAACCCAATGAAACAAAAGAGGGCTATTAAATCTGGAAGCTAGGACTGTTGCTCAGTCAGGAGAAAAAAAGCAGGCAAGGATGCATGGTGGAAGTAATGTGGGGAAAGCAAGACCAGACTGGGTGGCTTCATGGGCAGTAAGCCCTTAGCACATAACTGATCTTGCATTGAGCACAGGGAACTATGCACACATCCTAAAATGTTCTGCACTGGCAAGAGCATTTTATACAATATGTATCTCACAGCCAAGAGGACACCTGAGGGAACACACCATGTACCCTTTTGCAGTTTCTCTCCCAGGGATGTAGGCAAAAGAATTCAAGATGCTCTGGGCAAAAGGAATAAGCAATATTCTCACAACAGCCTGAGACTGTCTGAAGCTGCACTTCAGGCCTTAAAAGCTACGGGGACTGTCTGATTTTCTGATTTCCTCGCTATGACCTCTTATATTCCAGAGTACAAAGAAACAATTCTATCAAGAGTTAAGGATTTGAAGGGGTTGTGACTCTCTTAAATTTGCTATCAGTATTCTGACATTTTCCCCACCTGACCTGTTTAATCTAGGTGTGTACTCTAAAGGAATTCCTGGATTTTCTAGAAAAGGGAAAGGCTAAGCTGTCTAAAAGCACCCAATAAATGCCACTGTTTTGTGCTGGCTGGTTCCCTTTATGAGCTCTGAAGAATGGGAATGATTGAAATGAATTTTTCTGAGCATTTGTTCACTGATGAAAAGTGCAGTAGGAGGGACTATATGTTATTGTTGTTACTATTGTTGTTATTATTACAATTTCTACTATTATTACTATTATGTTTGTTCTGTGGGAGCAAAGGAACTTGGATAGATCTCAACAGGGGAAGTCTAAATGATTGGTGCTTCAGTGGCTTTATGTGCAAGCATCCTGCTATATGCTCATTTTTGCAAATTCACCTGCAAATTCATTCTCTCTTATCCAGACACAGTCCCTGACACAATCTAATACCTATGAACCATCCAGCACTAAAAACATTAAACTGCAGGGGAGCTCAAATGTTTTCTCATTCTAGGGTGCAGAATATCAAGCATACCATCCCTACCCATTTACTAGCTATCATTACCAAATGCTTGCTATCATCAAATACCAGGCTAATTTAAGCTTTCAATTTTCAAAGCAATCTGAATACCTCTTGCTTTGGGCTGGCTACACGTCGCCTCTCCCAACCATGCTCACAGCTTCTTCTGACTTGCTCCCATTATGCCTCCACCTGACCCACTGGCCAGGTGCTCCCGGGAGTTATCTGATGTTTCTCTTATGTCCATAGATGTTTTTGCACAGCCCATAATATGGGCAAGAAAGCTGAAGACTATAAAAACATGGGAACTGTGTTTTTGTTGTGCTGTGCATTGTCAAATGGGGTATGGATTCATCAGTGGGACCCCTAGAAACATCACCAATAAACAGAGGCAAAAGAGCAGGTCATGTCAGGTTCAGCTCTGGCAAGATCCTGGTCATAAATTTGCAGAGGCACTTGTCCACCTCGGTGATTCCTCCCCGGGTTATGGGCTGGAGGGCAAGGGGAGATTTTAGTTTCGTCAGCAGTAGGCACACATGTACACGCATGAGAAAATCTGCACAGGCTTTGTGCTCAGCCTAAGGGCTGGTGACTTTTTACCCTGATGTGTTACAGCTGCTGCACTTGCAGACATTGATCTGTGTGTACAGGCTGTACCCCTCACTTTGGATCAAACTACACTTTCACACAGCATAACTGGCATGGGCCTCTATTCTCTTCAAATTCCTCTAGGCCCTGCTGGACTGCAAATAATTACTGTCATCATTCTGTACTTGCTAGGACACAAAGGCATCAGCAGGACCAGAAGGGGGGTCTGTGAGGGCTGGGGAAGGCATGTCTGTGATGGGTCAGGTTTAACCTCAGGCATGGCTGGGAACTGGAGTCTGCAGACAGCATGTGACTGTGAGCAGCCTGTGCCAAAGAGTCATGGGAGTATCTGCCGGCATCTAAATAAAAAGGCAACTCTTGCATCAGTGGAGATTACAGGATTTAAGGTAACAGTGAAATGAGGTTTGTTGAACCTCCCAACAGGTCAGAGTGACGAAGGGCTAACCTAGTGGGAAAAGGGCTTCTTTTCTGACATGGCTGTTTCCTGAGGTTTTTTTAACCTCTGTCTTGAATGCTTTGCAGCAATGAATAGCCCTTTGGAAGAAGCAGCGGGCAATTTGCCTTTCTTTACTTGCCACTTTTGGGCAGCCGATCAGAATGGGTGCGAGGGTTGCATGATGCCTTCATGTGCAGTAGCCGCGAGTGTGCTGTTCAGTCACGCTTATCTCTGCCCCAGCTGGCCCCCAATCTCCCCCCATTCAGTGCATCCACTTAGTTCCTCGTGGAATCAGACAGTCTTGAGGGAGATGTGCCCATTCATGTGAGCGTGTGACTAATCTCGTGAAAGTGCTGGCTCTGTAACTGTTTAATAACAGGATTTCACTCGTTCCCATTGACCCACCGCGGCAGAACAGGCAGCCAACAACTAACCCGGGCTGCAAGCCCAGCCAGCTCAGTCTCTGACAAAGGACGACGAGAGGGGGGAAGCTGTGGCGGGACCGCGCAGCGCCCGCACACGAAGAGGCTGCGCCGAAGGCAGGGGGAAGGTGGGCATCGCTCCACAGGTGGTGGTCGGGATCAGAGCCGGAGCCGGGCACAGGTGCCCGCATGTGTCCGCCCCGTGTGTCCCACGGCTCCGAGGGGACACCTGGCTGCCGGGGAACCACGGCACAGCCGTCCTGGGCCATCGATGCGCTCGGCAAGCCCGCGCCCCGCCCTCTTCCCCGCCCCGCGGATGCCGCGTTGGAGTTGCTCGGCGCTCGGCTGGCCGCCCCTGGCCCGGGTCCCTTGTCTGCCTGTCCAAGATGGCGGCCGCGGGCGGCGGCGCGGCGGGAAGCGGCCGGGCCGAGTG